>OFHU01001411.1:0-54321 GCA_900245905.1 Lacerta viridis | reverse complement strand
TTTAAATTTTTGGAATTAGAAAAACTGGATAATAATGTTGCAGGAAAAATATCAAATCCCACCTTTGCTTGTAGACTTCCAGTTTCAGGCCATCTCGTTCCTTTGCCAGCTCTTTATTATGCTGCCAACAACAACAAACACAGAAATCAATGACGGAGCTTAGGGTTCTTGGATCTTGGAATTATGCAGTGCAGTTCAGAATCACTAAATTTTTAGCATCCACTGTTGAAGGAGAACAACAACCCCCAGAAGCCCATTGTTAAGGGCTCCCTCAAACCTGGAACAGGCCCTGAAGTCTTCAGTGGACTTACATAATTCAGCCAGATACTATTAATAGCTTATTAAGAGATACCATGAATAAATATTACACCTTAAAGGCAATTAAGTGAGAGCCAGTCTCTGAAAAAGACCTAGACCTATAGCCTTAGGAAACAGGGTGGAAATCCCACAATGGCATGAAGACTCATAATCTTTCTACTTTTTTATTTTGAACCATTTAAGCATTTTGTTTGTTTGTTGTGACTGCACTTTCAAACATACCTCTGCAACCATGAGGAATGAAAATTTGCTTGTTGCCAAAAATTAAGAAGGGGTGAACATGTCATACATACATCCATACAGTTGTCCTTCATAGACAAATGGTCCCCCAGTGCAACCCTCCCCAACCTGCCAATTTCTTCAAAAATATGTTAAGTCTGCAAACCACTCAAGTTATGCCATTGTTCTAAAACAGACTTGTAGACTATATTGTTATTCTAGTCACATGTTTGGGTTATTTTTTAGCAGAGATCTTTCCATCCACCGCACATAGACCACAGGAAGCTAAAAAGAATAGCGGTAATTTGCAAGTTTGAGTTCTGCTGAAGCAAAATGCAGATTGCCAAGACCACCTCTCTGTAGCACTATCACCTGTATACTAAATGAAACCATAGGATATGTCTGCCTATGACGCAAAACAGCATCCGACACAAAGTTTTGGCTCTATCTGCACTGACAGACTCTACACTTGACACCAGTAATTAGACTTGAGACTGAGATGGAGAAAGTTGGATGGTTATCAATCATAGAATCATAGAGTTGGAAGAGACCACAAGGGCCATCCAGTCCAACCCCCTGCCAAGCATGATCACTGGATCAATGCCAAAATGATCCACTGAATGAGAACAATGCCCCTTTATCTCCCTGACAGACAGGCCATTTGGCAAAGCTAACAAAGTGCCAAGTGTATTAATCCAAACAAAACCAACAGGCATTCTCATTTCATTCCACACACACCCATTCACCCACCTGAGGTGTCTACTGGAATTTTGTGAACACCTGAGGGCAGAATGTAGTCCAGCCTCCTAAAGAAGGAAGCACCAAATTTAAGAGATAATAGAAAGAATGAATATAGGGAATTCTTACTTTGTCTGTCTGCTTCTGCTGCGTAGAGAGGGAGGAAAGGGTGTGCTCCAGCTCAGATATCCTCTGACGAGAAGACTGAACCCGTGTAGCAAGGTCCTCTGCTTCTCCTGCCCAAGTAAAACAAGGTTATGTTGCAATGGAACCCAAGCAAGCAAACTGGCAGGAGTGGACCATCACTTTATGGTCCCACCCCCCACGCCAATCAGTCATCAACAGAATCTGCCCAATATTTATTATGCTCCAATATTTCTCAGGGTTACCATCCCTGGCTACTGCTGAATTAGATGTTTTAGAAGTTGTCTGGAAAACAGCAAGTGGTGCAAAATGCAGCAGCATGGCTACATAAAATACTGAAATATAACGCTCCCTCCCCACAAACAAGAAAATAAGTAAACATACAATTACCCTCACCAGTTGCTCACTTTTATTTCGGTTAACATAAAAACTTTACTTAGCATAAAAACAGCAAATAAACATGAGAGCAACAGATTCTAAGGCAACATAGTTTTCTGCTTATTTGGCCTGACTCATTTCATCGGGTCAGATTCCAAATATGTGATAACTTGCCCCCATGTTTCCATAACACAATCAGATTTGTATCTCCTTTATTATGTCAGAATTTGCTATGCTAATGTATCCATAATTAATACATACCCTTGTATAGGCTTTTTTACAGAAGCATTTTGGAATATAAGAGAATTGTGAAAGGGTCAGAACTTAACTCATTTTTTAATTTTCATAATGCTAGGTCAAGTATACTAGTATTTTTACTTTCTTGTCTTTGAACTTTCTCTGTTTTATTATTTTATTGTTTCCAAAGGATTACTGAGGAAGGTTTCAAACAGACTATTTCCAGGAAGCCTACAGAAGCTTATAAGCCCACTTCTCCCAATGCCTAGAGCACCTTACAGCCACAGCCAAACCACAGGCAAAATGATGAAATCGTTTTGCTGTGTCACTGAATTATCAACGGCATAACTGCCTCCTGAGCCCAAAGCTTACCAAATATGTTTCATTTAAGTCAACTGGAGCAGTATTCAAGAGCATCACATAATTTGTTAGCCAGAAGGCTTATGGTGTTGCCTACCTGCTTTCTGACGAGCAGCTTGCTGAGTATGTGCAAGGGCTGTCTGCAGCTCAGATTTCTCAGAAACCAGGATTCCTATCGTCTGAATGTGGACCTTCAAAGCACAGAACAACTGGATCAAAGGAGAACTTCCTGCCTAGAATTCCTATGTCGTAACAACCACTGAAAGGATAAGTAACTAGAAGCAGAAATATACAAATTGCCACACATGAACTTCAGTTTGCAGTCTGAAAATGTTAATTGGGGGCTGATGTACGATATAGAGTTTAACTACCTGTAACTGTTCTCGCAATGCTGCTTGTTCCTTTGAAAATTTCTGCTCAAACCCCTTCTTTTCCTGTGAAAACATGACGTAGAAATAGCAACATCAAAACCATATTAGATTTACAATCTTCCTCTTATATGACCAATATTCATTCTAAGCATTGAGGTCTCACACGTTCTGTCTGCTGCACATAAGCCCTAGTGCAGGGGTGTAGAACTAGATCCAGCCAGTGGGCCCGATATCAGGTGACCTGTTTCCCCTGCATTTAGTGTGAGGTGCTTTGATGCCCCGATAGTCAGCTGATCATTGGTTTTCAAAGTACTATACATGGCTCACTGTGAGCAACAATTCATTGATTGTCAGGGCTTGCGTAGAGCTATGCATGGTGCTATGCAAAGGCTTTGCAAGTGATGTAAAATATCCCCAAGCTCTTTTTGTCTCAGCCAGATCTCTACCTACCCCACACCTTAAGTTGTATATAAAGTTAGGCATAGGGCACATGGGTGTGGCTTGGCCAAAATGGCCTAGCGGGATGTGATGAAAAGCTCAGGTATACCAGACTCTGGTGATGCTGTGCCACAGAATTCCACAAGAGTGGTGTAGCTGGGCTGGAGACTCATTCTGTTTGGCTGTGAGTACAGCTAGCCAGAGGGTGGGTGGAGAAAGTACTTTGTGCGGTAAAAAGAAAAATCAGTTGAGAGTTGGGTTCCTGGCATTCAGCTGAAAAGGGATAAAGCCTCTGAGCTGTTTGTGTAAAAGATCTACAGCCAGAGAAAGAAGTATCTGAGCTTATACTGGAAGACAGTGATTAGTGTATTTTGAGAGTATACAGAGAAGTGAGAACTAGGTAGCAAAATTTGAGACAAGAGAAGTGGAGTTGTGAGGTCTCAATTCAGTAAGAAGGGAACAGAACTTCTGGTGAGACAAATATAATCCCAAACCAGTTAGGAGGAGTGTGGTGATCACCTTGTTTGGTATACTAATAGAGGAACTGAAAGAAATATAAGTTGCACATTTGCTATCTTGTTTAGAAGCCTGTAACATCCGCTAAATTACTGTTTCTTGCAATAAGTCTATCTCCTGACACACACTTTTTCTGATACCAATTTTGTTTGTAAAATAAAACCTTTTTCCTGGTAAACTTGCCTTGTCTACAAGGACCAGAGCTTTCTTTTAAAAAAAGAAAAAATAGCCAGTAGGGAGAGGGGCATGCCTCATGGGACAAATGGGGAAGCCTGATGAGCCTAGTCGGGCCCATTAGCCTGAGCTTCCTTGCTGCTGCTAAGAGAAGAGACAGCCTTTTATAGATTCCCCCCCCCCGCTTCCCCTAAGTCCGCGCCTCTATGTTGCCATCCACTTAGTTCTATTGGACAGATTCAACTGCTAACATTCTAACCCAGTGCTGCAAATATTTGGCTTGCAAACATATGGAAATGTTATACAGTACAAGGTA
This sequence comes from Lacerta viridis, assembly GCA_900245905.1. NCBI lineage: Eukaryota > Metazoa > Chordata > Lepidosauria > Squamata > Lacertidae > Lacerta > Lacerta viridis. The sequence goes on along the minus strand of OFHU01001411.1, from coordinate 50,112 downwards.
ATGCAGTGAAAGGGTATTTAGTTTAAGATTTTCACAACAACTTTCTAAATAAAAAAGGGCAACTAGGTTCAGCTTAATAAATATTTCAAAATACTTCAAAAGATGGTAGTATGTATTCTAGAATGTTGTGAAGAGCATATATTTGGTCATGAACAGCAGCCTCCATGGAATGAAGTTGTTAAAATAGAATAATGGATCTCTGGCAATCTTAACACAATCAGAATCTAGGAAGCTGTGACAAAATACCTGGAAGGGTTCAAATTTTAACCTGGAACCAACAGGAGTAGGACTTAGGCTGCAATTTGATGCATATGTACCTGGGAGTAAGCATTTTTTTAAAAAAACAAACAAACCAACAATGGCACTTCTGAGTAAACATGTGTAGGACTGCACTGTAAATTAGCTCAGTCTACTGCTTTTTACTGGGTTGGATGTTAAGAGCCAGCATTGTGAACCCCAAAACAACAAAAATGGAAGATACTTGATTATTTTCCTTTTACCATTAACAAAAATCAAACTTGAGTGAAAAGTGAATAAATGCTGATGGTTATGCTATGCTATGCTGACTCACTGTCTAGACATCCAGACCCAGATGCATCTTAACTACAACTTAGTTCTCATGGTAAAGCTTCTACAAACGTTTCTAGGTGTCAGTGGCTCCACACGACAGCCAATACACACATGAGCTGCTCACTAGGAGGACTGCTCTTATTTCATGGTGTGTTTCCAACCGACAGCCAGCTGTTTCCATGATTATGTGGCACTGGTGATGGAGCTATCCAAGCAGCAGGGGAAAGTCACAAGGTGAGATAATATTGTTCCTTAGGTGTTGCTAAATGGAACCATTTCCATAAATCTTTTTTCCAGTGTTGGGTGGAATCAGTGCCACCCATTCCCACAGTATACTATTCTTCCTGCTCCTGGTGTGAATAATGAATTGGCTGTACATGTCTCTCAAGCAGTGCATATTACCTTCTCCAGCTGGTTCATAATCTCTTGGTTCTGCTGCTTCTGCAAAAAGAGCAAAATGAAGGCGTCAATATTAACAGCAAGTCACATAGGCATCTAGTTGTGAGTATGCTAAGCTACACTACCTCGTATACTACCAAGGCTTTTGGATGTTTGGAACAAGTTATTAGAATCAACAAACCCCAAACTCCTGACATAAATGCAAGAAGCAACTACTGCATTTATATTTCACAACAAAAACACAAAAATAAATAAATAATACTGTTTCCCGTCGCTTTCTTAAATGCTGCCACAAAGTTTTCTAAGGTTTGTTTAATGCAGGGGTTGCCAACATTATCCTCTGCAGATGTTGTTGTACTCTAGCTTCCATCAGCCTCAGTCAGCATAGCCAATCAGCAGGGATGATTGGAGTTGTTGTTCAAAACAGCAGGAGGACCACAGGTTAGCAAAAGATGGGCTAGTGCAATGTTTAATGACAAGAGAGATAATCCACCACTGTTCAGATAGCACCTCTTTTTGAATGAGCTGTTGTGTGCGACAGTAAGTTTTTATGCTGTGCAGAACCTTTCTGCAGGTAGGCAATTTTGGACAGATCAAACACAGCAAACAGTTGGTCCAATAAATGTAGTATACAAAATGGTTCATGGAACAACTGAGCCCTGTGAGGTAGCAATAGACCCCTCAGGTACTTCTATAAGGGAAGCACTTCCATTTCAACGGGCTGGTTTAAGAACAGCTTAGTTTATGAACAACTTGGATTAAGAACACTGCAAACTCAGAAGTAGGTGTTTTGGTTTGTGAACTTTGCCTTGGAATAAGAACATGTTTCACTTCCTGTTGAGTGTGTTCCATTTGTAAACTGAGTCCCCCACTGCTATGGGAAAGCACACCTTGGTTTAAGAACTGAGTTCTGAAGGGATTACCGGTAAGTTCGAAAACCAAGGTACGACTGTATATGAAACCATCAGAAAAGCAACTTCCCTGTTCCACCCCACCCTGCCTTTCTGTAAACATATGTAAAGCTGCAGAATATGAGCTAAAATGCAGAAAAAGACGACAAAAATAATATGCTGACTACTACGACAAAAATAATATGCTGACTACTGGTGGAAGGGCTTTTTAATTTCACCAGGCAGTAATGCAGCAGGGGAGCAAAATATACACAAAAAGGCAAGTGAGACCTGTGGTGCTGGACACAAGACACAACACCAGGCTTTAGATGCATGGCTAAATCACATTTAGTGTTATGGCAGCAAGCCACAGTGAACCTTGAGCTTGTCTGTTCCCCCTTTCTGGTTGTCCTCTTTTTCATACATGAACTGCCATTTCTCAATACAGTACGTATGGACTAAGGAAACCGTGGTTTATTCAAACTGTGCTTAGTTGTTAAAACAAGGAGCAGAACATGATTAGATCCTGGCCTACATGAACTAAACACAGATAGGAATGAAGCAGTTTCTGAGTTCAGACAGAATGGGAAACTGGCTGTATTTGAAGCACTTGCCCATAAAGCTCAATCTCATAATGTTAAACCATGGTTTTTTGTTACCATGTGAACCTTGCAACTGCATAAAGCTATGCTCAGCCACAGGATGCGTGTGCGCTCTGAACGTTCCTTGTCTGTTATCGGAGCAAGATTCATGAACAGCACCAACAAGATTCAGGGTAGAGAGTTTACACTGAAAGGTGGCTCATATATTTCATAGGTAACTAGGTGGCTGCAATAAAAACCCAGAAGCAATAATACATTTAATTCCCTGCAGAACCTCATTTTATAAAATTACTAAATTTCATGTCCTTAGGTTCAGGGAGGAAATATTAAGGAAAGGTTGAAAAAACCTCAAGCACAGGAATGTCTATTTTTTGTGTTGTGAATTTATTTCCCTCACCCACCAATTTCTCCACAAGACTCATGTCATACTTCTTACTTTCTCCAAAACATCAAATTCTGGAATGAAGGAATTTAGTATATATTTGCAACCCCAAATCAGTGTTTCTGTTCAATACATTGGCCCCGTTGATGCAAACATGGTTTATTATTATGGGAACAAGCTGCAGTGAGTCTCTGAGTTCCCCACTCCCCTCCACCATCTCTGGCATGACTAAGAGGAATTCCAAACTTTCACTTCCACTGTAGACTAACCACAGTTAAGCATTATATCTGAACCTAGAAAAACTGTACTTAGTCTTAATTATGGCTAGTTGAAACAAGCCAACTTCAAACCATAACAAGGAAGCTGGTTTGTTTCAACCAACCACAGCTAAGAATAATAATAATTTAGTTTGAATGCCATGCTGAACTGTGCTTGATTGTGCTTAATTGTAATCTTTCACTTCCAATTTCAATCTCTTTCTTGCGGCCACATCAGAGAGGAGAGGAGTGCATAAATCCAAGGTATGGGTCGGCAAACTAAGGCGCAGGGGCTGGATCTGGCCCAATTGCCTTCTGGATCCGGCCCACTGATGGATCGGCATGGATCTGATTCTCATAGTTCGGGCTACGCCATTTCCGCCCCCTCCCACACACCATGGCGGCGCCTCCTACCTCCCCCCTCCTGGCTTCTCCCCGCCCTGTGTTGGAAGGGGGCTGGCCTTTGATTGGTGCCAGCAGCATTGTTTCCCTCTCATTGGTGCCCCTTTGTTGGTGCCAGCAGCACCAGCATGATCGCTCAAGCGGCTGCCATTTTAAGCAGGCTCAATTTGGGCTTTGTTGCTGCCTGCCCCTCTCCAGAGACCTTTTACGCACTGCTCATCGTCCCGCCACCAGCTCCTGCCGCTCGCAAGACACAGGAGCCGTGGTTGGCTGAGCGCCCCTCTTCAGTGGCCATTTAAAGCGGCCCCTCTCTGGAGCCCTTTCGCGCACTGCTCATTGTCCCTCCACCGCCAGCCCCTGCCGCTCACAAGACACAGGTAAGCAGCCACTGGGGCTCGTCCAGTGCTGTGGAGAAGGGAGGGGGGGGTGGCTTACCTGAGTAGAATGTGTCTTTTTATTTAAAATGCATCTCTGGGTTATTTGTGGGGCCTGGCTGGTACTCTTGTGGGGCCTGCCAGGTCTCCTTATACATGGGGTCATCCAATACATGGAAAAATATGGTATATGTGAGTGTTGACCATTAACAATATTTCTGAGTGCTGACTTTTTTATTTTAGTGTAGTAGTCACTTAAAACGGGATGCAGGTGGCGCTGTGGGTTAAACCACAGAGCCTAGGGCTTGCTGATCAGAAGGTCGGCGGTTTGAATCCCCCTGACGGGGTGAGCTCCTGTTGCTCGGTCCCTGCTCCTGCCAACCTAGCAGTTCGAAAGCACGTCAAAGTGCAAGTAGATAAATAGGTACCGCTCCTTTGCCAGAAGCAGCTTAGTCATGCTGCCACATGACCAGGAAGCTGTATGCGGCTCCCTCGGCCAGTAAAGCGAGATGAGCGCCGCAACCCCAGAGTCGTTCGTGATTGGACCTAACGGTCAGGGGTCCCTTTACCTTTACCGCTGGTATATTGTTTTTGTAGCTCTGTATTTATTGGTATTTGACTAATAGCAATTTTCCATCCCTAGGAAATCATGTCAAAAAAGAAAAGTTGACTCTGAGTGCAGGGTTTTCAACAAACAGAGGACTTTCGATTACTTTTTCACGTGGTACGAAGAAAGAGCTGTTTGTCTGATATGCCAGAATTCAGTGTCTGTGTTCAAGGAATACAATTTGCTTTGTCACTACAATACTCACCATAAAGAGATATATGATTGGTTGGTTGAACAAGTGAGAAAAGATGAAATATTAAAACTGAAAAGTGGATTGACAACTCAGCAAAATATTTTTGTGAAGCAAAAGCAGCAAAATATTTCATCGTTGCAAGCAAGTTTTCAGATTGCCAAGCTCATAGCGCACACTGGCAGACCCTTCGTAGAGGGAGAAATTGTTAAAGAATGCATTCTTTCTGCTTCCAAAGAGATGAGTCCAGAGAAGACTGATTTATTTAGTACACTGAGTCTTTCAGGATGTACAGTTACATATAGGAATCAAGAAATGGGGAAAAATTTGCATCAGCATTTGCAAAACTCCTCGAAAAAACTTTCTTTTTCACTAGCACTGGTGTTTGTGATTCTGCACAACTTCTAATTTTCATTTGTGGGACAAAGTCACAGAGGAGATTCCTGCACTGCAAAGCATCAAGGGAACAACAACAGGAGAGGATATCTTTGAAAAAGTTTGCCAAATTGTGCATGATTTGGAGCTGAACTGGGCTAAACTAGCCAGTGTCATAACTGATGGTGCTCCTAGCATGGTGGGGTCTATGAGAGGAGTGGTTGCACACATTAACCAAGAGATGGAGAAACAGAACCATTCACATCCAATAGCCATACACTGCCTCATCCACCAACAAGCACTGTGTTGTAAAAAATCACTGAAGTTGGACTCTTGTCATGAAAACTGTGGTATCTTGTATTAACTTCATTAGAGCTCATGCACTAAAACACAGACAGTTTCAGGAATTTCTGTCTATGTTAAATGTTGACCATGAAGATATTCTGTACCACACAGAAGTCCACTGGCTGAGTAGAGGGAGAGTTTTGAAATGTTTTTATGACTTACTTCTGCATGTTTCTGATTTTATGCTTATGAAAAACAAGTACCAGAGCTCAAAGATGCAGAATGGAAATGGCTGCTTGCCTTTCTGACTGACATAACAGAAATACTCAATACTTTCAATGTTCAACTACTACAAGGGGAAGCTCATCTGTGATACGTTTCCACATGTGAAAGCGTTTCAAGTTAAATTGGACCTCCTCATTAAACAAGTGAAGGAGCAAAACTTCTGCCATCTCCCCACAACTCAAAACATGTCGGCAGGAAAACCAACAGTTGCATTCCGAGAAGAAACGTGTGGATTTACTGGAAATTTTGCAAAAGGAGTTTCAAACTCGATTTAAAGAGCTTCACATCCATGAGCAGGACATACAGCTTTTCGGGAACACATTTTCTGTTGACGTTGAAACTGATGATCCAATTTACCAAATGGAATTGGTCGAACTACAGAATTGCGACTCTCTGAAAGATGCTTTCAAATCAAGCAGCCTCACAAATTTCTATGCTTCTCTCCCCTCTGAGACATATCTGAACCTCAGGAACCATGCACTCAGATTTGCAACCATCTTTGGCAGCACCTACGTCTGTGAACAGACTTTTTCCTGAATGAAACATCTGAAATCTCCAACCAGATCCAGATTAACTGGTGAACTCTTGCATCACTTGCTACGACTAGCAGTGACAAATATGGAACTGGATATCGACCATATCATTAGCCAAAAGCAGGCCCATACTTTCCATTGAAATACTTTTAAGGTTATATTGATTAAAATCATTCTTCATTTTAAATATTGTATTGTTATAAGTTTATGTTGATTAAAATCATTCTTCATTTTAAATACTGTATAGCCTTTTCTGGTTTTTTTTTGCACTACAAATATAATATGTTGTAGTGTGCATAGGAATTCGTTCATATTTTTTCCCCACACAAGGTCTGAGGGACAGTGGACCGGCCCCCTGCTGAAAAAGTTTGCCGACCCCTTATCCAAGGCTTACACACATGACTATAAGCCTTTGTACATTTTTTGGTCTGAACCGGGCCTTAGAATCCAGAAAGACATAGGGAGGGCATAGAGGTTGAGAGAGAAGTCTTCTTTGCCCAATACAAATTTTGTTACATCAACTGTTCTATGTAGTCCCTTACGAAAACAAATGAAGTAAGCATGTCTGCAAAGTCTGCTTTTCTTTTCTTTTCTTTTTAAAGTCCACTTCTTCGCCGCCGCCCCCTAATCAATTCACTGTTTTGGCTCCCCTCGCCCCGAGAATTCTCAACACCCAATAAAAGAGCACTTCGTGTTCCTGTCAGCCTGCAAATGGCAAAAGCCATTTGAAAGCAGTGCTCAAACACAAGGCATTTTGGTTGCTGATTGAAATGCTACAGCGGGTGTGGAGGAGGGAGGGAGTAGGGGACACAAAGAAAAGAACAATGCAGCAAAAATTAAGAGAAGCCATGCAACAAGCTGTGGAGGGTGAAATGGGGTAGAGGGATATTCCAAACAATGCAGGACTCTTTGCTGGCTGAAAACAGGCCTCACATACTTCTAGCTGTATTTTAAAAGGCAGTGAGTAAAGTAACAGTAGTAGAAGCCACCCATGCAAGCTAAAGACAAACAGGCTCACTCACAGTGCCACTGTTGCTCAAAAGATGGTCACTCACTATCCCCATGTTTTTAAGTCTAGAAAGCTAAGCCCCAATCTTTGTTGAAACAGATTCAATAGTCAACACTGTTCCAGACAGGAGAAGTTCAGCAGCAGCTCATCATGCAATTGAAAAGTAGAATCAAAGCAAGCCCTATTAGTGTGCATTCCTGAACTTTCAACAGCCTCAACAGATGCTGAAAACCAATACAATTAGCACTTACATTTATGAATAGGGGAGAGGTTGAAACTCAGCTATTTTCCAAACAAAATTTCTCTTCCCCAAAAAAGACTAAACCTGGGTATAAACCACCTTGGCAATTGATTTACTTGAATACTAAATTTAATCTCTACTTATCTCTTGCGAACCCCTTCTCTTGCAAGTGGGCAAGTTCTTGGCTATCAAAATCCCCTGTGATTTTGGTTTGCCTCCCATTTCTCTATGGGAAATGCTAGTAAGGAACCTCTTTCTGTCCCACATCCTCTCACAAGGTAGTTCTGCAGGCACAGCGTAAAAGATGAACACACCTGTTCATAGTAAGGAGACAGAACGAGGTCACATCAATGCACAGACATGAGTGTGCTTAAGGTGATAGGCTCAGACCAATGTTTTACTCTTGGACCCTGAACTTCCATCTGGTACAGCCACTACTGGATCACCTTCAAGAGTCCCTTTAATCATGGCCAACAGGAAATGGGATTGAAGATATGTAATTGGGTACCAATTAATAAACATACAATAAATAAATTATTGTGGCCAAACTGTGGGAGGCAGTGAAAGATAGGCGTGCTCTGGTCCATGGGGTCACGAAGAGTCGGACATGACTGAACGACAACATCCTAATTAGAAAACCTCTTGGAAATAAAATTGTTATACTGGAATGGAGGAAGAATAATCTTGCTATCTAGTAATAATAGCAATTGAAAAAGCCCCCTTTGGTCTTTTTGTATAGAAAGGAAAATAAACAAACTTCAGGTGCCTGGGATTGAAGATTGAGAAAACACCACCTAGCAGATTGAGGAACAGTTGGACATTGTCCTAGAATATAGCGGGATGCTATTGTGGAGTGAATGTTTTGAATATTTTGAATAATCTGAATATGCATAATGGGCAAATGAAGAATAAGAAGTCCTCTATTGCCTTGATCTCTCTTTTCCTTTTTAATGATATTTAGCTTTTGTCTCCTTTTTGATTAATTCTATTTTTGTTCATGTTTTATTTCGTCTTTTGATGTCCTCTACCTTGAGGTGATGAGGATACTTAGACGAAGATGATGAAGGACTGATGAAGGACTCTGCATGAGAAGCAGAGAAGGGAAGAACTTTCAGGCTGGGAGAAGAAATGGAAGAACCAGGTGAGAGCTGGGAGGGGTCCCCCCCCTCCTTTGTGGCTCTGTATAAAGAGGGCTCTGTATTTTTTTTCTCTCTCTTTCCCCTCCTATTCTGTCTCTGTTTTTTTCGTCTCTCTTCTTTTTCCTCTTTTCTCTATTTTTATTTAGATTAGTTTGATCCCTCCCTCCACACCCCTTTGAACCATGAAGCACACAACACTTTTCTTTGTGGCACTGTGAAAGAACCCAAATCCTTGCAGACACCCAGAGAGCACAGAGGAGCAGCAAGACAAGGCCAAACATCTTGGTCTGGTTATTTCTTACCAATTCCTCTATCTTTGTACTGAGTTGTTTGTTTGTTAGATTGCTGGAGTCTAGGGCTACTGCCAGCTCCTGGTAACGTGTCTGATGGGCACATGCAGATAGCAGGAGGAGGAGGAGGAAGAGGAAGGGAGTAGAAGAGGGGAGAAAAGGCAAATTATTAAAAAAAGGAGAGAAAATAATAACCAGCATCACATTTGAACTCATTTGTGGTGCCCATTCTTACACAAACACACCATCCCCCACCACTACCACTACCAATTACATACTAAACCACCAAAAGCTTAATCTCCTTTCAAAGGAACATCAGGATGGATCTTTAGCACTTCCATAATCTAGTCTAAAAGCCACTGCAGGAGCCTTCATCTAAACAAGTAAACCTTTAACATGCAATGTTGTCATTTCTTGCACTCAAGTAAGTTCTTATTACTAGAATACACACTAGATTCATTACTATATTGTTCAAAGAAATGCAAACTGATGAAGAGTCAGGAGCACTGCACTTACTGCCATCTCTTTCATATCTGTTGAAGATGTGGCGTTTTCACCATTCACATAGGCCGTGGGCTGTAAAATAAAGATATTTGCCATCACAACTAGTTAACTTGGAAAATGTGAACATGAATTTCAGTTAGATATTTCCCTTAGTGGGATGATGACACTCCTACAGAATAAGAAAACTTTGGAACTGGAGAATAAACACAAAGATAACTTAGTGTACCCACTACGGCGAGAGGTTCCTTCAAACACCCACCTATATTACAGGCACTCTTCCCCTTCCTATGATTACCTAGGAAGAAATGCTAAGGTAGATTGTGTTGGAAGTTCTACAAGTAAAATACCCCATACAGTGGTACCTCATGTTGCCTAACCTCCAGATTATGGAATCTTTGGGTTATGGCCACGGCAAATCCGGAAGTGTATACTTCCAGGTTTTGCTGCTTGCACATGCACTGAAGTGCTCTATCATTCTGTGCGCATGCATAGAAGCGGCACCTCTAGTTACTGATTTTTGGGGGTACGAATTAAATCCGTAACCAGAAGTACCACTGTACATGATCAGGTAACCTAAATGTGCCTCATAATATATTGATAATAGATTAGAGGATCTTTTAGGTTTGATTTACACATGCAGCTAACACGAAGCGATTAAGTATTGAGGTAGCAGAGTTCACTATAACACTTTAGATCATAAACGGAGGATCACGTTCTCAAAATGTTCTCTTGCACTAAAAATAAATACACCTGAACTATAGGTAGAAAACTAGAACAACAGACTGGGCTAGAATCTTTCTCCTTGGCATGCTAGCTTTTTACCCACAGAGAGGCTATTTTTAAAACTGTGATTCTACCCCACCGCATCTCTGCTGTCCTGGTTCACACATAACAAAATCCTGGTTTATTAAACAATGGCTTAGCATTCTGTGCAAACTCAGTCCAGCAGCTTAATTATGGTTTACTACAAACAATCCACAATTAGAAGCGATACTTTGCTGTTGGCTTATAAACCTAAGTTTGTTTTACCTATGGCTTTAGATTATATAAGTGAAAGCAGCACTCTTCCTTGACTATGTTTGCTTGACCACCACACTCTAAAATATAAGGTGTTAGGTACGAATCACCAGAAAACAAACCACAATTTGATTTGTCTATGAGACAACCTCTCATTAATTCATGGCTTAAACAAAATTCATTTGCACATAATGGTTACATATAAAGAGCAAGCACATGGGCACTCAGAGCAAGCTTGCAGCTTACTTCACTGTTTGGCTCACTGTTCAAGGTTTAGAGCAAGGGAAACCACATATATGAGTTAAGATGCAATGCTAAGCTAAACCATGGTTTACCGCCCAGGTAGCACAGCACCAGCAGGACCGGGGAGGAGCAAAGAGGGTGCAATTTTTGCTACGTACTCGCAACCTTGGTCATTCACACTTGGCATTATGCGCAAACTGGGCCACTAGCAGATTTAAATATGGATGAAAAAGCCTTGGATAATATAGTCAATTATTATTATTCCTGTTGTTTTAGTGCTGAGATGCTTTTAACTGCTTCTTTTCAAGCTGTATTTAAACTGGATTATTCCAGGATGGTTCCAGTGGTGAACTATATAGTCTCTTGAATATAAATATGCCAATTTTAAGATGCCACTAGATTAACAGGGTAACAAGGCTACGTCTATGGAATTTGAACCTCTGATAAGAAATACAGTGGTACCTCAGAAGTTGAACGGAATCTTTTCCGGAAGTCCGTTCGACTTCCAAAATGCTTGGAAGTGGTGGAAGCCCTGTCAGACATTTGGGTTCCAAAGAACGTGTGCAAACCAGAACACTCACTTCCGGGTTTGCGGTGTTCAGGAGCCTAAACAGTCAACTCACAAGGTAATCGGGATCAAAGGTACGACTGTAGACAGAATACAGCTTCTTTAAGAGAAGGTAGACAGCCCTTTCATGTGTTACCAGTGTATAACCCTTGAGTTTATCTCATTTACACACACTTCCCACAGACCACATGACACACACCATTTCTGGCTTTCAGTCTGAAAGCATCTTCAGGTTTTATTGTCTGGCTGCAAGGACCCATACAATAACTGAAAATTCAAGAGCCGGTCATTCCTGGGGTATAAAAATAAGTAACGATTAAGAGGCAATCTAATAGCCATCTTCTGATATTTGAAGGGCTGTCATGGATGATGGAGCAAATTTGCTCTCTTTGTTCCAGAGGGTAGGACCCAGACCAATGGATTCGAATTACCAAAAAAATTAGGAAAAAGACTAAATATTAGGAAGAACTTCCTGACAGTATGATAGGTGTTCAACAGTGAATCAGACTGCCTTAGAAGGTGATGGACTTGCTTTTATTACAGAAGTTTATAATCAGGGGTGTTGTAGTTGCAGATTTCCTGCATCAACAGAAGGATGGACTAGATGTCCTTTGAGATCTCTTTTAGGTCTATGATTCTAAGACAGACAGATCAGAAGAACTTGTCTTTTACCTGATTGACCATGCCATTAAGCTGTTCAGAGAGCTGGCGGAGACTGTCTGCCAATGAGAGGGACCTAAAAAAGGAACATGACACACAACAAACATCTGTAATAAAGAAGACATTAAGAACAATCCTCATTTTAAATGACTGGAATATGATGGAGAGAGCAGGAGAGAATACAGAGAGAAGCCTCTCACCTATTTTCTTCCAAGGCATTTTTATGATCAGTGTCACAGATCTGTGAAATGAAAAAGATACACAATTGTAGTAGAAATCAGAAACACAAATATATGCATATGTACAAGCATGCACATGCACAGATATATGTAACTCCAACAAAAGACTGGACACACTCTTCTCCTTCTGAGTGACACCTCACAACATCTACCATTGCTTTATTCCCCAACACAAGAATGAAGGACCTGCAGCCCTCCACATGCTGTTGGATTCCAGCTCCCATCATCCCTGCCCATCAGCTAGGACTAATGGGAGTTGGAGTTCAACATTTGGAAGGCCACAGGTTTTGCATACCTGCCCTGAGGACTGCTTCAACATAGGATGCACAAACATAGCATGCCTAGACTTCTATCTACACCATAGCACATGGGTAAGCAAACTAAGGCCCGGGGGCCGGATCCGGCCCAATTGCCTTCTAAATCTGGCCCGCGGATGGTCTGGGAATCAGCGTGTTTTATTTGTGGGGCATAGGAATTCATTCATTCCCCCCCCCAAAAAAATAGTCCGCCCCCCACAAGGTCTGAGGGACAGTGGACCGGCCCCCTGCTGAAAAAGTTTGTTGACCTGGGCACTGCCATAGCACAATTCAACAAAAAAGACTTAATAAGCTTCATGTATTTAATGCTCAATCAAAGGGTCCGGCTGGTTGTCTATCACTTTGTTTTGTTAGGAATTTTTCAATTAACACTTACTTTTTTAAAATATAGAAATATTCATTACTTTAGATCAGGAATGGACAACTTCAGTACACAAGGAACCACAGAGGATATGTATCATGAGTCAGAGGCCCACAGCTCACACACAATATAAATTGCATATAAGCTGAACAGACAGGCAGAAGGTGCTAAACCAGTTGGTTGACACCATCAAGTTTTCCTATCTTGAATTAATCACCCAATAAGAAGGAAATTAGAAGTCAGCCTCAGGGCCTGACAGATATGGAAACAGAGTAGACAAATATTTGGCTTTACTATGCCCTTACATTTCAACCATCGAGAAGAGATGTACAAATAAATGTTAAGAAGTGAAAGCTAAGCTATAGGCTACAGGAGAGAGCTTAGGGGGTCATGGTGCCCAACACGGTGCCTAACTGTACTCATCTCACCCTTCCAATGAAACTACATTCAATCAATGGCTGAAGACTGAGAGATGAGGAAGGAGTGTATCGTGCAACCTAAATCTAAGTGTTCTGTACAGCCAATTCCTCCTATAGTTGCAGAGTGACAGGCCAGTGTCGTTAACTGAAATGTCTGTGCTACCATCACCTCCCTGCTCTTTTGTGAAGTATGCTTTGCTTTATATTGCAAATACACACACACACACAGAGTTATCTAGGGTGTTCAGTGCGGGGGATGCAAACATTGACAAACCTGCAACGGCTGCATGCTACCAGGACTTGGAGCGGCAGAGCTAGGCAAACTGTTGCTGTTAGACAGCATGTGGACACCAGCAGCGAGTTGTTCAGCATTGTGAGCGGAAACATCACCATCACAGTATGCCTGTCACAAAACATACCATAAAGATTACAAGCATCATGCAGGTGAGGGGGAACCCAGATGAATACAAGCATGCACCATTTCTAGCAGCACCTGTCAAACCTAGAGGCAAATCAGCTGAGGAGTGCTCTCCTCAGAACAAAGCCATGCCCATGTACAAAAAAAAAAGCTAATCCTGTGAACTGTCACTATCTGCTGGAACTTCTTGCAGAAATCAGTTCAGTGCTTTTGGTGTGCTGAAAACATGGTGGGCAATGCCAACCTCAACATGGTTCATGTTACATTGGTCCTTTACTTTTGCGAAGTGCATATTCCTGGAAAGACAACTAATCAGATAAGGATGGAACAGAATGAGTCACTATATACACCTCGATTGTACAGTGAGAGTGGGGAAAACATTCCTCCCAAAGTGTTGTCCGTGGTTTCCAAGACACCAAAGTCAGAGATTGGCAACCAGGGACCAAATTTAAACTGAATGTAAAGAGGAATATTGTCTGTTAGACCTCAATGAACTGGTGCACACCAACCCTAGGTTCTAGTATTGTTGTAATATTAAATATCCAAAGAGATATATCCTAAGGCCCCAAACAGCTCATGGATGAAATTCTAAGTCGGGGGTTGGCAAACTACGGCCCAGGGCCAAATACGGCCCAAGGGGGTTGTTAAACTGCCCCCCGGCCCTTGCTGCCCACTCGGTCAGTCCCTGCATGGAGCTAAACTGGTGCGCTGTGCCGGTTTAGCTCCACGCAGGGACTGACTTCCAGGACGCAGCCACAGCTTCCTATTGACTGCAGGAAGTTCCTGCAGCCAATAGGAAGCCGCAGACACCTCCTCCTCCCCCGCCATGGCTCCGAAAGCCAGTGGGGAAAGAGCGGCGGGCGTGTGCGCATGCGTACGGGTGTGCGCACTCCCGCTCTTGTGCGATCCGCTGGCAGAAAAGTTTGCTGGCCCCTATTCTAAGCATTAGAGAAAGAGAAGAGGCAGTGAATTTGAGAAAGCAGCCAACAGGGCTGGGAGGGAGGGAGGGAGAAAGAAATAAAGTGACTCAGTTCAGATATAACACTATTCAAGCATTACGCTGATTTTCGGAGAGAAGATCCAAAGTTGTTTTGCTACTCCTCTGGTCTTGCTGCTGCACACTGCTGTGAACAATATGTCTGAACCCAGACTCATGGTTTATCTTGCTCCACACAAACCACAAATAGTTTGTCATGTAATGTAACAAACTTGGGCTACAGCTTGTGGTTCTGTCTGGAGTAAGACAAATCATGAATCTGGGTTTGGGCATAATACTAAGCCAAACTAGCAGCAGCAAGACCAAATGAAGAACAAAGCAACTTTCAACTCTCCTGGAACCTGCATGTTTGCTTATCCATGCTAAGCCATGATTGGCCACTGTGAGAAGAGGATGCTGGACTACATGGGCCTCCAGCCGAACCCAGTAGGGCTCTTCCTATATGTTTTTATTAACATGGAAATTTTAAGTATTGCTAGAATGGCTGGTACCCACCCAGCCTTCCCTGCGCAAGCATCTCTAACCTTTATTTTATCCTGGCACTTTTGTTCTCAAGAACACATACAGGGGACAAAGATACACATTTGTTAGATCTTCAAATACGCACTTTGTCCTTTGACACATTGTACAATTGTTAATGCAATCAGCCTGCCAAAGTGATAAAAGCTCCTTCTCAGACAAAAATCTCTGAAGCCTATAACATGCGGCAGTCTCAAGAAAATAGATCACACATTGCTGACTTGGGCTGTGTGAAGGTCCCAAGCAACCCCAACACCTCTGAAGGTACATGATTTTCCTTCAGGATCTATACTGAAAGATTTCTGTTCTGCCTAGGCCCAGCAACATAGGTTGTGCAAGCACAAATAAAAACATTATCTCAGTTGCCAGTATTCAGCTTTTCTGCCTAGTAGAGTCAAATAAGTATTCCAAGGTAGCATTTCACTAAATCTGACATTCTACCAATAAGAGTTCAGGAATCCTCCTTCTAGTAAAGAGTGCTCTCAGGGTGTCAATTCTACTACACACTACACAGTGAGCAGTCCAACAAACCAGGGATCAATTAAGTAAACCCCTATTGGTAAACTTAACTGGAAAACCCGAAACTTTTCATCTTAAAACACTGTGTTTCATCTCAAGGGCACAGCATTTCTTTTTTAACCACCATTTGGCCTATCCTAAAGATTCGGGCCAATATTCCTTTTATTGTATAACAGTCAATCTGCTTAGGATAATGTAGGTATCCTTAAAGATGAAGCCTTTACCACAGTGGTGGCCAAATGATGGAATAGCCTCTCCAGAGAAGTATGCCTGGCACTGGCCAATTTCAGATAGGCAGTGAAGGCTATGGTGTTCCAGAACAAAGTTTTTAAGGTAAGTTGACTCTTTGAATGTTGTTTTTAGACTACTGCTATTTATTTATATGTGTATTTATGATTTTTTAATATCATGTTTATAGTCTAGTTATTATAAATTGTCTTGAATATATTCTGCTCAGAAAGCCAGGATATACTGAATACAGAACTCTATTATTTTAAAGTTTCAGCTGGAGAACTGAGACCGATTGACTTTCAATGGTTAAGACAGACCTAGAGTCAGGTTTCCATGCTGAAGTCCAACACTTTCTTCATGAAGCACACATCCTCATGAAATATCATCCTCAGAAATAACTGAAAGATTAGCCTTATACCAGACACGGGGGAATGAGATGTTGGACTCCTAATTCATATCAGTGCAGGTAGCAAGAGGTGATAGGAGCTGGAATCCAACAACACCTGAAGGGCCACAGATTTCATATCCTTGCCGTATACAATACAAACAACAACACCAGCTACCAGCCAAACATCCTCATAGGCCATCCAGCTTCATAGAAAATAGGCCTTGTAACTTATACAACCATCACATTTCCTGCAGGAATATGCAGCTTTCCACCTAAAAAATCCACACAGTATTTTGCTCATAATAGGATTTTGAAGATAACACACAGGTTTAGTTTCCACCCCTGATTTTGTAACCAATACAGTATGGTTATTTTGATGCCTGAATTCAAATGGAACAGTAAGTTGAAATGGCACCCACAAAGTTAATGTAAATGTTTGGTGGGCATCTGCCAACACCAAAGATAAATATAAAGCTTTAAAGGAACATAGGAAAGTGCCCTTTACCTAGTCAGATCATTGGTACACCTAGCTCAACATTGCCCACACTGACTGGCAGGAGCTCTTCAGGAATTCAGAAAAGGGACTCCCTGGAGATGGTGGGGATCGAACCTTGTTTCTTCTGCATAAAAAGCAAATGCTGTATCACTAAGCAATGGTAATAAAACATGAAGAAACAGCTTACAGGCTGTTATTTATTCCCAATGTATTTAGATATTTATATATTTTTCAGGGGGGGAAGCTAATTATGTTTATTATTTTTAATTTATTGCATTTATCCATCACCTTTTTCTCCAAGTACTCAAAGTGGCACACATGGTTCTATCTTTCCTTATTTAATCCCCACAACTTTTTGAGATAGGTTAGGCTGAGAGACAGTGACTGGCTCAAGGTCACCCAGTGAACTTCATGGCTGAGTGTAAGATTTGAGTCCTGGTCTGCCAGGACTTGGTCCAAGACTCTTAACTACTACACCATTACTGGCTCTCTGCATTCTAAAACATGGCAAGAGTGTGCTTTAAAAATACTTAGATGCAGCCAACTCAAGCAGACTGATTTCTATTAGACCCAGACCTTTATTTTTAATTGAATTCAACCTGGGTTTGCAAAGTATGCAAAACCCAGTTTTCCTAACAGTCCTTTGTAAGACAAGGAATAGGAAGACACTTTCTGCCTAGGTAAATATTTCATTGCCTGTCAAATCATGAGTTGGCATGATTAACCCACATAGCTTATCCTCCAGGGCAACAGTTTGAATATAGATGAGCATGAACATGCATTTCTGAGATGAAGTGCTTCTACAACAAACAAACAAAACCCACTAACATGGGAAAAAGAAGAACACAAGCAAAATGGAAGTGAAGCCCAACCTGCATCCACAGTGAACAATGCTACTTATGCATTCATTCACTATCACCTTGGAAACAGTAGTATTGGGGGTGGCAATCCCTTCAGATACGCCTGACATTCCAAAACAGCTGCTTTAAGCAAAGCAATCCTAAAAATCCAAGAAGCAACCCTTCTTCACAATTGTAATTTGAGCCACATTAAGGGAAGTGCACACAGGAACAACAGTGGGGGAGCAGGTTAAAAATAGTTCAATGTTAATGATAGCCAACAACATTCACACAGCTAACAAGTATGACAAGTATCCCAAAATCTGTTCCACCCACCCAAGAAACCCTAATTTGTAAATAGGAACTGAATCATGCAGTATGGACAGCAAGCCAGTTGGACAGATTCTGAATGCTGCCTCACCTTCCTCTTGTCCAATGAAGGTATGGCTACCCCATTGGAGCGGTTAAGGTCTGACACCAACACCTTCAGAATGTTCTGAATCTAAAGGGGGTGAAAGAAAAGTGGAAAGAGAAACAGCTGAGAAAAGGGACAGAATGAGAACATTGTTCAGTGGGTTCCTGAAGCCAAAGGAACAAGAAAAGGGGAAATGGCAGAGATCCTAATACCAACAAGATGGTAGTAACTTGCTTGCAACTAACTCCTTCACTCCAGCAGCATATACAAAAAAATACTATTCCCTCAAAACAACCAAGGAGCCAAATATTTCTTTCTACTGAATTTCCCATCCTTACTTATCTGTTATCAATTGATTATTGTATTTATACCCCCCACTTCTGTCCAATGAGTTCAAGGTGTTTGTAGAACTAAAGAAAAACACACAGACTTCTTCAATTTCTTACAGTGTTAAAACTATCTTCAAACAGAAGTAGAAGCAAAATATTTTGGAGCATTTAAAATAGTTAAGTAAGCCACTCACGTTTTCAGGAGACTCTCTGCCATCATTAGTTGGTGTCTCTGGTCTACTTCCTTCTTTGCCTTTACGTTTCTTCTTTGCTCCAGTTGCTGACCCAGGGTTATTCTTCTGTTGATATTCCTTCAGCTAAGAAAAGGAACAAAAGCCTGAAGTCTAACTAATTAAACCTTCTACACTGAAAGCTAAGAAGTAAAACAGAAA
This sequence comes from Lacerta viridis, assembly GCA_900245905.1. Lineage (NCBI taxonomy): Eukaryota > Metazoa > Chordata > Lepidosauria > Squamata > Lacertidae > Lacerta > Lacerta viridis. The sequence goes on along the minus strand of OFHU01001411.1, from coordinate 31,411 downwards.
GAGCTGGAACAAAAAACACAGTAAAAATTTATGAAGAAAAAGACCCAGAGTGACTATTGAACTTGGTGGTGTACAGAATGGTTTACAAACCACATTAAACTATAGTTTAAAACAAACAATGGTTTGCAGTGATTAAGCAGCATGCTAGTGCATGCTGCTTAGAAGTTGCCACAGTGCTCCTTCTATGCACCTGCTGCTACTGCACTACAAATGAAAAAGGCAAAGTCTGGCTTCTCATATCATCTGAAACTGCATTCATGGTTTGCTTTTTCCAAACAGACTATAATGGTAAGCTAAGAACAAGTCCTGGTTATTGCTCATGGTCTCTTTGGAGACCAACAAACCAGAATACCAGGTTTGGACAACACAACAAGCCAGACTCTGGATTGTTTCAGCTGTAATACAGCAGCAGTCAAGGGAGTGGGGGAGGGACCTGTGTGAATGAGCAGCCTGCAGCACACTACTGGTTCAGATGATTTGCTTTAAACTATAGTTCAACTACAGAAAACACAAACCTGTTTTCTAGAGCAACTGCAAGCTAAATACAATCACACTGTAGAATGAAAAAAGCCCTTGGCATGTTAGGCGTTTTTTGTGTTATGTGCCAGAGGGTTCAGTTTCACTGATCTAGTTAAAACTTTCAGAAACTCCCATTTCCTATTTCATCTCAACCAAACCTCGCAAAAGTGGCAGAATGCAAACCCCATCTTAGAGTCAACTGATAATTTTCAGAGTATTACGAGTGGTCAACAGGGAACCTTATAAAGCATTCTGCAACTTCTGAGTCTGTGGCAATACTACCAGGTTCAAGTTTCAAACCTTGCAAACACTTGCAATCATAACTAGCTTACAGTACACATAACCAGTATTTACTGACAGTTCAAATGGTCACATAACAAGTATCTGATGGTGATGGGCACAGGATTGTTACCAGAAATAGTTCAATTTTAAAAAGAATAATTTTCCATTTCTTAAGCATAAGCATCTTAAGCTATGGAGAAAGCACACAAGCAAAATTGAAAAAAATATTTCAAATTGCTAGGTGCCTGGGCAAAAAGGCACCTGGGAGTTTCCAGACACACCCAGAAGGGAACGTTAAAATTCCCACAATGTATTACAGCTTACTTTTAACCATCTGTGCTTCAAGGTGCTTACTTGCTACAGAGAAGTTACTTGTACGAGCCCAGTCATGTTGACAACTAGGCTGTTAAGAACAATTTCTCTGTAGCCCATGATGGCTGCCTGTGGCATTTCTAAACCTGGTACCTTTAACACATTTATTTCTTCGATACATTTAAGTTATAGTGCTAGATGTTAAAAACGTGATACAACTTGGATATTTTATTACTATTCAGTGTTCTGGCTTATGAAGATATACATATTGTTGTCGTATCCCAAGGCTCAGGATGTGAATAACATTTGCTCACTATTTTTATCCATACAATATCTGTGTTATGAAGGATCACCTGTATTAACACATCAGAAACTGAGGCAGGTTACTTTCCCAAAACATGCCTCAAAATATGAGTGTAATGTGAACTCAGCCCTGAGTGCTCACTAGAAGGACAGATCCTGAAGTTGAGGCTCCAGTACTTTGGCCACCTCATGAGAAGAGAAGACTCCCTAGAAAAGACCCTGATGTTGGGAAAGATGGAGGGCACAAGGAGAAGGGGACGACAGAGGATGAGATGGTTGGACAGTGTTCTCGAAGCTACTAACATGAGTTTGGCCAAACTGCGAGAGGCAGTGAAGGATAGGCGTGCCTGGCGTGCTCTGGTCCATGGGGTCACGAAGAGTCGGACACAATTGAACGACTGAACAACAACAACAACGTGAACTCAAATCTCAAGCCAAAAAAATATGATCCACAAACTCATGACATATCAATTTGGCATTCAAAAATGGAAATTCTGAAGGCCTAAATCCTGTATAAGTTGGCAATGACTGCTCCTCAACATACTCCCAAACCATATTCAGAAGACTAAGTCCTCTACTCCCTTATATTCATCAACTCAATTTTAACTGCTTTCACCTCACATACCTATTCAGTGTGGTGGTGTTGATAACATGGGAAAAAATTATTGTACTACAGAAATTAAGAGATAGGAGATCTACTGGCAAGTGGTATCAATATAAAAGCTACTCTTTTCTTCAAGATAGAAAGCAGAAATCACACACTGCAGATCCACTGTTATGGAATCAGGCCTCAAAAATCACTTGCTGGAAGTGATGTCAGCTAAGCCTTTCTGGAACACTCTTTGGTGCACCTTCTGCTAGCTGGTGGTGTTCTCCCCTCTCCACAGCTTTCCTACAAATTTATCACTTTGTGAAAGGGAAAAGGTAGAAATTCACTAGCCCCACCTCCTGAACCACCAAATCATGAATTCCCAGCAATCTTTTAAAAATATCCACTAAGGCCATCATAAAAAAATGTTATAGCAGCTCTGAACAAGCTGTTCCCTCCCAAGCTGAATGCTCACCAACTACATTTGGCCACTTAAGGATGTCACTACATCCTTTGCAACAATCAGCTTTTCAATGACAAGTTTTTAAAGCTGCTTCTGACAGAAGGGCTTGTTGTTGTTCAGTCGTGTCCGACTCTTCGTGACCCCATGGACCAGAGCACGCCAGGCACCCCTATCCTCCACTGCCTCCCGCAGTTTGGCCAAACTCATGCTAGTCGCTTCAAGAACACTGTCCAACCATCTCATCCTCTGTCGTCCCCTTCTCCTTGTGCCCTCCATCTTTCCCAACATCAGGGTCTTTTCCAGGGAGTCTTCTCTTCTCATGAGGTGGCCAAAGTACTGGAGCCTCAACTTCAGGATCTGTCCTTCCAGTGAGCACTCAGGGCTGATTTCTTTAAGGATGGATAAGTTTGATCTTTTTGCAGTCCATGGGACTCTCAAAAGGGCTACCATGTATCAAATATGACTCTAAGTTCATGTGAATAACCTGGATATACAGTATTTGCACAACTGGCATATGATTAGAGGCATTATCACAACCATTCTATTGCTAGAAATTAGTGCATGCCGTAATGGGTGTGCATTTTGCCTAAATGTTTGGACAGCTGCCTAGAATTTTCTGCAAACTGCACCCAACTTCCCTACCTTCACTGTGATTCATGGTATGGCTGAAATTGCTTTTGCAATAAGGGTGGGTGCTCTTTACTGCCCTCACAAAATGGACGCAGTCCCCCTCCAACCAGGTGCAAAGCTAGGGAGATCACCTATTTTCGACTTCTCATTATCATGTTCACATATAGGTATGTGCAACACCAACAGCCTAACATCTACTAAGTGGAGGGTGAGCAGAGTAGAATAGAGTAAGGTAGAGTAGTCAACTATTTTGAGGACAGGTTATAACAATGTATAAAAGCCATAGCAGAACTTGGTAACTGAACAGGTGATGTGTAGGGAAAAGGGATGAATGTATTTTGAAATGATAGTTGGAAAAGTTATTTTATTGGGAGCAGCAAAGAGGGAGGAAAATAAAAGGGGACATCTGGGGTGGGAGGGAAATCAGCTTTTAAATTGTACTGAATTTGTATTAATTTGGTGACAATTTATTAAAAATTATGGAAAATCAATAATAATAATAGGCAAAATAATAATAATAATGATTGACAAAGTGGAGGGTGAATGTATTGCAGAATACATCTAGATTCTCATCCCAAATAACGCAAGAGTTAGGGAAACTGGGGACAGATTTTAAGGCACAGATTGACCTCCCAGCTATAAAAGTGGATACTCTGATACTTCTCAAAGACACTAGAAGGTCATATTCCAGAGAAGAGCAAAATAATTCCCCACTGACATCACGTGGAGGGCAAGGTGAAATAAAACCATTTTTAAAATTAGGTTAGCCTTCACAATAAAACTGGGGTATTCGGGAGAACTGGCTATTGTTAGATTTTCCGTTTTGCTTCTCTTTTATCAATAATTACTTTATGTTTTTCCAATAGATCAATCACTACAGCTCACATAATATAGTATATTTTTCAGTTTTGATATGCCTATTATTATAAGAATAACTATTTAAGAAGTTTGAGGAAAAACACTTTCTGAAATTGTGAAATTAAACTAAACTAAAAAAAAAGATTGAGGAGGAAAGAATGATGGCAGGAACAAATCCTTCCCCAGGCTTTCAAGCAGTATGTCTAGGATCACACACACATACCACACATTTAAATAATTCTTAATCCACTTTGACAGTCATGGAGGATCTTGGGAACTATAGTGTCTTAAGAGTACTGGAAACTGTAGCTCTGTTAAGTCAGCACACTTAGCAAACTATACTTCCTAGGATTCTTTGGAGGAAGGCTTCACATTTAAAAGTGATAGAAGAGTGCTTTAAATGTCTTCTTCTTCTTTGGCATCACTCATGTGACCTAGACATTTAACAGGTGATAATCTCTCCCATCACCCCAATACACATATACATACACTGATTAAACCCAAAAAGTATGTTTCTCTGAATCTGTAAGGGAGAATCCCCTTCCATACATTCAAAGGATGTGTCAAAAATATTTAGCAAGGGAGAGATTTCCTTCTTAAACATTGAAGATATGTGGGGAGGGCACTTAATAAAGAGGGGTCTCCACACCCCCACTAAACTTTATAGAGGGGATATCCTTCCATGCCTGTAGGAGACATATCCAAGTTATTAATAAAAGAGGGGCCCACCATTTCTTTCAGCCATTCAAGTGGGATATGTCCACTTTGTGTCTAAGGGGAAGATCTTCCTCAGTGAGTCATTACAGAGGACACCCTCCCATGTCTTCAAAGGTGTGTAATAAAGAGGGCCTACACTCCCACTCTCTCTAAACCTACTGATACATCTTCTTCCAGGAATTCAAGCGGTGTGTGTCTAAGGTATTATATTCCACAAAAATTATATTCAAGGGTAAGAGTATACCTATGTAATAAGAGAAGTCTATCATACACACCCTAAGCATGTAAAAGTAAAAAGGTAAAGCAAACACAGGTGGACAGACCCCTTCTATGGCTTCAAGGAGTAATATGCAGCATGTGTGTGCCACAAACACACTCACACTGACAGCACAATCCAAGCAATGCCCAATCAGATGTAAATCCTACTTAATTCAATGGGGTTTACATTCAGGTAAGTGAGGTTAGGAGTGCAGCCTAACCCTTTGCAGGGGAGCTTCTTTCAGGCATTCAAGGATACCTTAGATGTTTAGTTAAAGTGGGAGCTGTCTCCTATGCAAGGGGTGTGTCTAAGGTATTAATAACAGAGGGTCTTTTGCCCCCCTGACATGTGGGGGATATATCTGAGGTGATTTTAATAAGGGAGGGTCTCCCTCCTCCATTAAACCTATTAGAGGGTTGTCCTCTTTCAGGCACTCAAGAGCTAAAGTTGAGGTATTTAAGGGGGGGGGGCATTTCTCATGCAAGAGTTGTGTCCAAGATATGAATAAGGGCCTCTCTATCACAAACACTAAACTTTCCTATGGGGACCCATTCTCATGACTTTAAGGGGTGTTTTAATAAGAGGTGGAGGGGATCTCTTCTAGGCACTCAAGAGCTATATCTGAGGTATTTTAATTTAACGGGGGGGGGGCAGTCTCCCATGCAAGATGTGAAGGTCTCCCCAACACACATGGAGGACCCAATTTCCCATGACTTCAAGGGGTGTTTTAATAAGAAGAAGGGGATCTCCCTCCCCCATTCCATCCCATTACAGAAGGGGTTCTCTTTCAGGCACTCAAGAGGTATTTTAAAGGGGGCAGCGATCTCCCATGTAAGATCTGAGGGTCTTTTACCCCTACACATAGGTACACACACACCTCTCACGTGGAGGATCCCCGCTTCCCATGACTCCAAGGGGTGCTCTAATAAGCGGGGATCTCCCCCATTAAACCTATCACAGGGGGCGGGGTCCTCTCCCAGGCGCTCAGGGGCCGCGTCTTGGGCGGATTCCTCACTAAGCCTATATTGAGGCGGGGCGGGGGTATCAGTCGTCTCCGTAGCTGGGGAGGGGGAGAGCGGGGAGTGTCTGGAGCTGGAGACAGCCCCCCCCCGCGAAGAAGGCCCCCTCAGCTGTCGCCTACTTCCTCCTCCTGCTGTTAGTTGCTGCCTGAGGGGAAAACGCCGCCACCCCCCACCTCTCCCCACCTCTCCCCTCAGCGCTCCGGCCTCGCCCTACCTTCTTCTTGGCCGACGCCAGCTTGCTCTGCCTGCTGCCATCCGCCATGTCTGAACCGGGCCCGGGCCACGTCAGCCCGGTTGTGGTACGAAGGTGGGTGGAGAAAGAGAGACGAGAGAGAGAGAGACGCAGGGAAGGCAGGCAGGCCCCGCCCGCGCCCTGCCGTCTCAGTCGCGCGAGGACGGAGGGAGGGAACGCCGCACTGCGCAGGCGCGGCCGTGGCAGCTCTTGATGCTCAGCCGGCGGAAGAGCGGAGGGAGGGAACGCGCATGCGCGCGGACTCTTCCCGCCGTTTTCGTGCTGCCTTTCGTAGTACCGCCCATCCCCCGTTCTCCCAACGATTCTTTTTCTTCCCCACCTGTTGGCTTTTCCCTCAGAGGGAAGAAGGGACTTCTTTATCTTAAAGTGTCGCTTGTAACTCGCTTCGAAACAAACAGCTTGTTTATTATTAATAAAATTACTTCGAAATGTCATTTATAACTTGCATTCTGAACAACAATCAAACAGCCGCGAAAACCCCAAACTGGTGTTGTTGTTTTTTTGCTTGTTTGTTTATTTGTAAAATAATGATTTCTATGCCACAAACATATAAAATCGGTTTGCAGCATTAAGAAGATTTAAAATCACTCAATAAAATAGTAAAAAGGAGTTCGAAACAATAGAAAGGGTAGTATTTTAAAAAAAACAAGCCTCAAACGGATGCTGCCTTAACATTCGCTGGTAAATCTTGTTCTAAGAAACAGTTATGAATGTTTTAAGCTGCTGTTAACACATTTTCCCAAAATGCTGCTTTTGTTTACTATATTTTAGATTACCTCTTAAATTTATGATTTGTATTAAGGGAGGAGACTTAATCAGAATGGGGGGCACATTTCTCCTGTGGGCAACCTTATGAGGGTCACATGCCAGATGCAAAAGTAGTTGAGACAATAAATGTAAAATTTTAATTTTGCACTTTAGGATGGTTCCTACTGACAGGCCTCAGACAAGCAATAGTTCAGGGACACCAATTCTGTTCAGGCAGAGACATTCAAGTGCAGAGGAGGGTGAGAATGGGAGTGGCAAGAGTCCTGAGGGCCAGGTAGAGGGGCACAGGGGGTCGCATCTGGCCTCCAGGCCTGAAGTTCCCCACCCAATTTATACATTTTTAGTGAGCATACAGTATTTATTATACAGATCATGCATGCCATTTCTCTTATGGAGCTGATGATACTTATACTGAAACATCCCTCTTTCCATTAATTTTTCATTTTCATATTTAATTCACAATAAATCAGTATTTCTGTTGTTATTTCAGCATTTGCTGCATCAGTGATATACTGTATTATTTAAAAGCCTGGAGAAGACATGCCTTTCAGCTGTTGAAGTAACTTTTTGTGCTGAGATTGCATTTTTGTTTTTATTTTCTTTATATAATTACCACTGAGTTTTGTACAACAGTCAGCTCAGGTACAAAGTAGGAACAAAGCAATACTGTACCACTAACCTGCTCTCCCACCCCACCCCACAGAGCAGCTCTTTCTCTCTTTTTGAAATCATTTTTATTGGTTTTTCAAATACAAAGTATAAACAAAAAATCAAAAAGTATATTCATATAAAGAGATTCCTCTGAATCTCAGGACTTTCCCCCATCCCTTCCATGGGGTCCCATTTTCAACATTTAATACTGTATATTCTTTCATACTTCAATTTTTATATCAAACCATATTATCCATGTTACAGGTAGGTAGCCGTGTTGGTCTGCCATCATCAAAACAAAATAAAAAAATTCCTTCCAGTAGCACCTTAGAGACCAACTAAGTTTGGTCCAAGAACAAACTTAGTTGGTCTCTAAGGTGCTACTGGAAGGATTTTTTTTTTTTATATTATCCATGGTAATTTTTAAATTACAAGTGAGATCAAAATCCTGCTAATGTTTCCATCTGCTTACAGTGGTCTCCTAAATAACTTATAAATTTTCCCCATTCTTTTATAAAGTTTTTGTCCTCTTGGTTTCTGAGTTTTCCAGTCAGTTTTGCCATCTCGGCATAGTCCATCAGCTTGGTTTGCCATTCCTCTCTGGTAGGGACCTTGTCTTCTTTCCATCTCTGGGCTAGTAACATCGGGGCAGCTGTTGTTCCATACATAAAGAGTCTCTTCTTTTCCTTTGGAATATTAGTACCTGTAATTCCTAATAGAAAACTTCTGGTTTCTTAACAAAAGTTATTTTAAACATTTTTTCATTTCATTATATATCATCTCCCAGAAAGCTTTTATTACCTTACAAGTCTACCACATATGATAAAAGATACCTTCTTTTTCTTTACATTTCCAACAAGTATTTGTAGTTGTCCTATACATTTTTGCCAACTTGGTAGGGGTTAAATACCACCAGTACATCAATTTCATATTGTTTTCTTTCAATGCATAACATGCCGTAAATTTCAAATCTGTTTTCCATAACCTTTCCCAATCTACCATCTGAATATTATGTCCCAGATCCTTTGCCCAATGTATCATTACTGACTTGACCTTTCATCTTTTGTGTGCCACTCTAAAAGTAAGCTATACATTTTGGACAGTAATTTAACATTTTCTAACAGATCTTTTTGAAATCTTGATATTTCACAACTGAAACCTTTCTTTTTCTCTATTTAAAAAATATAATTTAATTGGTGAAACTGTAACCAATCAGTTAATAAACCCCTTATCTCCTCATAATCTTTTAGTTCTTAATCAATCCAGATATAACTCATTACTTGCTTACATTTCTATACACAAATAGTGGTACAGACATACTGGTATTCCAAAATAGATACAAAAATAGGTTAAGTCACAGCCACATCTAATTTGCGAAAGAACAGTAAGTTGTTGTATGTGTACATATTCCTGAGTTTCCCTGAAAGGCACCCTCTTCAAACTTTAAAACCACCCTACAGACCTGTGCATTACTGATCTACCATGTTCCTGTATGTTTATATATTCAATAAATGGATTCCAAAGAGCAGCAAATTGGTTTGTCTTCCTTTGTCCTTTTATCACCTGAACTTTATGCGGAAGGCTGTGTTTATTTTAATGTTAACTTCTGCATTTGGTTTGAGTTTCGAATGTTGTTTGCTTTATATCATTGTTTAATTTTGTTAGCCATTTTGGGTTTTGTTGGTAAGTAAAGCAGGGTATACATTTTTTAAAAAAATGAATAGAAAATCAGTGTTCAACTCCAGACCTCCCTAGTACACTTTTTCTTGCAGGGTTTGCACAATATATTCCTCCTAGGATATTGCCACCTGCACAACAGTAAACATTGTACCCAAATTTGAGCCACATTTACAGTTTTCCTTCTGCATACAAAAAGTACCCTAAAAAACAAGTACCACACCTTGGACAAAGCATATCACAAGTAAACCAAATGGGTTTTACAGGTGGGCTCATTTTTTGTCCCGATCAATGTACAGTAACACATTGGAGAAATTTGTGTTATTTAATTTTAATATGCTCCTTTGAAGCACTGGATATTTTGTTTCATTTTTATTATTGTTGTTTTGAAATTACCAACATCAAGATACAGTATCAATCAAAACATAACATCGATAACAAAAAGAAAACAAATAATTACATATACAATAAAAAGAGCAAACTAATAATGGCAAACACATTCCAAATAATCTTCATCTTAACACAATCATCTTGTGGAGCATAGGGAGGCATCATATTGTTGTAAGAGTATATGAACCGACATATGAACCCACACATGGACAGAGAGGGGACCTTGGTTATTGGATCATCACAACGCACTATGCACACTTTTCAATTTTGCAACTTCTGCTGTACTATGCCCATACTGCTAAAGGGTACCATTCTCTTAGGAAAATGTACCCATATCACTTGTTTCCCAACCTTGTAATAGATGTAGCCTAGGTAAACAAATAGCCATTTATTTGCAACCATTGTCATTTGCAACCCCACCTTCAGGAAACATGGGGGGGGGGGAGATTGCGAAAACACACAAAAAAACCTTTTAACAAACCCATTTATTTTATAAAGATATGCAACATAAAACTTCACACCCAAAACTGATAGCTATGCAGAGCAGGATTTCACACTGATGATGAAGTCATTTCCCTAAATCTCCAGCCGCATAATATGCATAACAGCCAGAATTAACACTGCCCAAGGTCTTGCAACGCCTTATGTTAATCCTCTCATGCGTTTCGCGCCTTTTCTGTACCACTGATCTGTATGGGAAGAAAACTGTATATAAGGGCAGTGCCATTGTTCTGGGTCCGTCTTTGCCACGCGAGGGGGGAACCCTGTTGCAACAGTTTCTTGTTTTTTCTTAAAAATAAACTGTCTGGAAACCCGCCTTGCTTTCAGAAGCCTTGGTCTGGTCTCTGTCATTTGCGCTGCCGGTAAGAGCCTCAAAATTACGCTCTCTCTAGGGGGTTTTGGGGGGGCGGGGGGAGCACTTATCTCAATATCTTGTTGAAGAGTGTGAAGAGCCCTTTTTGGCCTTCATCAGGTCTATGAAGGCAATGTACAAGGTGCATCTCACAGCAGTATAGCTATCCTCAGAAACAAGGGGAAACTGGGGGTATCCAATTACCGGTAATTGTTAAAATCCTGGAATCCCACACTAGTATGCCTCACACCTCCAGCCAACCCCTTGCAGTTTACACAGTGTAAAGCCAGCTTTACAGCCTTCTGCCTCTCTGAGAATAGGGCACATTTCTGGCTTCAACCAATCTGGTCCTAGATTTCCAATAACATGGAAACCAAAGTGATCTAGGCATGTGGGCATTCCCAAATCCTGAGGGTGGCAATCACACGGTGACTCCAGTAGCCTAACTGTGAATCTTTTAGAAATAAAATGTAGGGCTGCGAGTCAAATAGAATACATAATAAATCAAGAGCGCTGTGCTTCTAAAACTGCACATATCCTTCACCTACCCACCCCCAAAGGTCTGCCCCCAAAGCTCCCATCCCACCAATCTCTCCCTTTCTATCAAAGGGAGAGAGGGCGAGCAAAAAGATAGTCTCCTTCCTTTATAATTTTTTAAAACACTTTTTAATATGGAGGAAAGCTATTTAGGGGGAACCAACAACATAAACACCACCAGAAAATAAAAACTCTTCCGCTTCTTTTTTTACCGGTGAGTGTGAGGGAAGAAATAATACTTTCCAGTTCTTTGTTCACGTTCTTTGTTCTTTTTTTCTTTTGCCACTGGAACTTTGATTGTCTAGCCATGGGGGGTTCCTCCTGGATTGTTAGCAAGCTGGTTTGTGTGAGGGCTTATTGTCATTTCTTATTGGAGAGGGAGAGAGCAAACAAAGCAGCCTAGCTACCCACTGAGAAGCTGTGAAGCCTCTACCATTTGTTCACAGGCATAGTGCCTTGTTGAAACATTTATCACAATGTTATTTCAATACAGTGGTACCCTGGGTTGCGTACGTAACTGGTTCCGGGTTACAGTTCGTAACCTGAAAAGCACGCAACCTGAACAAGCGCGCGAAAAACCCGGAAGTAGCGGTTTGCGCATGCGCGAACGTGTCTGCGCATGCACGAACTGCGCAGAACACTTCTGTGCGTCCGCGCATTGCGCGCGCTCTGGGTTGCATTTCTGGGTTACCGGAGTTCGTAACCTGAAAAGTACGTAACCCGAGGTACAACTGTTCTGGTATTCAACGATATGGCAATTTATCGCAGAGCTGATGTCCTCTGTGACAGCAGTAACTTCGCCAATTCATGCAACATACCAAACCATAGTTAGCATAAATAATGGTTTACCATCCTACTTTAAGCTAGTTTCTAATTCTGATTTGCAAGATGACTGCAAACCAAGGTTTTGTCAAGTAATAGTCATACCAAGTTATAGTCAAATTTCCTTAATTTGTTTGGAGTGATACCAGAAGTTACTGCCACCCACCCACCCCTCTCTCACACACATTTTCAGGCTTGCATTTGACAATAAACTCATAAGTGAGTTTCAGAATTTTTTATCACGGCAATATGAATAATCAAAGCATCATACTGCAGTCAGAATTCACAGGTGGATTTGTTGTTGTTTTTAAATACATTTAAGTAACAGCCAGGTTGTTTTATGCAGCAAATTAACCAGCTCTACAAATCCTTTGCCTGAAACATCCAAGCTTCAACAGAAGGTAAAAAGCAGTGTTTTCATATGGTTTAGAAACAGCTTCTGATTTTTCCACACGTGCAGGATCAGATACTGCAAATGTTTCATCACAGGAGAGTTTTGAGAGTGATGAGTTTTAGAACAGCTTGAAACAGGGCAGCAACCTTCAGGTGCAAAGTGGTGAAGGATAAAAATTCCAGGGTGCTTTCCACACCTGCGCTTAACCATTTCCCATGTAGTACAAGATATTCACAATTTTATCACTGAGCTTGGCGGCGAGGCATCTTCCCCCTCGCTCAGCTGCGTGCCACCTGCAACCGGAGCAGCCCTAGTTTCTTCCTCTCCCTCATAAGCAAGGCTTTTTTGTATCTCAGTTTCTACTCTAAGCTTGGACTTCAGGATCGCATTTTGGATGTTATGCAAGTTCCACTCTGTTCTTAAGAGGGCATCCTCCAGAGTGAAAATGCCGTCTCGTATCCGCCTCACTTGCGTGCAGACAGCAACTGACTTCATCTCCAAACCGATCTCGTGAACTATCTTCCGAAGGTATTGCTGGGTCTCATGCAAACAGTGGATTTCTAGGGGGACAGAAATAATTGTCAATACAAGCAGGCAGTGAGGTGGGGTTTCCCAAAAAAGTTTGAACTCAAAAACCTTCCAGTTAGGGGATACTACAGAAATCAGGGTTATTTGTACTAGAAAATTTTCTGATATTTTAAACATAAGAGCATGATCTAACTTGGCATGTTGGCTTTACTTGCATTTAATAGACAAAGCTAAAAACTTTAGTGCATTGAATTCAACCAGTTGTCACTAGAAGTCCCAATTAAAATCCATTCTGGTCTCCCAGCTGTTGAAAACCTAGGAAGGTGTCTTATACCCAGTGATGTTGCGAAAATATTTCCCTGAAAGTTTGCCAGGGGGAATATCCTTCCAAAGGAAGGAAGACAAAAGCACAAGGATGATGCAACAAAGATTTATTTTAGAGCTAAATGGTCAGAACTCCGTGGCTCATGCCAAAATCCAGATCTGAGGGCCGTCCCATTTTATCTTCATAATAACCCTAGGCCCAGATAATAACTGCCCCAAGTTCACGGAGTGAACACAGCAGGTAAGAGTGTAAACACAGTCAAAGACTATGGATCAACACAGCTGGCTCTATTATGGGATTCTCCTTAGAAGTGGGGGCTGTTGTGAGAAGCTCCTGCACCATTTGTCCATGTGGGTTAGTATTATCTGCTGTGAACTGTCAGCTGCTTTCTGGTCTCTTGGGCAAACATCTCTCTTAGCACTTGCTTCTTGGTCCTCCCTACCCCTAAAGATGTAAATGTCTCAATTAAAAAATAATGATAATTGGAAATCTGCCCTGGGACTTGAAATACATCCCTAGCCATACCTAGCTGGAATTCTGGCGGTGCAAACTGGAGGGTTCGCACTGCTGTGATCAAGGGTGGGCCTTTCTCCATGGGACGAATTAATCCTTTCACTGCCAGCTCGTAGGCCTCTTGGGTTTTCAAGTCAATATTAGCATATCTGGAAGGAGGCAAAGGGAGAGAATAGATCAGGGAAAGGAGGCTGAACTCTCCTGCTGCTGGATTTGCACAGCTACTGTCTGACTAGTTTGTGAAATACGTTTTGCCCACCCGAACACAGCCTGTTATCTCCAAGGATGGCTCTCCTACTGGAAGACGTATATAGGAACTAGATAATCAGGTACACTCAATAGCCATTTCCCCAAATTATAGGGGCTAGGGAATGTCGTAAGACTCATGGGAATTGCATTTATGATTGTCAACTTTACACAATCCATAAACACCTGAAAGCTATCAGAAATGCTTAAACAGCCAGTAAAAACAGAAAATGTGTGAACTGACCCTTCATATCACAATATGGAGATGAAATTGCTAGATTCTGACATAAATGGTTTTAGTCATTCAGTCTTCAAGGCCTTGTGGTTGCCTAGGTGGTTAGGCTGTGACTAAGCCCTTATGGCTCTGCCGGTCGGGGTTCACGTGACTGAATGCGCCTTCATAGAAACAAAAGGCCCTGCAGATAGAACTAGTTTGTCAGGGGGAATATCTTTTCTACCCATACTGGCTAGTTTTCTGTGTGGAACATTCTTAGTTTTTTGTATGAAGGACCATTTCAATCATGTGAGCTCACATTGGCAGTGGGGTGCATGCAGAGGTTAACAACCTCAGTGAATGACTTGGGCTAAGAAACAGTCAACACAGTAAATAAACCCACAAAATAGCTACTTAGGAGGGGGTGGGAGTTCTGCCCTTCTTGGAGCAGCCTGCTGTGTTTCTACTCTACGTACAGCCCACCTGGTTTCGTTGTTAGATATAGAGGAGGAATGGAACATGATGTGTCTCCTCTACCAGTTCACTTACCTGCATGTGATTCCTGGTCGCCCGTGGCTACTATGCCAGTGCTTAAACACAAGGCAGACTTATGTACATCACACACTTTTCTGTGGAAAGTTGAACCAGATACATTTGCTCTTAAGATTTCCAGATGGATGCAGCCACTGCTTCCCAAATGAGCATTATAGATGTCTCCAACTAGTTTAAACAAAATAAAAAAAATTCTTTCCAGTAGCACCTTAGAGACCAACTGAGTTTGTTCTTGGTATGAGCTTTCGTGTGCATGCACACTTCTTCTTCCAACTAGTTTGACATTCATATCCTCTCCACACACACCCCACCCCCTATAGGACCTCTTCATTGGAAAGGTTATCATCTGCCAAGCTGATCTTTCAAACAGACCAACAAATGATTATTCAACAAGCCCTAGTTATTGTACAGGTTGTGCACAAAGGCTGTCATTTTAACCCATAGAGACCAACTGAGTTTGTTCTTGGTATGAGCTTTCGTGTGCATGCACACTTCTTCAGATACCTGAAGAAGTGTGCATGCACACTGAAGAAGTGTGCATGCACACGAAAGCTCATACCAAGAACAAACTCAGTTGGTCTCTAAGGTGCTACTGGAAAGAATTTTCGATTTTGTTTTGACTATGGCAGACCAACACGGCTACCCACCTGTAACTTTAACATGTCACAGTTCTCATTTTAATTAAACCTTAATACATAAAAAACAGTGGCAGCAAAGGGAGAGGCCACACTTTTTTGCCAGCTTTCTTTGTAACCACTTTGCTAATCAATATTAGCTTTTCCCGAAGTGATATCCTGCCATATGCTGAAGCAACAAGCTAACAGCTGCAGAAGCATCAGGTTAGTTCTCTCTGAGGTGGCAACCCTTAATCTGGACCACACTACTTCAGACTGTAGATGGGGGACTCACATGACCGAGTGTTCCTGTGTGCAAAAGAGAATCTCCAAAGCAAGGCTAGCCTTCTCCCTGACTAATTTTCTATGTGCAGGAATTTTTTTGGTAGCAAGGAACAATCATGTGAGCTCCCACCTTCAGTCTAAAGAGGTGCAGTCCACATCAAGGGTTACTACCTTACTGAGTAGCAGTCTCTGTTACATATTTTAACATTAATGGATGGTCCAAACAGCCTGGTTGGTGCAATTCATTCATTCAAGTCATGATTGTGCTATGTAACTATTAAAACTTTGTGTGGTTTCTTATCTGAATTTTCATAATACTTATTCTGAAGCATTTAGACGTATACAAGAGATGTTTTGGAATAGACAAGTCATGCATGTGGGATTTGCATCCTTAAATAGCTACCAGGCCATTCACTTCTGTTCATGTTATCCCCTCAATTTTATCATTAGGTGGGGAGTAGGTGGGAAGAAGTATCAATACTCCATGAGAGGAGTAGTCCAGGGTTGGGGAACCTGTGGTCTTCAAGATGTTGCTAGACTCCCAATCCCCATCAGCCCCATCTAGCATGGCAAATGGTCAGGGATGATGGGAGTTGTAGTCCAACAGCATCCTGAGGGCCACAAGACCCCCATCCTTGCTTTAAGGTTATGTCTCTGTGTGGTATGCTTCCAATATCTAAGCAAGACTGGGCTAGGGGAGGGGAATGCTTTGGGTCTTTTCAGATGCAATGCTAAACCATAGTTTAGCACTGCATGAACAGGCTGCTTGAGCCTTCGAGTTCCATGCTCCTCTCCTCTTTAGAAGATACAAATTTCTACTTCTAAAACTCAGCAGCCTTCCTTTATTATGTAGGAGCGCAAGAGACTTTGGCTAGTTCAAACAAGCCAAGGTCAACCCATAGTTTATCATCCCACCTTGTTTGCTAACTAAAGTAGGAATTGTGTTGCCTTCCAGAAATTGCTGGACTTTACCTCCCATTATAACCTGACTGCCCCGTACTGCCTGGGGCTGAAGCTGGCTGGAGTTCAGCAACTCAGGTTGTGTACTCCTGCAATAACCGATCAGAATTTCCTGTGCTTGGACATAAGACAGAACTATTAATATATATATATATATATTTTAAAA
This sequence comes from Lacerta viridis, assembly GCA_900245905.1. Lineage (NCBI taxonomy): Eukaryota > Metazoa > Chordata > Lepidosauria > Squamata > Lacertidae > Lacerta > Lacerta viridis. Next base: position 14,709 of record OFHU01001411.1, on the reverse strand, counting down.
AGAATAAACTACCACAGTGCTGCCCAAGTAGATCCTGTTGTAAGAATATTAAGGTCTTTTATTTATATATAATAATTTTTATTAATGTACCAAGCAAACAAGGCCACATGTCTGAAGCAGACAGGCCTGACACCATTTTGACTCTCAAAACTGACCAAATGTTTACCAAATGTTTCTCTGCAAGGAGGGAGTGGTGAGGGAACTTCCCAATTGCCCAGGAATTAAAAGAGATTACCATCTCAAAGGAATGGCCAGGCTACTGAGAAAAGGCAATCAGATAAGGCATTATCACAAACTGGCAGACAGAAGGTAAACAAGGGCACTCAGATTTCTCTTGAAATCTGTTGGAGACCGCCTTTTTGTGTGATGTAGGTGTGATGTATCTGGGGGGTGGGCTTTGGGCTGCACCTCTTCTGTGATGTATGGATGATGCTTCTGGGGGGTGGGGTGGACTCCAAGGGGGGGATTTTTTGAAATGTCTTTTTAAGGACAGGCAGCCCTTTGTTTGAGGTCCTTCCCTGCTCACCTGTGTGTGAGGAAGGTACCCTGTTGCAACAGAACAATAAAGATCAAGCTTACTAGCTGCTTTGCTTCTAATTATTCTCTGGTTGGCCTCTGTTTTTTTACCTGCAAAGGACTTTACAAGGGCTCTTGTGTACCCCATAAGGGAATAAGGGCAGATTTTTGTTTATAACAATCCCAAGGCTCAAGTAGGGTCAGTGCTGTTAATACTAAGCCAGAGTTACAGCTAAACGATTCCCTTTACATGACAAGGCTGAGAGATTTGTTTTTACCCTTTTCCCAGCTCTGGGAAGGCACTCTACGACCTTGCCTGAGCCTCACACCTCCTTCCCACAGTCCAGTCACTTGCTTAGCTTGCTCTGAGAAGGCAACGTGAGGGATGGGGGCGGGGCCTTCAAATTTTGGCCTTAGCCCACCCACCCTCATGTGACAAGGCAGCCTGTAGGTTTCGTGTCAAAGTACGCTTGTGGCCCATTGGTATGAAAAGTTGGGCCACCCTGCTGTAGTTAATGCATTAAGGGGTTAAGACCATAAAGTAAGCCAGAGCTTTCCAAACTTTTTATGTTGGTGACCAACTTTTTAGACATGCATCATTTTGCAACACAGTAATGTTTCACTCAGTAAGCTAACTCCTTTCCAGCCACAGGAAGAGCACCGGGAGCGTTTGCACGAAACACCTACACACTGCAGCTGACACACTTAACATGTCGCGACAGTTTGGAGTAAGCAGTTCTGCCAGATTTAACTAGGTCACGCCCCCTTGCCTTGAGAGGAAGGGTTACCAAAGCCTTTTGTTCACCCTCTTCCATCATGTGAGACTGACCAGAAAGGACTTCTGGGCTGCTCACTCCATGCTAAAGGAGAAGTAAAGGAGAACTTTGGAAGAAACTCTGAAGGGGATATTTTAAAGGTCTAACAGCCTATATTTCCACGCTTTGCTTTGTTGCATGTTTTGTGATTTAAAACCTCTCCTGGAGCTCTCTCACCAAGAGAGTATTTGCCTCAAACCTTGATCTAGGCAATTATTATTTTATTATTTTACACCAATTACAACCAAGCATTAAGAGCCAACAGAAACAGCAGCTGCACAATGTTTAGACAAATTTCCTTCTCTTCGCACATAAAAGAGTGTGCCTGCAACTCAGAATAGCGTCCCTCTTTAACCAATTGAGCTCCACCAGATGGCTTCTCTTGCTTTGAAAAAGAACTTTCTGTGTTGCTTTCTACTGGGAACAGAACCATGCTGTCCGTATTCAGGAAATGTCTTTTGATGTCCTCTGTGGTGGTCTTCTTTGCTTTAATACACACCCATGCCATAGAACAAGCAGTTTCCAGGGACCCAGCCTGGGGGTGGGGGTGTAGAACCAGGAATCCAGAGTGGCAAGAGGTCCCTGCCCACCACCCCTGCATCAAGGCTTCCCCTGTTCGGATGGAGGCGTTTGGGACTCCTGCTCTGGGGAGTCCTCCTGCATGGCATCCTCTAGAAGCCTGTCAACGTCAGTGTTGCTGCGCAGCGCACACCACACTAGAAATGCCAGTCCCGACACACAGATCAGCACCACCTGCCCCACTGGCTTCTGATGGTCGCTGCCCATGGACTGCTCCACACTCCATTTCCGAGGGTGGGCACGGCTGTTCCGGAAGCTTAGAGGCTGGGAGCTCTTCAGCTCCTCGTGCTCTCTGGGCAGGCAGTAATGACGCAGCGGAAGGAAGGAAAGGGACGGAGGCGGCCTGAGGGAGAGAAGGAAACAAGACGTGGGGTGAGGAGGACAGCAGGGCTCCTGGCTGACTGCCCTCCCACCCCAGCACTCCTGCTCACCTTCGGCGTAAGGGCCTTTGGATTTCCCTAGTTATGGAAGGGCCTGGAAGCAGACCAAGCCCCACCTGCAGCAAACAGTTTTCACCTTTCAACTCCACGATGGTTAATCTAAACTGAGCACATGCAAAGTTCCCATCCCAATGAATGTCTTGGAGGAAAGGCGCTGTTGCTTCAGTCCGAGAAAACCCTTTTGTCTCTATAAAACTAACTTCCAGCTATCAACTCTTCCATCCTCCTCCTCTATGAGTGCAGCCGCTATTTGGGGGGAAGCTCAGAGAGCTTTGGCTGGTGGAAGCCAAACTCCCAACTCCCAGGTAGCACAGTTAACCATAAGGGAACATGGGAGTTGCCATCCAGCAACATTTAGAAGACACCAGACTGGGGAAGGCAGGTGTAGTAGCTAGTGTGGCAGATTTGGACTGTGGAAACCACATTCAGCCATGAATCTCACTGGGTGACTGGGCCAGTCACAGAATTACAGAGATGGAAGAGACCTCCAAGGTCTCCTAATCCAAGCTTCTGCTAACGCAGGAAACCCATTACTACTACCATATCCCTGATACTGCAGTCATAGTGTTAGAAGGGACAGTTAACATCTCCTGGCTGAACCTACCTCACAGCGGCTATGAAAAAACATTGAAAGAGTGTGAGTGTGTGCAGAATCATGTATGTCACCTTGTGGTCCTTAGAAGGAGGGTGAGATAAAAATCCAAGTTATTTATTTAGTGAAATAGTTATAGGAATAGCAATTAATACTTGGCTGTCAATTAGGCGCATTGGAGCATTCAAAGCACATAACATATCACAATTCAATAATCTTTACAACACCCCGTAAGTCAGGCCAGTGTTAATATGCACGCATTGCAAATAGTTGGGAAGGAGCTGAAAAAACAAGGGCCCACCTAAGGCCAGCTGGGCAACAATCAAACCAGGGACTTTCTGAGTTGCACCATACTCCCTCTAATCATAGCTGTCAATTTTTCCCTTTCCTTGCGAGGAATCCTATTTGGAATAAGGGAATTTCCCTTAAAAAGGGGGGAAAGTTGACAGCTATGCTTCTAATAGCTCATGTCCATCATTCTACCACACAAACTATTTAGCATGATTATTTAGTATCCAGAAAATTACAACTTTCATTTTTTACAAAAGCGGTGGCAAAATGAAAAGAACCATTCATTTCTGTGCAGGTCTGAAACCAGCAGCTGCCAGGGCCCACCGGCATTGAGTTGCCTGCTGTGCTAGCCTCCCCACACCCCACAGCTGGAAGGGCCTGCAATCCACTATTTACACTTCGGAGCATCCAAGAGTATCATGACTTAGGGTGCTCTGGAACAACATATGAAATTATAAATGCCAGCTTTACAGCCACCTTGAAGTACAGCTGCTGCCCCCACCCCACTGCCAACATAAGAGGGGCTCCACCAGGGGGTACTTTGCCAACTTTCTTCTATGGACAAAGTAAACAAGGGGCTCCTGGGGATGCCATGAGTGGAAAGGAGGAGGTCTGGAGGAGAACCCAAGTTCTCCAAACTGCATCCCAGCCTGTTCATCCTTGTCAGGAGCCACTGAGAAACAAACCTCTTATCTTTAGATATCAGGCAAAACCATACTTTTCTAATCAGGTCTTTGGCTTTTAACTAGCTATTGCCCTTTTGCGTGGGTGGAATGGTGGGACTGTGTGTGTTGATTTTAATGGAGTTATGTATGTGTTTGTTTTTTGCTTACAAAATTTTGAGCTGCCATCACAAAGAATGACTAATCATTTTACTAATTGATAATAATAGTATTTCATTTATTGTGCCTTCAGTATGTTTGATGTTTTGCAAGGTGCAGGAGGTGAAGGAGGGTTGAAGGCTGGGATGTGCTGGGATATAAGAGCAAAGAGGGAAGCCACAGCCATGCCTACTGATCTGCAGAAGTCATCCCAAGCCAGATGGCAAGGCCAATGGCCTGGGATGATGGGAGTTGTGAGTCCAGCAACAGCTATCTGAAGGTCCATGACAGGCAAAGTAAGATTAGCAAAGCTCAGCAGTTTGCCCAGACCTGCCAATACCAATAACCTTCTTCTTGTACATGGGGAGTGGAGTGGGCGCTCTTTGGGGAATGGTGAAAGTCCCCACACCCTCCCTTTCCCTTAAATCTTATAGAAGATGCCTCATTGCAGCAAAAGCAGCAAACATCTTCCACTAGTCCCCAAGTGACAGCAAAAGCATCACCTGAAACCTTGAGATTTGGGAGCACGAGAAGCTACCTTATTGCACTAGAACAGGGTATTGTCCATGTAGCCAGTCACTGCCAGCTTTGACAGGTGGCAGCTTTTGTCTGCCGATCTACTGTCAGCTTTGACTAGCAGGGGTTTCTCAGGGAAAGGTTTTTCCTGGGGCTTGCTATCTGAACAGATGCCACCAGGGATCAAACCTGGGACCTTCTGCATGCAAAGCAGGCACTCTGCCCCTGTGTTCTGGTACAGCCCCCGTGTTTGGGATACATACTGCAGTAAAGCCTTGTGACTGGACCCCTGGATAACAGAAAGGATCCTCTCCAGCTGCTCCCTGGTGATGTGGTCTGCAGACAAAGAAAGAGGGAAAACAGTACTGAGATGGATGGACTAGGTGATCCAACAGCCTGGAACCTAATACATATACAGTGGTACCCCGCAAGACGAATGCCTCACACAACGAAAAACTCGCAAGACGAAAGGGTTTTGCGATTTTTTAGTTGACCCGCAAGACGAATTTCTCTATGGCCGTGCTTCACAAGATGAGGCATTCGTCTTGCGCGCTACCACTGTAAGAAGAACCCTCCCCGCTCGCCCTCCCCACACCGGCTTCCTCCCGCTTGCCCTCCCCGCTCACTAACCGCTCTCCCCGCTCGCACTCCCCACACCCAGCTTCCTCCCGTTCGCCCTCCCCGCTCGCGCTCACTCACCGCTCTCCCCGCTGGCCCTCCCCACGCTCGCCCTCCCCACACCCAGCTTCCTCACGCTCGCCCTCCCCGCTCGCGCTCACTAACCGCTCTCCCCGCTGGCCCTCCCCACGCCTGGCTTCCTCCCGCTCGCCCTCCCCGCTCGCCCTCCCCACACCCAGCTTCCTCATGCTCGCCCTCCCCGCTCGCGCTCACTAACCGCTCTCCCCGCTCGCACTCCCCATGCCTGGCTTCCTCCCGCTCGCCCTCCCCACACCCAGCTTCCTCATGCTCGCCCTCCCCGCTCGCGCTCACTAACCGCTCTCCCCGCTTGCACTCCCCACGCCTGGCTTCCTCCCGCTCGCCCTCCCCGCTCGCCGCTCACTCACCGCTCTCCCCGCAGGTGGCAGGAGGCTCCAGCTGGGCCCAGCCAGGCACAATTCCTGCCTCGGCTTCGGCCCCACTCCCCACACCCGGCTTCCTCCCGCCAGCGCCGCTGCCGCTCACTACAGTAAGTAACCGCTCTCCCCGCTCACTCTCCCGCCACCCGGCTTCCTCCCGCCACCGCCGCTCACTCACTGCTCTCCCCGCTGGCTCGGTGCAGGCGGCAGGAGGCTCCGGCTGGGCCCAGCCAGGCCCAATCCCCCCCTGCTGCTGCCGGCAACAGGCCCCGACTGGTTTTTCCCCCCATAGGAACGCATTAATTAAATTTCAATGCATTCCTATGGGAAACCGTGCTTCGCAAGACGAAATTTCCGCAAGACGAAAAGACTTGCGGAACGAATTAATTTCGTCTTGCGAGGCACCACTGTATTTCAAACACAGACTATAAACATGTTGCTGCCTCCTAAGCAGATTCCCAGGTGAAAACAATATGAAAAGGATCCCGTGGTTTGGGGGGTCAGGATGAGGAAGGAGCCACCACACAATAAAATATAAAGCAAACTCAAGATACTTATATGATGCTTTAAAACTCCACAGTTTCAAAACATTGCTGAGTGATGGGCTCACCTTTTATCCTCCTAAGAGGAAAACATACACCTGGAATCCAACTCAAGTTGGTTTCCGGGCAGTGGAAAAGAAAGCAAACTCTCTCCTGCTGGAGGCTGAGCTAGCAGGGCTTCCAAGACCGGCTGAATGAGTGCTGTGCTTCAGAGAGACAGGGGAGAATCATAGAATTGTAGAGCTGGAAGGGACATCCGAGGGTCATCTAGTCCAACCCTCTACAATGCGGGAAACCTGACCACAGCCTGAACCACCACAAGTTCCCCACACATATCCCTGTGCATAAACTTACCAAATGTCGCCTTCTCGATCAGTTTGCCTGTGTCCGAGAAGTCGTCTGTGGCTTTGCCAAACAAGCCACAAACTGTGTAAGTCTTTGAAAAGGAGAAATGCATGGTGAGATACTGTAACACTTTACAAGAAAACCAGGCAGCCAAAAACCCCAATTGTAGTTACTACTCAATACAAAACAAGAACACAGCTGTGAGCGTGTGTTTAAGCCAGCCCTTCTCAACCTTGGGTTCCCAGATGTTGTTGGACTACAACTCCCATCATCAGGAGTTGTGGTGGTCAGAGATGATGGGAGTTGTAGTTCAACAACATCTGGGAACCCAAGGTTGAGACGGGCTGTCTTAAACTATGAAATGCTTAGTGATAGCTACCAGCCTGGGAGGGCTTTAAAGGGGGACTACTAGTCCTGACAGCTAGGATCAAAAGCACAAGAATACCAAATTAACAACAGAGGAGAGGGCTACTCTGCTAATGGCCTGTCAGAAGGTCAGCAGTCCGAATCCCTGTGACGGGATGAGATCCCGTTGCTCGGTCCCAGCTCCTGCCAACCTAGCAGTTTGAAAGCACGTCAAAGTGCAAGTAGATAAATAGGTACTGCTCCGGCGGGAAGGTAAACGGCGTTTCCATGCACTGCTCTGGTTTGCCAGAAGCGGCTTAGTCATGCTGCCACATGACCAGAAGCTGTCTGCGGACAAACGCCGGCTCCCTCGGCCAGTAAAGCGAGATGAGCACCGCAACCCCAGAGTCGTCTGCGACTGGACTTAACTGTCAGGGGTCCTTTACCTTTACCTTTAGGATGGCGCAGAGTCTGGCTACTAAGTACCAAGAGGAACAGATGAAGGAGTTGGGGATGTTCGGTCTGGAGAAGCAGCATTTAATGAAAGATTTGATTGCTGTCTTCAACTATCTGAAGGGCTCTTAGCCACACAGGAGATAAAGCAGACTTGCTCTCTGTTGCTCCAGAGGGCAGGACAAGAATGGACTGGTTGAACTGGAAGGGCAGCAGATTTCAGCTAAACATCAGGAGAAACTTCCCAATGACAAGAGCAGTCTAACTGTGGAAAAGAAAGTGCTGGAAGGTGGTGGGCTCTCCTTTGCTGAAGGTATTTAACCAGAGGCCAGGTAGCAATCCATAAGGGATTCTGTAGCTGCATCATGCATGAGACATCCTGCACACTGTACACCCTGCACTAGGCAGGGGGCTGGACCCCAATGTACCTTCCAACTCTAATTAGTCTAATAATAATGTATAATTCCCTACTAATAAATGTATTAGAAGGAATACTTACCCTAGTGAGATGAGCATTGTGCAAGGCTGGAAGCAACTTGTTGCCGTCACCCACCCCAAGCACTGAAAGATAAAGATAAAAAGGAAGGAGTGGGAGAGTTAGGCAGGCAAAATTAAAAAGGTCACTTTTTCTGACTGCAAATCCAGGGACAGGTAAATAGATATGTCTGGATCATGGCAAGCCTTAAGTCTGACTGGGAAGAAGGTATCTGTACATGGCTTTGGATTCCAACAGTAGGGGGAAATGAGAGAAGGGGGGGGATTATTTAGACACCCCCCCCCCCGCAGAACTATAGATAATAACAATTAATTAAATTTGTATACCACCTTTCACCTGCGGATCTCAGGGCAGTTCACAACATAAAAATACAATATGCAATACAAAAGCACAAGATATAAACAAGAACAAAAAAAAACCACACTCCCCCCACAAGCATATTTAAAAGGGGTATAATATGTTAATCAGTCCAAGGCCTAGTTAAAGAGGAACGTTTTTCCCTGAAGGTATCCCTGGGGAAAGCATTCCACAAAGAGGAGGGGAAGCACCGCAGAAAATGCCCATTCTCGTGTTGCCACCCTCTGGACCTCTCATGGAGGAGGCACGAAGAAGGGTCTCAGAGGATTATTGCAGGATCTGGGTAGGTTCATATGGAGAGAGGCAGTCCTTGAGGTACTGTGGTCCTGAGCTATTTAAGGCTTTATAGGTCAAAACCAGCACTTTGAATTGGGCCCAGATTAGCAACTGCTTTGGGATGCAATCCAATTTATTGGCCACATGTACCTTAGCCACAGTGTAATAATGCTCCTGGGAGCACCATATAATATCAATGACTGGATAATGCATCTGTTACTTACCAAACACCCCAGAGGACATTGGATCCAGATGGTGGCCTACTCCAACTTTCAGATGTCTGAATATTGGTCCAGAAACTGTAAAGGTAAATCAAGATCGATTTTTTAAAGGCACGCACAAAACCTGATCTCACCAAGACAGTAAATGATTCAAACAAAACACAAAGGAAGCTTTTTAAATTAATAAATAATTCTGAGATGTTTTTAATAAAGCAATTCGTAAGTGGAATTAAAATGAGTAACTAAACTAATTAAAATCCAACAACAAATTTCAACAGGGAGCAGAAAATCTGGCACAAAACGGAAACCAAACTAAAAGGCCAGAGAAAAGCAAGACATTCTAACCCAGCCTCTGAATCTGAATCAAGATTGTGGGTCAACTGCAAACTTTGAGACTGAGGAGCCACAGATGCTGGAACAGACCACAGCAGGGGGTAAACAGAAGGAGTTTCCAGACAACCATCAAATTCCTCTCCAGAGGAGAATGGAATTGGGCAGCCACATTTTATCCCACTCTGGAATCACCCTCAGAGAGTAACTCCAGACTGTGAGATGGCACCACCAGAATCCACTGTTCCCATTTAAAGGGCTAGGCAAACTGGAGATTGGGACTTCATTTTTATTGGAGGAAGGAAACCTTGTACCCTGTATTTCTGTCTAAAACAGTGATGGGGAAACCTATGCCCTTCCAGGTGTTGCTGGAGTCTCAGAACACCTAGGTCACAGATTCCTAATCACTGTTCTAAAAAGATCTAGAGTAGGGAAAGCTGAAATTTTACAGAATAAAGATCTATTAAACAATTTAATCTATTTTCAACTAATCGAAGAGTAATTTAAATTATTTACAAGTGTCAAGTTGCATCTGCTCCTCTACTCGGAGGGCCAAGTGCAGGAGTAAGCTCCAATGAGTTCAACTAAACCTACTTTCCTGGGAATAAGTCCCATTGAATTCAGTAAGGTGTACTTGTGAGTAGACACACATTTGCTTGCACTGCTTACTGACAAACACCCCATCATTCTCACCTCACAACTACCCAGTCTCCTATTTCAACAGAAGGCAGCCAGTTAAATCTTTTCCCCTCCATTTCTCTCTGACACAGAAGGCCTCCACAAAAGTCTTCATCCCACCACTCTCACTTTTTATCAAAGGGAGGCAGACAGGGCAAGCAAGCAAAGAGATAAGCTCTTAAAAAACAACAACCCTTCCTTTGTAATATGGAGGGGATCTATTTAGGGGGAACCAACAATGTAAACACCAGAAAATAAAAATAAAAACACTTCCCCGCCCCCTTTTTCTGCCAGTTGTACTTGGTGGACAACAGAGAAGAAAAAGAAAGAAGCAGCACATAAGGAACTTGTACCTGCTGGACAGCAGAGAAGAAAAAGAAAGAAGCAGCACATAAGGAAGTATAGGGTTGGGGAAACAAAAGTGTGAGAAAGCAAAGGGGAGAAGAGATAATTGGGGAGAGTTCAAGGGTAAGGAGAAAATGGGGAACAATGAGGGGGGCAAACACACACACATATGCAGAAGAGGAGAAACAAAGAGCATTGGCAAGAGAGAAACACGCGGGGGTGGGGGGAGAAAATAGGCTTACCGTAAATAACAGGGCAATGCTTTTTTAAAAATTCAGAAGTAAACAACCCCATTGGAGAAAGGAAGGAGGAAAGGTGCTCCCAGCACAAAGCCTAGAGACAACTCAGACTGACATCTCCCTCAACCGCCTACCTACCAGTCTGCCTAGTGCCTACACTTAAAGCAAGAAGCTCCTGCGAGGCAGCTTTCTTCTGTGCCTGCTCTGTGGTTTGCTGCCCCCTGCAGGAGGCAGGAGAGGGCTGAGTATGGGTTGCATTGTTGCAGGAATCATGAGAAAAGCATCAATTGGCTTTGCAGTTTTCCCCACAATGTGATTTGCAATATATCACCAGGTCAAATATTTTGAAACAATTATCATGATGTGGACTTTAAACCAGTTTTGGACAACAGATCAATAAATCACCCGGCACTATTGGCCATATAGAGAGCCCAAGAAGAGCCTGCTGGATCAGGCCAGTGGCCCATGTCATCCAGCATCCTGTTCCCACAGTGACGAACCAGGTGCCTGTGGGAAGCCCACAAACAAGACCTGTGCACAAGAGCATTCTCCCCCTCCTGCAGTTTCCAGCAACTGGGAATTCTACTCCAGAGCATCTGGAGAGCAATTTGTTGGCTATGGGGTGATTAGGAATTAAAAACAAACAAAAAAATGCCGTGCAAAAGCTAACAACATCTCAAACCGAAAACATAATAAATAGCGGAACACAATAAGAAAGTGATATCAGATGTAGCAAACCAAGAATAAGCAGAACTGAAGAGATTCCTGAAGGCTTTTTGCTCGCCCCACCTTTGCCCAACATCCAAAGATTGGCAAGAGAGGTGTCACACCTGAGAATGCCCTATCAGCGAGTGTTCATTACTTTAATCCATTGTTTCTCAAACTTGGGCTTCCTAGCTGTTGTTGGACTACACATCCCATTTTCCCTAGCTAGCAGGACCTGTGCTCAGGGATGATGGGAATTGTAGTCCAACAACAGCAGGAGACCAAAGTTTAGAAACACTGCCACAATCCATACACTGGCAAGACTCAAAAGTAGAGTCTCTTAGGTAGATACAAATCAGGCATAGGCAAAGTGATGCCCTCCAGATGTTGGGCTACAATTCACATAATCTCTACCCATTAGCCATGCAGATTGGGGTTGGAACATCTGGAGGCCACTACGGTATGTTCACTGTCCCTGAAAAGGATAAGTTATTCCTGATATCATCAGGCCCAGAATGCCAGCTTCTCCACCCTACATCCCTGCTCAAATCTCACCTAGAGGATGGTCAGCCATAGCTGGGAGCTGCGTAACCGTCATAGTCAATTCCTTCCTATCTTTCCCTTCCACCATGCTAGGCAGGAAACGTACAAGCCGTCGTGGTGCTGGTCGCTTGAAAGAGTTCAAGTCTAAAGAAAAATAATAATGAAGAAAACTGGTAATTATTTTTTTTAAGGTATAGCTAACAATTAATATTGTTAAGGTACCTCTTTCATTCAAGTGCATGGGAATCACTCACGAAACATCTTTACTCAGCCCATTCAGAAGGGACGGTGCAAGTTTTCATCAGCATGGAGAAGGGGGACAATGCAGGTGCTACATCTTTTCCCAGAAAGTTCAAGTCTCCAGCCCCCCCCCCCCAACATAGCTGTTACAAGGCTAGCTTACAAATCAGGAAGTCCCTAGCTTCATCTACCAAGGGGTGAGGGTGGGGGCGGGAGAATACACACACTTTCCATGCAGAAGGTCCCAGCTTCAATGCCTGACATCTTCACTTAAATGGACCAGGTGGCACAGGACCTTGGAGACCTGGTGCCAGTCAGAATATCAGGCTAGAAGGGCAATTTAAGGTATCTATATGTCACTTTTCAGGCAGACCTCACAAAGCAGTTCAAAAAACCCAGCTCCGTCACTGAGATCATCTGCAAGGGCATCTTTCATGGGTGCCTGTGTGGGTGAGGCTCATTTGACAGCTATGAGAAACCGAGCCTTTAGTGTCATCAGCCCTGCCATCAGAGATTCAGCAGGTGCCAACTTTTAAACGTTGAAAACATTTCTATTCCATCAGGCTTATGCAGGCAACTAAGAATACATCTTTCCATAACAGTTAGCCGATGATGACATCTTTTTATGGTCTTTATTCCACGGCTTTTGCATATAATTTTAAAGTGTTGTAAAGTTGTTTTTTTAATGTACAGTGGACGCTCAGGTTATGAATGTAATCCGTGATGGAGGCACGTCCGCTACCCACAGCGTTGGTATCCCGCAGGACCGCGTCTTCGCACACGCATAATGCAATTCAGCACTCCGATTTAGCGCTTCTGCGCATGTGCCGAAACCCGGAAGTAACCCGTTCCGGTACTTCTGGGTTTGGCGTGGAGTGCAACCCAAAAAGACGTAACCTGCAGCAGCTGTAACATGAGGTATGACTGTATAGCAATACATTTTTTAAAAAAATTAAAAATTGTGATTATTTACTTTTAAAAATCCCTGATGAAAATTCAGCAGCATTTCAGTGCAAATTTCTCCTAACATACACATTTTGTGTGCAATTTTGCCCAACACACACATTTTTGAAAGCACGTTTCCCCATATATTTATATTTCCCTTAAGATATATTTCTGTATGTTACTTTCACTAAGGTATGCATTCTTAGGGAAGCTTTACCTCAGCATGTGCATCCTTAAAAAAAAACAATTTTATAAAAATAAAATAAACAATTCTTCATGCACACGAAAGCTCATACCATAACAAACTTAGTTGGCTCTAAGTGCTACTGGAAGGAATTTTTATTTTTGTTTCGACTATGACAGACCAACACGGCTACCTATCTGTAACTTAAATAGAAAACTAACTTTGAAAGTTTTTTCCTCCAAAAGCATTTTATTTTAAAAATTCGATTTTTAAAAAAAATAATCATTGATTTTTATCCACCCTGGTTAAGAGCACATTTATTACGTAACACTCTATATTGCATTGTATTACAAGGTAAGGAGAGCGGAACCTCCTCCAAGGCTCACCTCTCAGCAGGTGGGTCTCCACGGCGTTCCGCACGGCCCTCCACGCCACGCCGGGGGGCTTGTAGACGGCGAAGACCCCCTGCAAACCAGCCCTCGCCAGCCGCATTGTAGCGTCTCCCGCTGCCGCCGGCGTTGCTTACGGGTGAAGCACTCTCAGCGGTCCCCCGAGGCGGGCGCCGCCATCTTGCGTCCGTCACGAAAGGCAGCCCGGCCAGGAAACAAGCGCCGGAAAGTGGAATGCGCAGAGAGCAAGAGGCGTAACCTCCAACCACGTCCCCCGGAGCCGCCATCTTGGGAGGCCTCATGAAACGAGCGCCGAAGCTAAGGTGAAAAGAAGATACGTAGAAAGCCTCCGCACCGCGTTTCGCAAAGCCGCCTCGCGAAACGCAGCCCTCCCTCTCGGAAACAAGCGCCGCTGCCAAGCTAGGGAAGGGGATACGCAGAAACCTCCGCACGTCGCTCACGGTGGGCGCCGCCCTCGTGAGTCCGTCACGAAATGCAGCCCTCCCGGAAACAAGAGCTGCTGCGAAGATAGGAAAGGCGCAGAAAAAGGAGGACTCAAGGGGAGAGTGGGGCGAGGAGGCGCAGCGCAGAAAGCCAGGGAGTAAGGCGGAAAGGGGTGGGTGGTTGCACTGAGCAATATTCGGGTGGCTCCTGCTGGCCGCAGGAGATAACTGAATGCTCCGCATGCGTGTTTCGTTTTGGGATTCTTGCCTTAGTTTTTGTTCAAAAAGGGAATAAAGCAAAACTAGCTATGGCTCTGGCGCGGCTGCTGCTACCCAGGAGGAGCCGAAGTTTCCCGCCCCTTGCAGGGGACCTGAGAGGAGCCGTTGATCTCTGCTTGATCAGAGGCAAGTGAACTTGCAGTTTATCCCTCTATTATTATTATTTATTAGATTTCTATACCGCCCTTCATCCGAAGATCACAGGGCGGCTTACAATGTGAAAGCAAAAATGCACACCACAACAACAAACAATTAACAGTAACCCCTTCTACAAACAGTTTTTAAAAGGCCATAGATTGTTTAATTGGCCAAATATATGGTTATAGCAGAATATTTTTACCTCACTCCTAAACCTATGTAACATAGGCACCAGGTGAATCTCTGGGGAGAGCATTCCACAAACGAAAAGGTTCATTCTCATATTGCTATGGATCTCTCCTGGAGGAGAGTACATGAAGAAGGGCTTCACATGATGATTAGAGGGTTTGGGTCAGTTTATATGTGGAAAGATGGTCCTTGAGGTACAGTATTGTAGTCCTGAGCCTCTTCCCCTTCCCACTCACCTCCAGCTCATTTCATACATAGCTGTCCCTGTTTTCTGGTCCCTGCTAAGATTACATCCTGCTAGGGAGTTAGGAAAGGTCAAGGGAAGAAGAAGAAGAGTTTGGATTTGATATCCCACTTTTCACTACCCGAAGGAGTCTCAAA
>OFHU01004566.1:0-39752 GCA_900245905.1 Lacerta viridis | reverse complement strand
GACAACCCCTCAGTGAATGATAACTCCCAACTGCTTAGAAAGCAACCGAATCAGAGTCTAGTCTTTGTTGGTGTAGGCATTTTGATGTAGCAATGAGGTGCGCAGCAAGTGAATGCACATAAGGAGACATGTGTTGGATTCAGATTAGTCCACACGTTTTTTGATTTCAGGCATAAACAGCTTTGACACAGACACTGGGCAGGTAAACGATACCAACCAGTCCACCTACTGGTTGATAGTCTATTGGGGATGACCAATATTAGCATCCATCAACAGCAAAAAGAGCATCCCGTGAACCCCAAGTAGACACTGGCAAGGGGTGCTCTGTCCCCTGAGCCCCTGAGCTGGATGTATGGACAAGGAATGCATTCTTCCAAGATCCCTGAGAGGGATCCCCTCTGATAGGGTGGGGCTCCACCTCCCATTCCCACTAAGGATCCAGCCCAATAATTCTTCTGGTGCACAAAGTGGTGAAATAGAAGGTTGCATAGAAGGTGACTTCCAACCCTACAACACCTGGAACAAGTCCAGCATGCCATTAAGGATATCCACTAGCCACCTCATGCAGCCAGCTGCTTAGAAGTGTATAATCTGTCCTGTAAAAAGTCCCCTTGGGCTTGCACATTTTGTGTGTGTGTGTGTGTTTGTTTGTGTGTGTAAATTTTTTGCATAAATATTCCAAACATCATTTAATATTCCTTCATATCTTGTACAACATTTTTGGACCACATCTAAAGATTTCCAATCTTCATACCTTAATCTTGTATTTTCATTAAATTTTCTTTCAATGCCATACATGCAGTGAATTTAATTGTTTTTGTCCATAGTCTTTCCCACATCAAATTTGAAGAATTCTTCTAAAGCTCACTTAGCTTTCTGAATTATTCATTCATCATTAAATAATGCTTCATTCATCCTCTATCTTTCCTGCCCTATTTCTTTCCCCTTCAGGAATAGGGACACTGAATTGTGATCTGATAGGGACTTTGGATCAATGTCAATTTTTCTCACTCTTACTGTTAATTCTTTTGAGATCCAAATTCCGTCTTGCCTGCTGGCAGACTGGTTTGGCTGGGAATAATACATGAATTCCTTTGCCCTTGGATGTTTAAACCTCCAAGCATCTACTAAATTGAAGATTTCTATTAACTGTAAAAAAGTTTGAGGTAATCTTCCTGTTTTATTCTTTTCACTTGTCTGAGTTCTATCATGTTCAAGAGAATCAATTCCATTCAGATCTCCTAGGAGAATTATTTCCTCCTCCATACAGTCTAACCTTGTTTCTTCCAGGTGTTTAGAGAAATCAGCTTTATTATCATTGAGTGCATATACTCCTATCACCACTAATTTTTCTCCTTGTACCGTTACTTGAATTTTTATGATCCTTTCCTCCTCATCTTTGAACAGCACTGTGGTTTTCACATAGATGACCATGCCTCTCTTTTTATCTGACAAGATAAATTCTGCTCCTAACTTTTTTATTAATCAGCACCCTTCTGTGCTTTCTGGATCCATGTGTCTCCTGGAGACATATTCTATCTACCAGTAGTTTGTTTTCTGTTAAGATATGCTCCACTCTGTTCCTTTTTATTCCTCCTCCTTTTCCCTCCTCCTTAATTACTGTGGGTTTCTGGGATAGCAACTATGCTGAATCATCCACCTGCTGGTTCCGCCTCCCCTGGCTTGCAATCTAGTCCACTTCAAACTCCTTTCTCTTAACTTAGTAACTTGAATGCAAGCCCCTCCGCAGCTCCCCCACAGTAATGAAGTACAACATACAAAGCTTTCATTCTTTTGCTTCTCCTGTATTTATACTCAAGGCAGAGTACATTTTACGAAGTAAGAGGCGGCGTCCTTTTTACCCCTTTCTTCATGCCAGATTTATTAGTTCAATTTTAATTTTAATTTGTAAGATTTCCCTTTCCCACTCTGTTAAACTAAGGGGATATGGAGATGCCAGAACTGGCTTGAGGCTGCTCATCATGGGCTACTATTCTCTTGCGTCGGGACCGCCACCCCACTTTCCCTCTCCTTACGAAGAGAAGAAGAGACTGGGAAACTCCTCTTTGACAATGACGCTTCTATGATGACCCCAAGACTCCCTCTTGGGGGTTGGGGGGATGCGTAGCCTTTGTGGCTCCTCCCTGAAAGCTGGTTAGTGGTCAACTCCTTCTGAGCTCATGCAATGTTCCATTGTGTGGCAAACCGGAAGTCATTTCACTTTACACCAGGGGTAGTCAACCTTTTTAGACCTACCACCCACTAATGCATCTTTCTTGATGGTAAAATTTCCTTATCACGCACCAATGCTTGATGGAAGGAGGATTCAGCTTGTGCCGTAGAACCCCCTACCACCCACCTAGAATCATGAAATGCCCACCAGTGGGCAGTAGGGACCAGGTTGACAACTCCTGCTTTACACAGGCATGTCTGCAAGATTTGGGACACTGCCTGGGCCAGAGTACTGATGCTGACAATAACTAGGGGCACAGCTTCTCAACTGTCACACCTGGATGCAAACAACACTCCTGAAAAGGCGGAAGGGGTGAATGGAAATTCTCAGACCAATCAGAATGAATTGACCTGATCAAGGCCACATCTTATAAATATTGTCCTCAAAGCCACCATCCCCTCTCTCTTTTTAGAACCAGTCTCCAATTACCTGCTGCCAAATAGGCCTGCAACATATAGTAACAACACATAGCATCAAATGCTGAAATACTCTGATGTCAAATGAAGCCACATAAATCTTTTTAAAAAAAAAAGAAAAGGGGGAAAAACATACTCTGACAGATATAACTGATTTCCTCCATAGAAGGTTGTATGCGAAAAGATTTCTTGTATTGAGGTAGCCAGAAAGAAGTGAATTCAAGATATTAGAAAATTAGAGGAAACAGAAGAAAAAACATCTTCTCTCAGAAATATAGTACATAATATAAGGCAGCTGCATGAGTCAGGTCCCTGGATCAGCCAGTTGCATATCAGGTAGAGATGGGTGTTGGATCAAGCTATTCTAGGCTCTTTTGTATGGGCAAAAAAACCAAGTTCATCTCGTCCCATTTATGTGCAAGTTGTTAAGGAACTATCTTAGAATATTCACATAGTATTGCAGAAGAAATTATACTTCGAAGAAACTACTTTATGGATTAGTTTGCTGCATTCAGTTGTTGCCATGTATTTTCTCTTAAGTCACCCATTTGTGCAATTTATTTATATTTGTACGTTCATCCATTTGAATTTTTGCATATCTTGCTATTCCTTCTATTCTCTCTAACAGATGGCTCTATAAAAACCTACAAAACAAAGGGATGTGCTGAAGATTGTGTCTCAGCAAATGCCACCTTCTCTTCAGTACAATATAAATACATCCAGCATATCCACTATTGCTGTAAAAAACTATCTTGTGCAACATTCTTCCGCCTGCCAGTAAGTATATATCTATATATTGCCAAAGATAAATTGTGTGAATCAACTAATATTATAGTTGAGGTCTTGTTTATTCTGTTATATTTTACTCCAAGAAAACCCATTTAGCCCAAATATAATCCAATAAGGCAGACATTTCTGTACAAAATATATTTTGAAAAATGTGAAATTTGCAGGTGGCTCTTAGAAATATTAATGAATATATTTTTGGAATTTTTAAATCATATTATGTTTTTTAATCATTTTTTTAAAATTGGAAATTTTGTAACTTAGATTTTAGATTTAGAGTAAGTCCATCATGTTACATATCATGAAGCTCATGTTCTGAAGGGATTGGTGTTTTTAGTTTTGACGTATCTCAATGCTGGGCTGAGCTTTTAAGGCCTTTGTGTAGTCTGGCAAGTTCAAATTTTTCTCTCTCTTTTTGAAATTTCAAACCTTCGTAACTAAAAAACTGGATGAGATAAAAAATTAAAATTTTAGATTTAAACTTAGTGTACAAAAAGTTAAGAAAATTGGATGACATGAGGTAAAAAAGTTGTATCACTTGTGTGCCAGTGCAATGTTCCCTTGCCAGTAAATTGGGGGAATAGAGAGAGAGAGAGAGACAGATAAGAACAGATGTCCCCCTTTTGTCACTGATAGCCCTGCTCACTCTGGGACTGATATTGGTTGGGAGGCAGAACTGCAGAGGTAGCAAGTGAAGCCATCTACTGCTGCTGGATGCAATCGTGCTGAAGAACAAGAAAAGCCGCACTGCTGGGCAAAGTTGATGAGCTCTATTTGGGAACAAAAATATTTGGGAACAAAAATAAGTTTTGGGGTTTTTTTGGGGGGGGGGTTAAAAACATTTTTAAAAATAAAAATCACCCTACGAGGCATACACCTGGGAAAACACAGACATGGTAGCCCTATGTCCCTCCCATTGCTTTATTTCATGTCTCAGTTTGTGAACTGTTTCTTTCTCTTTTTGGTTTCTACAGTATGTTTGCCAAACACTGACGTTTTCCAGTGTCTGGGGGGCATTATCAAAAAGCAGCAAAATGGTCTGGGTTTTTTTTTTTTCTAAATTTGGTATCCTGAATTTCACTTTCTTAAACTGCAGTGACTGACAATGGTTGCTGCTGATTGAGTGAGGGATGACTGGGGTAATCGGATGGATGATGTATCTGTGTGCATTTGAAGAGTAGAATGGGATACTGAATAAGAAGCTGAGACTGAAATTGCCTTTGTCATGCTGGCCAGTGATCTCCGGTGGGTTAGGTACAAAGGTGAAAGCTGTTTCCTAGTTCTGCTGGATCTCTCAGCAGCCTTTGCTACCACCAACCATGACATCCTTCTGGACTGTTTAGATGGGTTGGGATTTGGGGGTACTGTTACACAGTGGTTCTGCTCCTTCCTCCTAGGCCATGTTCAGAAAGTGTTGGTGGCGGGTGAGTGTTCACACCAGACCCCTGGGCTCTCACTGGTGAGGTCCTTCCTCCCCCCCCCTGCTTTGCAACATCTACATGAAGCCGCTGGGAGAGATCATCAGGGGGTTTGGGCTGGGTGTTCATCAGTATGTGGATGATACCCAGCTCTACCTCTTTTTTAAATTGCAGCCAGTGAAAGCGGTGAAGGTCCTGAATGAATGTCTGGAGGCAGTTGGAGGATGGATGGTGGCTAACAGATTGAGGCTGAATCCTGAGAAGACAGAAGTACTGTTCTTCGGGTATAGGGGGCGGGTGGGTGTGGAGAACTCCCTGGCCCTGAATTTGGTAACTGTGCCTTTGAAGGACCAGTTGCGCAGTCTGTGAGTCATTTTGGAACAGATGTAAGAACAGATGCCCCACTTTTGCCACTGATAGCCCTGCTCACTCTGGGACTCATCTTGGGGGGAGGGCAGAACTGCAGAGGTAGCGAGTGAAACCATCTACTGCTGCTGGATGCCATCTAGCTGGAAAACAACAAAAACGCCACTGCTGGGCATAGTTGATGAGCTCTATTTGGGAAGAAAAATATTTGGGAACAAAAATAAGTTTTGGGGTTTTTTTGGGGGGGGATTTTAAAAACATTTTTAAAAATAAAAATCACCCTACTAGGCATACACCTGGGAAAACACAGACATGGTAGCCCTATGTCCCTCCCATTGCTTTATTTCATGTCTCAGTTAGTGAACTGTTTCTTTCTTTTTGGTTTCTACAGTAGGTTTAGCAAACACTGACGTTTTCCAGTGTCCGGGGGGCATTATCAAAAATCAGCAAAATGGTCTGGGCGGGCGGGTGCAAAAAAACACCAAATTTGGTGTCCTGATTTTCACTTTCTTAAACTGCAGTGACTGGCAATGGTTGCTGCTGATTGAGTGAGAGATGACTGGGGTAATTGGATGGATTATGTATCTGTGTGCATTTGTGGAGTATAATGGGATGAGTGATACTGAATAAGAAGCTGAGACTGAAATTGCCTTGGTTATGCTGGCCAATGATCTCCCGTGGGCTAGGGACAAAGGTGAAAGCTGTTTCCTAGTTCTGCTGGATCTCTCAGAGGCCTTTGATACCATCAACCATGATATCCTTCTGGACTGCTTAGATGGGCTGGGAGCTGGGGGCACTGTTATACAGTGGTTCCACTCCTTCCTCCTGGGCCATGTTCAGAAAGTGTTGGTGGGGGGTGAGTGTTCAGACCAGACCTCTGGGCTCTCACTTGTGAGGTGCCTCAGGGTTCCATCCTCCCCCCCCATGCTTTGCAACATCTACATGAAGCCGCTGGGAGAGACCATCAGTGGGTTCGGGCTGGGTGTTCATCAGTATGTGGATGATACCCAGCTCTACCTCTTTTTTAAATCAGAACCAGTGAAAGCTGTGAAGGTCCTGAATGAATGTCTGGAGGCAGTTGGAGGATGGATGGTGGCTAACAGATTGAGGCTGAATCCTGAGAAGACAGAAGTACTGTTCTTCGGGGACAGGGGGCGGGCGGGTGTGGAGAACTCCCTGGCCCTGAATTCGGTAACTGTGCCTTTGAAGGACCAGTTGCGCAGTCTGGGAGTCATATTGGACTCACAGCTGTGCATGGAGGTTCATTCATTCATTCATTCATTCAATTGTTGTTTAAAAACTTCACATATTAACCTTAATCAGAGGAGAGTTTCCAACATAGTAACAAAGTAAACAGCATGACATGGAGCAATGGATTCAAACTATAAGAAAGAAGATTCCACCTAAACATTAGGAAGAACTTCCTGACAGTGAGAGCTGTTCGGCAGTGGAATTTGCTACCAAGGAGTGTGGTGGAGTCTCCTTCTTTGGAGGTCTTTAAGCAGAGGCTTGACAGCCATCTGTCAGGAATGCTTTGATGGTGTTTCCTGCTTGGCAGGGGGTTGGACTGGATGGCCCTTGTGGTCTCTTCCAACTCTATGATTCTATGTTATACTTAAACAAGATTATATACCTAAGTTTATTTCATAGTAATAAGCACTACATAAGAATATGTAATTTGTGAAGGAACATCTATATAATAAGGAATGACCCCAAAATAACACTGGCTAATATGTCACATTCAAAGCAATAAGCTCCCCAACTCACCCCCTAAAAATACTATTGCTTGTCTACTAATCTCAAGTCTATCTTCATTGTCAACATCATTAATTGCAGAAACAGAATGAAGTTGAGATGTTGCAACCCTCTCACAGGATTAGAGACCTGAGGTCTAGGGATCATTATAGACCTAAAACGGCTGGAACCATGTCTTGATTTCTGTGGTTGCTTTTGACAGAACCACAACATAACTTGAATGGGCTGGAGTGCCCAAACCTTGGTGTAGCTGAGTCAGCAGTTTCTGAGGGTTCAAAAGCCATCAAGTGTCATCATGATGAGACTCAGTGCATAGAATTTGTTCTTGTTCATGGTGAGTAGAACTGCCATTGTGTGAGCTGGAGGAAACATGCTGGGTGGGTTACTATTTTGTTCTGTTGATGGCTTCTTCCCAGAAAATGGACGATTTGTGCATTTGGGGAAAAGTTTCTTTTTCCTGAAAACATAAGTCACTTGAAATCATCTTTGCTTTGTATGTATATAGATGAGTATGTATATTTACGGGGTGGGGGTTTACATTACATGTAAAAGTGTATTAAAATAGTATTTTCACTAGTCTTTAAAAAAAGTAAAATTAGCCATGGGGGTCTGATCTGGAAACCAATATCAATGCAGATGAGTCCTTGGCCCATAATATTTTTCTCCTTCTAAATATTAAACATCTGTGTCAATTTCATTTCATGTGATTTCCAGATGCTTTCTATACTTGCTCAATATAGTTAATAAGAATTAAGGTGCTCTTATTTTTTCTTTTGCACACACACACACACACACACACACACACACACCGGTTGCTACCCAGATGCTCTTCTGACCCTGTCTCTTTTTCTTTACTAGACAACAGTGAAGTTCCTGATAAGGTCATCAAAGGTTGTGCAACACCAGCTTTTTGTGAATTGGCCAAGACATCAAGGCTTAACAAGTACTTTTCAGGCACAATAACAAGAGCACGGTGTGGTGAAACTCTCCCTTCACGAAAGCAACCGAGCATTGAAGTGTAGTTACAGTAGGAAGAAAAAAATGTCTTCTCCCTTTCGGATTCCAAAATTTTCTGCAACAGTGGAAGTGGTGGCTGCTTGCCTGAGTGTGGTGGGAGTGCAGAGCAACTGGGATTCACAGGACTCCTGTGTCTTCTATTTGGTGAATGGGATGCAGGGAATAGGAAACTGAAATAGAAATGACGGGATTGGGGGCTTTGGCTCATGACAATATGGGACATGGGTTAAATTTTCCTTTGTTCATAATCAAAATAAATTGGTGAGGCAAATAAAAACTATGTTGTGTGTCTGCATTTAAAAAATTAAGAATATATTAAGAAGTTCCCTGCTGGATCACACCAAGGACACATCTAATTCAGCATCCTTGTCCCAGAGTACCTAACCATATTCCTACCAGAAGCCCAGAAAATAAGGCATACCATTATAAATTATGGTAGGTGCATCTGGAATTCCAAGACTGGAATTATACAATTGTCCTAATTTATTGACAAGTATCAAATATTGGAGACCTGCTGATGGTCATAATCTACTCAGTTGGGCAACCTTAGTATACACATACAGTATATAACACTTTTGGATGGGTGGATAGTATTAGGATCAAAATATTGGAAGTCCCTACAACTCTTGAAACAAGTTAATTAGAAATATATGGAATATATTAGGTAATAAAAATAAATTCATTTTCACATGCTAAATCCTACTTCAACAATGTGCAGGGAGGAATGGTAATACTGTATGAAAAAACTGTGCAGTAATGGATGTAATGGTTGGGACTCTCCCAAAGAAGCGAGACAACTCTGGCAGTTATTAACTCAGGTTTATTGCACAAAACACACAAATCACTTTGCAGCTCAGTCACTCAGCTTCTGCTTCCAAATTTGCTGTTGTCGAGTCTCAGTTCCGCCCCTTCCTCTTCCCATATTTAAAGAACCACTTTTGCTTCCTTTCCTGTTCACGTCTCTCATTAATTCTTGCGCGCCTACGTATCATGGGATGGGCTATTTCTGGTGGCCCTCCCTCTGAGTCTGAGCTTAAACTGTCAGTCTGTGCCTTCCACTTGAACTCCCCCTTTCCTTCTGTTTGTTCTCGGAGCTCAGGCTTCTACTGCAACTAGGTTGCTCATTCTGCATTCCTGCCTAATTACCTCCTCCTGTCTCTCCACGCTCTCCCCCTCTGTCAGCAATGGGGAGCCGCTGACAATGGGTGTCCTGACCTTGGACCAACTGATAGATGAGGAAGACAATACATACATCAAATACCATCCAGGTGGTCCAATGGCAATACTTGCAGCTACAACACATTTTAGTAACTTCGTCTGGTCTGACTACCTTCACAGCATCTGAGACACTAGAAATTTGGAGCAATTGGATAATTAATTTGAAACTCAGTTTGATATGCAGAGTTTAAGAAGTGATTAAAATAAAGAACTGGAATGTTCACTATTACCTAGATATGGAATTTTTTTTGGCTTCGGTATATTCAAGGATCTTAATCTAAGAATTATACAACAAATAATCCTTCATAGAATCTATTGGTCTCCCTTGCATTTGTATAAGAAAAGACTATCTAATGTATCTCTTGGTTGGAGATGTATTACAGTGTTACCTCGGGTTAAGTATGCTTCAGGTTAAGTACGCTTCAGGTTAAAAACGGACCTCTGGAACGAATTAAGTACTTAACCTGAGGTACCACTTTATTGACAATGCTTCTTTGAAACACAAGCTTTTACTGTGTCCCATGAACACGGCACTTTCTCCCAAAGAATACTCAAAAAATTAAGATTTTCAGAGGTGACTATGCTCTTGAATTAAACCCATTGTATGAAATTGAAAACAAGAAAGCAAAAATGGATTCTATGGATGAAATTTACAACATACATATAGAAGAATGCACACAAGTAAAGACACTTGCAGGATTGAAACAGACTCATAATATTTATTAAAAACCATTTGGTTCAGACTTTGAGAATTGAAACAATATAATACAACAACAAAGGATGTACATTACAGTGGTACCCTGTGTTACGCACGTGATCCGTCCCGGATCACGCTACATAACACGGGCGTACTTAACACGAACCCCCCCCCCCAAACCCGGAAGTTCGTGCATTTTTCCACTTCCGGGCATACGCAAAGTGCACAGAACACTTCTGCGCACCCGCGCGCACCCACACTCCGGAGAGGACTTCTGGGTCGTGGAGCTCCATAAGTCAAAGGTACGCAACTCAAGGTATGACTGTAATAAAACTTAGACAGTTTTATTCTATAGCATTAAGTTTACATAGAATTTAAATATAACAAATGAGTAAAGTAAAAGGAAACCAAGAGACTGATACTCTGGAAGAACAGAGGTATGATAGGATGTGGACAGGCTGCTTGGATGAGTGAAACCAACCACCTGTCACCTTGATCCTTGCCCATGCTGGCTTATAAAAGCGAGCCGGGAAGGGCTGTATGATGGGCTCTGCAGGGTGGGGAATGCTTCCCTCTGTAAGGGAGTCTTCCGCCCCCTGAAAGAGGCGGTTTCAAACCCTCTTAAAAAACCATCTTTAAAGGTAAAGGGTAAAGGGACCCCTGACCATTAGATCCAGCCACGGACGACTCTGGGGTTTCGGCACTCATCTCCTTTATTGGCCGAGGGATACATAAGGAAGAATTGCACACAAGTAAAGACACTTGCAGGATTGAAACAGACCCATAATATTTTTAAAAACCATTTGGTTCAGACTTTGAGAATTGAAACAATATAATACAACAACAAAGGATGTACATTACAGTGGTACCCTGTGTTATGCAATTCTTCTCTGCTGTCCCCTTATTAAACAAACTGCCCAACACCTCACTGTGTACACCAAGTTTTACAGTTGACCATGGGCAATCATGTGGGGGTGTTGTTGAGGGAAAACTTAGTGATGAGAGTCTTAGACAGGAGTTTATTAAACAAACAAGAAAACAACGAGAACTTTGTGAAACAAAGTGGGTTAGGAAAGAGGAGACAGGGGCAACCTGTCTTGTCCCTTTTGAGATATCAATGTTGTTCGTTATGTTTCGGTTAATTATCAGCTTCGCTTTTTGGTCAGAGTGATGGATTCAATTCCTCTAACAAACCTGTCACCACATCCCATTTCCCTTAATTGCTCCCTGTCTCCCCTTTTATTTATTTTGACGTGGAAACCTTATTAAATGAATTAAGAAATCAGAGAAAATAAAAGGTATAAAGATTGGGGGGGAGCATTTAAGCTTAGAGCTTCAGACGATGTAATTTTAACAATGAAGGACCCAATGAACTCCCAGCAGCAATAGATATAATGAATGAATATGGGAAAGTAGCAGGATATAAAGTGAAGAAGAAAACTACGGTAATAGTGAAGAAGATGTCAGTGGAAGAGAAACAAAATCTGCATAGAAATCAGAAAGAAGGTAAAATATCTAGGTATCTGGCTGTTGAATAAATGTATTGACCTATATCAAGATAACTATGTAAAAACTTGGAAGGAGATAAAAATGAGATTTTGAAATATGGAATAGACTTAACCTCTCCTGCTGGGGTAAAATCTCAGTTATAAAAATGTGTGTTTTACCAAAGCTAATAATCCTCTTTCAAACCATTCCCATTTTGGGTGGTATGAACTGTTTTAAGGAATGGAGGGAGGATATGGCACAATTTATTTGGGACGGCAAAAAGCCGAGGATTAAACATCAAATCCTCATTGATAAAAAGGAGAGAGGTGGTTTCGGCTTACCGGATTTGGAATTGTATCACGTGACAGCTGGACTACCTTGGATCAAAGATTGGATAAACTTAAAAGACACCGAGCTATTGGATTTAGAAGGCCACAACAATTGTTTTGGGTGGCACGCTTACCTAGTTTATGAAAAGGTAAGGTTCCACAGGGGGTTCTTAAACTGCCTAGTAAGGAAATCCTTATACAAAATATGGAATAAATATAAAGACCTTCTGGTCTAAAGGACCTCTCCTTTAGAAGCAACAGCAGTTTTTAAAAAGAACATGAAAGAGTAGTGGGCAACTTATGAAATGGCTCTAGAGGAAAGGAGCAATAACTTAACCCTGAATTTTTTTGAAGAAATAAGGCCAAATCTGACTGATTGGTTACAGTATTTTCAACTAAACAAAAGATTTAGCATAGACCAAAAAAGCAAAAGCAAAAAAGATTTAGTAAAGATCTCTCCAAATTTGAAAAAAGACCTACTCCTAACAAAAAACAAATGTATTTCTAAGATGTATGACCTGCTTTTGGAGTGGGAAACCAATGAAGAAGAAAGAAAGGGAACAAAGATATAAGGTGGGCCCAGGATTTAGGGCACTATATTTACACCTAGCGTGAACTTAAGGGAAACTACGATGAAGATGCTGTACAGATGGCATTTGACACCTGCCAAGCTCACAAGGATGTATAAAAACAGGTCAGATCAATGTTGGAGTTGTAAAAAAGTGACAGGGACGTATATACACATGTGGTGGAGTTGTGACAGGATTAAGGAATTTGGGGATACAGTTTACAACGAACTAAAGAAAATGTTTAAAACTACGTTCTCTAGGAAACCAGAACTATTTCTATTAGGCATAATGACATCTGATATTAAAAACAAAATAAGACCGCAGTTCATGTATGCAACACTAGATCTAATAGCCAGAAATTGGAAAAAGAAACCCCTCCAACCAATAGAATGGAAAGGTAAACTGGTAGAAATTAATGTTAGCGAAAAAAATGGAACCAGTGAGAGGAACCTCGGAAAAGGAGGTAGACAAGGAATGGAAAATGGTGAGAGAATATCTCCAAGGATACTGCAGTAGTAGAGGCTTTCTGATGTATTAAGACAAAAAACAATAATGACAAAATTAATTACTGGATGTAAGTAGAAAGACAATGTTTGGATGAAATGGTTACAGCAGGAAAGTATTATGGACTTAATTGAAGTATTCACATTTATTTTTCTTTCTGTTTGCTACATTCATATAGGCATATTAAATTATATGTAGGTACAACGATTATTGATGGAACACAGATATGCAGTTTGTAAACTTAAATGCTACCTTTTTCCTTTTGGAAATTCTTCTATTTGTATTTTTTCTTTTTTATTATTATTTTCTTTGTTTATAAACTCAATAAAGATAATTTTTAAAAAACCAAAGTGGGTTGGGAATGGCGTTCTTTCAGGCAGAGGTTAACTTATGTACTTTAATTAACTATAAGATGTCTTAGGCTTAAACACAGTGTTAGGGTCACAGCTTCTTTTAATCCCTCTTTTCTCAAAATCAGTTGCCCACACTTTCAGCAATCACACACTCCAAATAGTTTAACAGACCCAGGGGGTCCCATCAGCCCTTGTTTACTGGGTTGGGAGTCTTCTGCACCTAGAATAACACTTCCCTCCTGGCTATACTGAGACCCAGGTAGCCTGCATTCCCACAGATTCTACCTCTCCAGGTTCAGTCACAACCCTCCCAGAACACTCCTGTCTATATATCTTTCCCAGACCCTCAATATTTTCTCCCTATCCAAGCTGCAAGGCTCTGTCCGCTTGCTATGGATAGTCTCCTCAGTGTGGCTATCTAGCTTAACTCAGAACCAGTTCTTCCTCAGTCAAATCCTATCCTACTCTCTATTTCTCCTCCAGAGGTGTAGCAAGCCCAGGTGATTCCCGGTGTGGATTTTTTCGCCCCCCCCATGCAGCTTTGCCAGGCCACTGGCAAAGCTGCACCCTCTTGGGAGCCATGGCTCCTGTCCGTCTCCCTCCCTCCCTCCCCGGCTCGCTGTAAAGTGGCAAAGCGAAAGTCGCTTACAGTGAGCCAAGGTAGGAGGGAGGGGGGGCAGCTCACCGTAAGCGGCTCCCCCTTTGCCGCTTTACAGCAAACAGGGAAGGGAGGGGCGGGATCCTCTGCTCGCGGCTGCAGCCATGAACGAAGGATCCTCTGCATGTGGCTGCGGAGGAGCGATGGCTGCTCGTGCCACCATGGTGGGGCACCACCTTGTCATGCCCGGAGATGTGCCACCGGGAGCGCACCGCCCCCCGTTGCGACGCCAGTGCTCTCCTCTTAAGTCAAGCCATATCTCTCCTCAAATCCAGCCCAATCTAACACTCTCCCTCAGAAACTGCCCCTTTTATTCTCAATCCCAAAGTGCTGCTCCACCCTCCTCTTGCTAGCTGTCTAGGTAGCGAATCAGAGAGAGGCTCCAGCACTCTGGTGGAGTTTCTGAGGAACTGCATCACCAAGACTCTGGTCTGGCTCTGCTGTACATCATAGAGGGATAGGTGGGGAAATTAAAGGAACAATGGAAGGCGAAGAAGGGAAGTCATAAATTATTGGCTTATTTAAAGAAACATATGTACTTCACAGGTGGATTAAGGCGAGATCAAGACTTATCGTGTTATGTGAACAGAGGGTGGATGGGTCCGGGAGGAGGAGTTTGACTCAAACATTGCCTAGAAAATTTGTTGTGGGAGAAAAGAACCAGAGAACTTAGCAAAAGGCTGTGGGGAAAATCTTGACATCTGAAAGACCTCCATTTTTTCTATTCAAACTGAAGCCTTTAACAAGAGAAAGTGCAGTGCTTTACACCTGAATATGAAGTGTTGTACAAAATGATTCCTTTGTGACTCATGCTCTTGAATTACCTTATAACAAGAGATTGTGCAGATAGCTTTACACATTGAATAACAAGAAAGTACAAAAAAAATGGATTCTATGAACATCCCAGAAATTTACAACATACATATAGAAGTGTTGAATTGCACAGAACAATGTGGATTGCATACTGCACTCTTTTGAAACACCTGGAATGTCCTTGGGTAAAGTTTGTAGTTAGTTACACAGATAGCTTCCAAGTGATGCAGGAAAGATATCATAGTTGCTGTGATGTTTCATCCTGGTTTATACATGTAATATGCAGTGTGTACCAAAATGCCAAACCCCTTATGTTTTCCCTGTCTTGTGGCAAAATCCCAACCCCATTCCCCATTACACTTAAAGGCAGACCTCTGCTTAATACTTATTGACTCAAAACAGAGGGACCAGCTGACTGGCCCTTTCCAAAGAAACAATGATGTTAATTTTGCTTTATTTCCTTTCAGTAATGCTTGTAATTAAAGATAGCTTCCAAGTGATTGATGTGAAATTATTTCCAGGTTTATCATATAATATGAAATGTGTGTCAAAATCCCAAGTCCTTTGTGTCCCCCACCCCCTTAAAACTAAACCCCAAATGTCATTCCTATTATTTTTGAAGGCAAACATCTGTTTCATGCTTATGGATTCAGTGAAGAGGGACTACCTCGTTGGCCCTTTCTACAGAAATAAAGTTACAGAGAACATGCTATGGCTTGTTGTGTTCGGCACCATCTACTATAAAATTGCATCCATGTTTTCCTCTAAACAAAATAGAAAATTCTTTCCAGTAGCACCTTAGAGACCAACTGAGTTTGTTCTTGGTATGTGCATGCACACTTCTTCAGATACACTGAAGAAGTATTTTGTAAAGCTGTTTGCTTTCAGTGTTCCCCTCTTGACAGGTAAGGTGGGAAGTTGTTGTTGTTGTTGTTTACCTGAATGGGGTAACAGTGCCTCTGAAGGACCAGGTGCGCAGCCTGGAAGTGATTTTGGACTCACAGCTGTCCATGGAGGTGCAGGTCAATTCAGTGTCCAGGGTGGCTGTCTACCAGCTCCATCTGGTACGCAGGCTGAAATCGTACATGCCTGTGGAAAGTCTTGGCAGAGTGGTGCATGCTCTGGTTATCTCCCACTTGGACTACACCAATGCACTCTTTGTGGGGCTACCTTTGAAGGTGGCATGGAAACTACAACTAATCCAGAATGCGGTAGCTAGACTGGTGACTGGGAGTGGCCACCGACACCACATAACACCCATCCTGAAAGACCTACATTGGCTCCCAGTACATTTCCAAGCACAATTCAAAGTGTTGGTGCTGACCTTTAAAGCCCTAAACTGCCTCGGCCCAGTATACCTGAAGGAGCATCTCCACCCCCCATCATTCTGCCTTGACACAGGTCCAGTGCCAAGGGCCTTCTGGCAGTTCCCTCATTGTGAGAAGCAACGTTACAGGGAACCAGAGAGAGGGCCTTCTCAGTAGTGGCGCCCGCCCTGTGGAACACCCTCCCATCAGATGTCAAGGAAATAAACAACTATCAGACTTTTAGAAGACATCTGAAGGCAGCTCTGTTTAGGGAAGTTTTTAATATTTGATGAATTATTGTATCTTAATATTTTGTTGGAAGCTGCCCAGAGTGGGCGGGGTATAAATAGTTGTTGTTGTTGTTTATAGTTTGTGGATATTACAGGCAGAATCTTAGTGTGGTGTGTAGTATTTTGCAAGTTAGGACATGCCTTAGATATGCTGTAAGCTGCCCAGAGTGGCTGGGGATAAATAATGGAATAATGGAATAAATGGATACAAATCATCATCATCATCATCATCATCATCATCACTGGAGCACAGAAGACAGATGTGGTCCTTAACTTTAAAGACACTTCAATATATGCTGATGTTTTGGTTTTTTGAGATTTTATATTTTATTGCATTGTAATGCAGTTAGGTATAAAATTTCATTTTTTATTGTAGTTTCTGAGTTTTCTATACCAAACACTTTTTAGTATTAAATGATATATAATATTCCTTAATAAATAAACAAATACACACCAAGACTACATTCATGCATTTGTTGTTTAAAAACTTCACATATTAACCTTAATCAGAGGAGAGTTTCCAACATAGTAACAAAGTAAACAGCATGTTATACTTAAACAAGATTATATACCTAAATCTATTTCATAGTAATAAGCACAGCATAAGAGTTTGTAATTCATGATGGAACATCGTGTATAATAAGCAATGCCCCCAAAATAACAGTGGCTAATATGTCACATTCACAGCAATAAACTCCCCAAATCACCCCCTAAAAAATACTACTGCTTGTCTACTCATCTCAAGTCTGTCTTCATCATAGCTGTCAAGTTTCGGATTTGAAAAGAAGGGATCAGCAGCCTCACCTATCCCGGGGACAGTCACATGGCAGTGGTGGGCGAAGCCAGAAGCAAAAGTGGGTGGTGCTGATTTTAACGCGCTCAGTAGGCTTACTGTATTTTGGAAGCGCAGGAAATGGCTCCCGCTTGCTTTGAGGCTGCAAGGAGGCGAGGTCTTCCCAGTCCCTGGCCAGCAGGGGGAGGGAGAGGAGCTGCTTCCTTTGAAAAAATGGGAAATTAAAGGGATATAAAAAATAAGGGATAGCAGCGGGAAACTGCTTGAAGGGAGATTCCTGGGAAAAATGGGATACTTGACAGCACTGGTCTTCATTGTCAACATCATTAATTGCAGAAACAGAATGAAGTAGAGTTGCTGCAACCCTCTCACAGGATAGAGACCTGAGGTCTAGCAATCATTATAGAGACAAAAGGACTTGAACCATGTCTTGACTTCTGTGTTTGTTTTTGACAGGACCCAGTCATGACTTGAATGGGCTGGAGTGTCAAAACCTTTTTGTAGCTGAATCAGCAGTTTCTGATTGGTCAAAAGCCATCAGGTGTTACAATGAGGAGACTCGGTGCATTGAGTTTGTTCTTGTTCATGGTAAGTAGAACTGCCAGCCAATGAGTGGGAGGGGGGGAAACATGGTGGGCGGGTTACTATTTCTTTCTGTTGGTGGCTTCTTGCCAGAAAATAGATGATTTGTGCATTTGGGGGAAAGTTTCTTTTTTCTGAAAACATAACTCACCTCAAATCACATTTGCTTTGTATGTATATAGATGAGTGTGTATATTTACGGTGAGAGAAATAGTCTGTTTGTTGAATTACATGTAAAAGTGTATTAAAATAGTGTTTTCACTAGTCTTTAAAAGAAGGAAAATTAGCCATGGGGGCCTGATCTGGAAAGCAATATCAATGCAGATGAGCCCTTGGCCCATAAGAAGAAAAAATAGACTTTTCTCTTTCTAAATATTAAACATCTGTCTCATTTTCTTCTCATGTTGTTGTGTTTTTCAGATGCTTTCTATACTTGCTCAATATAGTTAATAAGAATTAAGGTGCTCCTAATTTTTCTTTTGCACACAAACACACAAACACAGGTTGCTACCCAGATGCTCATCTGACCCTGTCTCTTTTTCTTTACTAGATGACAGTGAAGTTCCTGATAAGGTCGTCAGAGGCTGTGCAACACCAGCTGTTTGTAAATTGGCAAAGACATCAGAGCTAAACAAGTACGTTTCAGGCACAATAACAAGAGCACGGTGTGGTGAAACTCTGCCTTCACAAAGCAGGTTCTCCCTTAAAAGAGAGCACGGGTTGCAGAAGGGTTAAAGGAGCAGCTCCCAGTTACTGGGCAGTTTTTGGTTTGGCCACAGCTAGGGATTGGTTGGGGCGTGTTGCTGGGGAGTTGGGTATGTTGCCACTTTGATGATTGACAGGTGCTGCCTATAAAACCTGTGTTTGTGAAACTTTAGTTTCACTTTTGCTGCGTGCAACGGATCTGGGTGTGTTTGCTGCTGCTGCAGGAGGAGCTTGCTTACGGTTGTATTTCTCCTTTATTAAGAGCCTGTTTCCCTATAACTTTACCCTCGATTGTTCACTTCATTCCTCTTCAAAAACAAACAAACAAAAAAAACAAAAAACCAGCCCCTTCTCCCCGATCCTTAGTCCCTTCTCCCCCACCCTCCCTGCCCCCCGCTCTTGCATCGGTTCGGCCCCGGCCGTGCAAAATTGGGGATTCCTGCCCCTCCTCGGTCTGGGGCTAGCCTGTTCATCGCCTCCCAGACTGTTGCACCCAGCGTTTCCCCCCGACCCCCGCGTGGTTAACCTTTGGGTAGCCCGGGGCCCGGCTTCGTCGCACTCGGCTAAAATTTAATCCCTGCTGGTGCGTTGTGCCTCCGGCCGCTTTCTGCCGCTCCGAAGCGACCTGGGTGGAGCGTTCCGCGGCATTCCCTTTCTTCCCCGGCCTGGGGCTTCCTGCCGCTGTGCCGGCGGCGGCGCGGGCCCGGGCATAGAGCGCTCCGCGCCAGAGTGGTCTCATCGGGGTGCGAGGCTTCAGCCTCTGCCCCGGACCTGGGTGCGGCCTTTTCGCGGCTTGCGGGGGGCCTTTTTATTCCGTGGCGCGCTCCCCCCGGCCGCTGTTTAACCTCCCGGGAGTGCCGGGAGACGCGCTTCATAGGCGCCGGTTTTTTCCGCGGCCGAGCCTTCCGGGGTGCGAGGCGCTCCGTGCCGGTGCGCATCGCCTGTGGCTGCTTGGGCCCCGTCGCGGGCTTCGAGCGCGTCGGCGCTGTTTGGGCAGCCCGCCGGCTGGCCGTTGATCCTGGCGGGCCGTTTGTGCCGCCCCTGGGCAGCGCACCTTTAGCCCGTTGCTTTGAGCGAGGGACGCACGGCTCCAGCGCTGCTTCGCCCGCTCCTTGGCGGCCGGTTCTCCACGCGGCCACGAGGGGCGGATTTTTAGGGCCCTTGGTGCAGACTTCTATTGTAGGTCCCGGGTGGCGGGTGTAGCTACGCGCGCGCCCCCCACCTCAGTAGTAACTAGCCGCCTCAGGAGGCCTTGGACTGGGCAGTGCTCGTGGTGCCCGTGTTGGCTGAGTCCAGCCTCGTGTGGCCTGCGGCCGCAGCCGCAATAGGCAGTCCCTGCCTGTGGGGCGAATCGGGGCCTGGTGGCTGGGATAGGGAGGAGGCCTAGGCTTGACTCACCCAGCAGCCATTTTGTTTTGCGGCGGCCATTTTAGGTAGCAGGGCGGGTGCGCCCCCTGGTGGTTGCTAGTTCCAGCCCACCTTTCTATTTTCCTAGCGAACAAAGGGACTTTGCCTGGTGAGAAAGGGTCATAGCTAGCCGCTTGGTACTTTTGCGTACTACTTTGGTTTGTCTTGCAGTGCGAATGGCTCCATGGAAGAAGCCAGCTCAGCCGGCCACCTCCACTCCGGCAAAGGGTGATCAGCGGCCCATCCCAATCGCTGCGATCACCGGCCCCCGCCCGTGCTGTGGGACGAGTCGAGTCCTTCTTCGCAAGCCTGGCGGGTGACCCCGAGGCTTTGTCCCGCCTGGCGTCTGGACTGGATGGCCTGCTTCAGCGCCCGGCACCTCGCCCGCAGGGCCGGGCAGGGTCTTCTCGTCAGACAGTAGCCTCTCCCCCTGCTTCTTCGGGGTCCAGCGAGGAGGGCGAGGGCACCTCGTCACAGGGGGTGGCCATTCCGGAGGGCCAGCCGGCTGGGGCTTTGCGCCCTTTTGACACGGATGGCGGCACGGGGGACCCGGTCACCTGCCGCCAAGTCCGGAAACGGGAGGTGTGAAAACTCGACCCCATCACATGCTAGCGGGGTGGTAAGGGTCATTCTGGCACCATCTTCCTGTGTTGGCGATCTCACCTGTTGCTTCTTCTCAGTCTATCCCAGGCACATCGGCTCAGGACCCGTCATCCGAGTCTTTGGCTGCGGACAGCCTGCCGGGCCGGCCAAGGTTCCCTCAGACGGGAAGCATCGCCAGGGGAGGCGTTCCAGGAAGCGCGCTAAGCGGCGCAGGGGGGACACCTCTTCATCTTCATCAGGTACGTCGTCTGACAGTATGGGTGACGACCCTGATTCCCCATGGGGCCCTATTGGGGCTTTCCGGAACTGGTAACAGGCTTGCCAAAATGGATGTGGAAGCACAGGACCAATTCTCATAGGGCTAGATACGGTGCCACGCAGGGTCGCCTCAATGGTGTGTTGCTGCCTGACGTAACGGTGTCCACCAACAAGGCCAGGGTTATAATTCCAGGGTGCCACCTGCCCTCCAAAATGCATTCCAGGAATTCTGATGGCCGCTCGTGGACATTTTCAAACTGGCACCCCAAGCAGATGAGGCGCCTGGCCAGGATAGAGCAGGTTTGGCATCCAAAAAAGCTTTCCGGTTCAGCCAAGGTCGGGGGAACCTTTGAACGAGGGCTGGATTGTTTCCAGGTTTGCAGGCTGGGTGGCGGCGGATTATCCCCGGAGGGCGCTGCTTCTGATAGTACCGGTCGATCGTCCGCTCCGCCTTCACCATGGCGGGGGAGGCGGCGGCGATAATTATGTTGAGAAGTTTAGGCACAGGGTCACTTGGATCCACACGGCACGATGGCACCGTAGGGATTTGGTCATCTGGACCACGCATGTGGCCCCTTTCGTCGAAAAGGCGCCTATAGAGCAACAGAAGCAGAAGGTAGGGGCTGCAAGATCGCCCCGCCGGCCACTGTGCTAGGATTTCAACAAGGGGTCCTGCCAGGGGCAGCCCTGCATTTCGGGCATGGGTGTTCCCAGTGCGGTCTGAATCACCTTGCTTCTAACTGCTTTGGTGGTACGCTGCCCCTTTCGGGGCAGGGAAGGGGGGGCTTCTCAGGCTGCCGAGCCCGCCCCTCTCCCACAGTCGCCGGGGGCAGCAAATGGTGCTCTTTCCCCCTTAGCCTTCTCTCCCATCGGGATCCTGCGCTGCTACATTGGTTGGTCCTTTACCCCAATCCGGATGCGACAGCCTACCTGAGGGACGGCTTGTACACGGTTTAGGGTTCTGGTTGCCGCGTTGCCCGCGGCACGGAACCCCCCTAATCAGAAATCAGTACCAGAAATGCAGGATGTGGCTAGGAGGTAGAATGAGAAGGAGTTGGCGTTGCATCGCATGGGTGACCCATTTGGGGCTCCTCCTTTTCATGACATGCACTTATCTCCATAGGGGATTGTGCCCATACGGCCCCTGGGGAGTTTTGCCTCATTCATAATTCCCCCCCCCCCCAGAGGCACGTCAGTAAATGACGTAATTCCGCAGGAGCTGTGCTCGGTGAAATATGCCTCGCTAGGCTACGCCTTGAATTTAACCAGACAAGTTGACCAGGGGGCTTGTTAGCCGAATGCGACTTTGAGTCAGCATTTCGGCTGTTGCCCATGCATTCCCAGGACTTCTGGTGCCTGGGGTTCCGCTTTGTGGGGCGTATTATTTGACAATGGCAATGCCTATGGGCTGCTCGGTTGCTCGGGCAGCCTTTGAGTGCTTCAGCACATTCCTTGATTGGGCCCTCCACGTTTACACTGGCCTTACGGGGGTCACCCATTATCTCGCTGACTTCCTGCTGGTCTCATCAGACGATACAGGCGACTGTTTGGCCTTGATGCGGGCCTTCACGGCCCTGACGGAGGACTTGGGCATTCCCCTGGCTGCAGGGAAGACGGAGGGCCCTTCCACCTAGCTAACTCACTTGGGTATCCAATTGGTTATGGTATCGCAAACGTCTCGTTTGCCTGAAGATAAGTTAGTTGCCTTGCAGGAGGTTATGCAGGAACTCCTCCCATTGCACACGCACCATGGGCAACGGCTGCCTAGAGAGGGAAGGCAGACCTGATGGTTTGGTTGCAATTTCGGGAGGAGTTCAATGGCGGGTCATGGTGGCAGGACGTAGGGAACCTGCACAACGGCCTTCAGTTCATTCGGACGCAGCGGGGTTGCTAAGCTTCGGCCTCTATTGGAATGGACGTTGGTGGCACAACATTGGCCGCACACCTGGCAAAGGGAGGCCGGCACACGGGATTTAATTTTCTGGAGTTTTTCCCTATAGCGGTTGCAGTCCATATTTGGGTCGAGGACTTCAAGGACCGCCGTGTGTGTTTCTGGATGGTCAACCAGGCGGTGGTGCCCATTCTGGCCACACGTCCTCCCGCTCGCCTCGGGTATCAGCCCCGCTTCAGGCATTTGTGCTCCACGGTCTGCATTTCAACATTGGTTTTCGGCTCGCTTTGGGCCGGGGGTTACTAACGAGATGGCTGCCGCCCTATCCCATTTTCAGATCGAGCAATTCAGGTCTCTTGCCCAGAACACTCAGCCTCTCCCGGAACCCCTTTCCAGTGCACCGGTGGAATCTTGGCAGCATGTACTTTGGCAGGGAGTAGCGGCGTCTGTTTCGCCGGCCACCCTTAGGCTTATGTTAAAGCCTGGAGAGACTTCCTGGCAGTTCACCGGGAGTCTGTGGCTGTGGGGGTGGAGCTACGTCCCCTTTGTCCCAGGTGCTGCAGTACCTTGCGCACCTTTTCCAATAGGGGAGGGCTGCCAAGACCATTTAAGCTGCAGTTGGCCGCCATTTCCTTTTCTGTAAGGCCCTTTTCGACACGGATCCTTGCGCAAAATTTGTAGATTCGCAAGGCTTTGGAAGGTTGGGGTAGGCTCCGCACTCCCCAAGCGGCTGCTAGGTGGCCCATTTCCTTTGAGCTGCTGACCAACCTGCGTTCTAGGTTGCGTTCCATTTGTTGGTCACGTTTCGAGGCCAGACTTTTTTCAGCGGCCTTTTCCTGTTGCATTTTGGTGCACTGCGGATTGGCGGGGTGGTTTTGGAAACCTCGCAGGCCGGACTTACCAGGGGCTTGTTATATCGGGCCGTCAGCTTATCTGCTTCAGAGGTTACCCTGGCCATGTGGAGTTCTACATCTGGCCAGCTGGGGAGGGGTGCGGCCGTCTCCCTGCCGGCCATTGGGCAAGAGGGGCCGCGTCCAGCGTAGGACATGTCTAAAATTTTGGCAGTCAGACCTGCAGGCGATAGCCCTTTGTTGATCCACGCCAATGGGCTCCCCTTTACGCGGCAGCTGTTTTCCAGGGTGATGCATACGGCGATCACAGCCTGTGGGGTCTTGGCGTCCATTTCGCCCCCCGTTCTTTCCGTATTGGGGCGGCAACTACAGCCGCTCATTGGGGGTTGTCAATTGACAGAATGTAGAACATGGGGCAGCGGAAGTCGGACGCCTATAAGGCTATGTGAGGAAGCGGCGTTGATGTGGTATTTATACTTTTCTGTTTTGACCCCTCAGGTGTAGCGGCTACCCGGATCTGGATTGTGGGACACAGCATTATCCTTTGGGCTGGCGTCCGAGCTGCGGAGTCCGGGCTCGGTGCCGGGCTTGGCTTTCCCCGTCACGTGCAGGTGTCTTGGATGGCCAGGCGCGGAATGCGGTGGGGCGAACTTCTGCCATTGCTTCGGCACCGCTTGAGTTGGGTTGGCTGGCCTGAGGCATTTGTGGTGCACTTGGGGGAAAATAATTTGCCGGTTATGGACTTCCTTACATTTACGTTCCACAATTCAGAGGGATCTGGGGGAATTAATGTCGCTAGTGCCTGGGTCTAAGCTTTCTGGTCGCAATGGTTGCAGAGGCGGGAATGGCAAGGCAGCCTCCGCCCGGTGGGTACCGAAAAGGCCAGGAAACGTGTTTATTCAGTTGCTTCCTCTAAAGTCCTGGAGCTGGGTGGGTCCATTAGGCACCCGAGGATTTCTGCCAGGGCGGTTCAGCTTTATCGGGCTGATGGAGTCCGCCTTTCTTCCCGTGGGAGTGATATCTTGCTGGAGGATATTGCGGAGGGTTGAAAGGTTGGATTGGGATGGTGAGTGGTTGGCGGCGAGCTGGGGTAGCTCGTGTGGCGGTTAGGCATTGGTTAAAATTGCTTGCACTAGGGGTCAGGATAGGCTGGGCCTGCCCCTAGTAATGCTGCTTCAGGGGTATGGATAGGCTGGGCCTACCCCTGAATGCGCTGGGCAGGGGTATGGATTGGCTGGGCCTACCCCTGCAAAAAGGGTATTCTGTTAAAGGAATCCAGGGGCTCATCTTGCTTTTGTCCACCCCCACCTCAAGTGGTGGGGGGCTAGGGCCACGC
Source organism: Lacerta viridis (assembly GCA_900245905.1). Classification (NCBI taxonomy): domain Eukaryota; kingdom Metazoa; phylum Chordata; class Lepidosauria; order Squamata; family Lacertidae; genus Lacerta; species Lacerta viridis. The sequence goes on along the minus strand of OFHU01004566.1, from coordinate 15,109 downwards.
AGAGTCCTTGGGAGCATTTGGGGGAGAACCGTGGGTCGTGGCCCGACTCCGTTTTCTCCCTTAGGTGTTTACCCTTTCTGACTTCGCCCAAAAGCGAATGTCAGCTGTCCCATGGCTGGGGGGACAGTAGTCGGAACCAATGCCTAAGCAACCACTCACATTGGTTGTATTTAAATAAAGTTGTGGCCAAAATTATGCCAAAAACCTTAAACAAAAATTACTGTGTGACGTCTGAGTTACTGGGGTGGGGAGCTGGGCCGGTAGCCTCGACATGCAAAAGTGACTCAGCATTGAAGTGTAGTTACAGTAGGAAGAAAAAATGTCTTCTTCCTTTCGGATTCCACAATTTTCTGCAACAGTGGAAGTGGTGGCTGCTTGCCTGAGTGTGGTGGGAGTGCAGAGAAACTGGGATTCACAGGACTGCTGTGTCTTCTTTTTGGTGAAAGCGATGCAGGGAATAGAAAACTGAAGCAGAAATGAGGGGATTGGGGGCTTTGGCTCATGACAATATGAGACATGGGTTAAATTTTCCTTTGTTCATAATCAAAATAAATTGGTGAGGCAAATTACGAGTCTACCACTCTTAACCACTACACCACACTGAAGATCTCTGCTGGATCACATCAAGGGCACATCTAATTCAGCATCCTGGTCCCAGAGTACCTAACCATATTCCTACAAGAAGCCCAGAAAATAATGCATGCCATTACAAATTAAGGAAGGTAGATTTGTCATTCCAAGACTGGAATTATATCATCGTGCTTATTTATTGACAAGTATAAGGTATTGGAAACCTGCTGATGGCCATAATCTTCTCAGTTGGGCAACCTTAGAATATACATACAGTTCCTACATATACATACATCCAGTATGTATATTCTAAGGTTGCCCAACTGAGAAGATTATGGCCAACTCTTGAGGGACACGGGTGGCGCTGTGGTCTAAACCACAGAGCCTAGGGCTTGCCGATCAGAAGGTTGGTGTTTCGAATCCCCATGACGGGGTGAGTTCCCGTTGCTCGGTTCTAGTTCCTTCCCATCTAGCAGTTCCAAAGCTCGTCAAGTGCAAGTAGATAAATAGGTACGGCTCCTGTGGGAAGGTAAACAGTGTTTTAATGTGCTGCTCTGGTTTGCCAGAAGCAGCTTAGTCATGCTGGCCACATGACCCAGAAGCTGTCTGTGGACAAACGCCAGCTCCCTTGGCCTATAGAGCGAGATGAGCATGCAACCCCAGAGTCGTCCGTGACTGGACCTAACAGTCAGGGGTACCGTTACCTTTGCCTTTTCACAACTCTTGATACAATTATGTCAATTAGAAAGATATGGAATTTATTAGCTAAAGAAAGGCTCTGACAGAGAAACGTGTGACTGCTTGTAGTGCACACCCTCCAACATTTCTCCGATCAAAATAGGGAAGTCCTCCTCTTACTACTCCTCCTCCTCCTTCATTATATTATTGATACCCTGTCCATCTGAGGGAATACTCATCGAATTTGCTGATGACACCAAACTGGGTTCGGTAGCTAATGCCACAGAAGACAGAATCAGAATTCAAAATGAACTTAACAGATTGGAGAAGTGGGCTCAAGCTAACAAAATGAATTTCAGTAGGGAGAAATCATAGAATCATAGAGTTGGAAGAGACCACAAGGGCCATCCAGTCCAACCCCCTGCCAAGCAGGAAACACCATCAAAGCATTCCTGACAGATGGCTGTCAAGCCTCCGCTTAAAGACCTCCAAAGAAGGAGACTCCACCACACTCCTTGGTAGCAAATTCCACTGCCGAACAGCTCTCACTGTCAGGAAGTTCTTCCTAATGTTTAGGTGGAATCTTCTTTCTTGTAGTTTGAATCCATTGCCCCGTGTCCGCTTCTCTGGAGCAGCAGAAAACAACCTTTCACCCTCCTCTATATGACATCCTTTTATATATTTGAACATGGCTATCATATCACCCCTTAACCTTCTCTTCTCCAGGCTAAACATACCCAGCTCCCTAAGCCGTTCCTCATAAGGAATCGTTTCCAATTCTAAATGTGGAGGCCAATTCTAAATCCACACATCCTTCCACAGTGAGGACATAAGTTTCCAGGTGGGAGTTGAACACAGTGAGTGTTAGCCAAACATTCCTTCCTCTAAGCACATTTGTCCTATTCATCCTTAGCTTGAGCATCTTCAAAGTCCATGACACCTTTGGGGAAGGCTGTTCTCCAATTGGAGCACTCACAGGCCAGTGTTTCCCAATTGGTGCTGTTTATACTACTATTATTTATTTATTTATTTATTTTTGCCTTGAGAGAGTCTTTAAACCTCTTTTGTTGACCACAAGCATTATGCTTTACATTTTTAAGTTCGGGAGAGAGTAGTTGCTTTGGAAGATGATAATCAGGCATCCAAACAACATGACCAGTTCAACACAGTTGATGTTACCTGGCTCTTCCAGCAGTGCAGGGGATCCGTGGTTCTGCAGGAAGAGAGGAGGACCAGCTAATCAGAGAACTGGATGAGGGAGAGCAAAGCAGGCAGGCTGGCAGGAGAAGAAAAAACACAGCAGAATCCACTGCTTAGAGAGGCAAGGGGATTGGTCCTCCTTACAGTTGCATTTACACATGAGGAGGTCATTGGAGAGGAGTGGAGTAACTTTAGCAGCCTCTGCCGTAGCCGGCTTGCTGCAGATGACTTCGGCTCTTGTTGGAGGCAACAGAACAATGATGCTTTGCAGCATTGGGAGGCCTCTAACCAAAGATGCAAATGCATGGGGCTGAAGATTTATCTGTGCCCCACATGCATGTAGTGATGGGGCTGAGCCTCCCCCAATCGCAAGGAGCCCCACTGTGATCCCTTGCAGCCTCCAAGTACATGTACATGTAGGGACAAGTGCACACAATGAGCACCCCTAATGTCAGGCAGAACTTGGTGCCTCTGCCTTTAAGCATAAGTTGAAAGAATTGGTTGCAAGAGCGGGGAACCAATATAAGGGCCATCCCTGGGTGGAACTAGGCAGTTAGCAGTGACTGTTGATGGAATATACTCCCTGCTGTTGTGGGCCCTGGCCTGGAGGAGTGGTATAGAGAGGGATGGGGGGGTTTCTTCACAAACTCCCCAGCCACTTTTTCTGTGGATAGGCAACAGTTTTGATATTTCCCTGGTAGGTAGTGTGGTGTAGTGGTTAGCATACTGAGCGCAGGAGCTGAGAGAGATCTGATTCAAAATTCCCCATTCAACCACAAAGTTGATACTGAATCTTGTTTAGTGGTTGTGTCCTGAGGGTCCATTTAGAAAATATATTTATATTTCCTTATGGAATGTGGCAAGAGGGCAATTTTTACATTTGCATAGCCTTTTCCAGCCTCAGAATTATTATGGGGTGCATTTAGCATGGCTCCAGGTAAAGGCAAGGCTAAGGGGGGCACTAAGGCCAAAGGAAAAGCATCTGCACCACAGAGGAAGCATGCATAGCCAACCCATTCTGCTCCTCTTCTGCGGAGGAAGAGCCAGACTGGGGGGCTACATTAATGTTCCTTGAGGCGCTAAGAAAGCAGATGTCAGCCCTACTGCATCTGCATATTTCAAGTCAGCAGCACACAGTGCTTGGCAGCTGGCAGAAGCAAGAAACGCTCCACGAGCCGGTCCAATTCCTCGTCTATACGGGGTTTCAGGGCGAACGGGACCCGGCGGGCCTTGAGCCTGACAGGTCGTACTGCGGGGTCCAGCTGTAGGGCAATGGGGGGGCCCGTATACTGTCCCAATTTCCCATCGAAAACTGCCGGAAACTCCTTGCATATGGCGTCCACATCCACTTGTAAGCTAGTGCGGTTCACCCCGGTGACGGCTAGCCCCAGTGGTCCAAACCATGCCAATCCCAGTAAGCTAACGTAGGAGCCCTTGACCACGAGCAAGTCCAGTTGCCGCGTCCGCCCTCGATATTGCACCCTGAAGGTCCCCACCCCCATTGTGGGGACCTTACGTTTCTGGAAGTCCCGGAGGGTGAATGTCTAGGTTTGTCATTGCTTTTCTCCCAAGAAGCAGGCGTCTTCTAATTTCATGACTGCTGTCACCATTACCATTGCGTAATGTTTTACTGTTATCTTTATATATGTATTATCTTTATATATGTATTAAATATATAATTCTATTAACAAATTGTCTTACTTTAAATGATAATTGTACTTTATTTTAATCCAGAAAGCTTAAGCAAACAATAATAATAATAATAATAATAATAATTTATTTATTTATACCCCTCCCATCTGGCTGGGTTTCCCCAGCCACTCTGGGCGGCTTCCAACATAATATTAAAATACAATAATTCATCAAATATTAAAAACTTCTCTAAACAGTGCTGCCTTCAGATGACTTCTAAAAGTCTGGCAGTTGCGTGTCGAGACCCCAAAGCCACCCTCCTGGGAATGAAATAAAACACCAGGACACAGACTATAAGGTTAATGTTATTGGGCAAAATTTGGCCACAACTTTATTGGTTACAGCATGTGAGCGGTATTGGCTTAGGCATTGAGTGGACCTGACTATATCTGACTCCTGCCCGCAGAGCAGGAAGTCCAGTAAGGGTAAACCACTGATAGGGGGAGCCCCGTCGATTCAGACCAACTCGAGTTCCCCCTGGGTTCCAATGGGGTCGTGGCATGGCCCTAGCCCCGCCCCGGGCTTCGGACAAGATCCCACACCCCCGGATTCCTTTAACGGACTACCCTTAAGCTTGGAGGGGCAGGCGATGGCCAGGCCTCCCCTCCCCCAACATTAGGTCACTCAATGCCTAACCGCCACCTTACAAAGTTGTGACGATTGCTAAGTGGTAGGCGAAAACCAAATGGCCCAGCCAATCTGCCAAGTGGAAAAATTCCTACCAGGCCCCCGACAAGGGCAGGCGACCAACCGAAGTCCAAAGCAAGGCCATAGGGTGAAACCTGCCTACAGGGAAGGGAGGGAGGGTGGGAGATCCGAGGAAGCGAGCCGAAAGGAAGTCTCTCGGCTCACGCCTCACCTTTTGAAAGGGAGCCCCCGGCCACGCCCCCAGCCAGCTGATTGGCCTGTTGCCTGCTGACGCGGCCAGGGACTCCTCCAAGTGGCGAGGGACAAAGTCCCCCGCCCAACAGGAAGTGGGAAGCTCTTTTATTGTATTTATTTGCATTTTCTGTGATGTCCTTATGATATTGTTAACCACTCAGAGACTTATTTGAAATATAAACTGGTATATACATTTCCTAAAGGAATAAAATAACTAATAGTTACTCATTTGTTCCTTCTATACAAGTAAGGGCTGAATGTCAGGCAGTCTAAGTAGTCCCATGTTTGTTTCATTGTAGACACAATGAAGGAACCAATCCAACATAGCTATATTTTAAATGAGGGTTGGGTTAGTGGTGCAAAGAACTGTTTGACCAAAGAATAAGTGACTGACAGAAATGGAAATATGGAATATGTTTGTGACATGAAAGTGTGTGTGTGTGGCAACAGACATTCAGAGCTGTATTTCCTACAGCAGCAGAGATAGAACATCATCATTCAGTTTCATTGCATGTCCACACGTTCTCGTATTATGAGAGAAAGATGGGTACTAGTCCCAATGGCTACATTTTCTCCCATATGAGAGTCAATAAGCCTCTCATTTAAAGTTGCTGGAGATCAGGACGGCCCTCCCTCCTTCACACACACCCGTCTTCCCGGCATGAAGCTAGGACACCCCCCCCCAAAGAAGTTGTGTAATTAAAAGAACATCAGAAAAATCAGCAAAGCAATTCTGTGGCTAACTGGCCAACTCCTTTAAATAGGGTCTATTAATGAAGTTCACACTTTTGACAACCAGTCTGATGCTTTTGCAGAAAAATATTCCTAGACACAAGACTTTTATTTTTTAAGCCCTTTCAGTCTCCCATCTCGAGGCTAAGTACAGCAAACTGTACATTCCCACCCTCTCCCCAAGGCTGGATTATTTACTTCTGTGTGCTTGTGTATCTGTGTCTCCCTTGTATCTATTAGGGACTATTCTCTCGCCTTTCCTTTGATATCTATGCTACTGATTACTTCTGCCATTTTAATTTTAGAGAAAGTGTTTAATTTAAAAAGGATCTGTACTATAGAATAACAGTGGTAACAATACATTGAAGACAAGTAAATATTTTTGGGAGGGTGGTTCCAGAGCCTGACGCCACCAACACAAAGAGCATAAAATGGGCTAACCTGATCCAAAACAACCCCCAACCCCACTCACACAGGAAACCAAAGATCACCACAGCCAACCACAAATGAACAATCACACCCTACGCCAATCCCGACCTCTCTCACCACCAAAGAAACACAAGCGAACAACAGAGAACCTACACAATCAACGCTGACACCAAACCCTACATATATTAAGGAAAATAGAAACATTGTCACCCCACCTCACCCATCCCCCCATCCCACCCACCTCCTTTCCCCCTTCTCTCCCTAATGTCTCAACAACCAAAACTGATTTGTAAAAATGTTACATGGAAAAAATACGAGAGAGACATTGCACACACTTTTGTAAATCAAGAAAATCTTAATAATAATAATAATAATAATAATAATAATAATAATAATATGGGCAGACCTTGGTACTCTTTTGTCCTTCCCTCCACCAATGTCTTTCTCTCTATCTGAGCTGGCTCCTTGCCTGTTATGTTACATGTGAGGAAGCCCGTGTAGGGTTCCTCTCTGTGTAAAGTCTTCAATATGTGCCTGCGTGCACCTGACAAATCTGCCCCATTGTCAAAAATTATCTTTCCCCCCACTTCCAGTCTCCACTGTTGTGTGTCCTGGCTGAGGGGGAAAACAGAAGACAGATGGCCATCGGTCAGGGATGGTCTAGTTGAGATTCCTGCATTGCTCCATGGGTTTGGCTAGATGGCCCTCAGGGGTCCCTTCCAACTCTACAATTCTCTGGTGCAGGCTTGTGCAGAGTTTTAGGTACAAGTTGGATGCAAGGGGTGCATAGGATTGCAGCCCATCTTATGCACCGTCGGCTCGGGAATAAGTCCCACTGATCATGATGAGACTAGATTGCTGCTGTGCAGTCCTGTTTTTTAAATAAATGTTTTCCTTTTCAGATAACACAGAGCATGGTGAAATCACAATAAATAAAACCTCCCCTTCAGTAGTTTCAAGCACCACTACAGGTTCCACATGATATTATATCTGTACTGCATTGTTTACTGTGGCAGCACCTGCACTTTGGAACTCCCCGCCTATTGCAACAAAGCACGTGCCTTTGCTAGACTCTTTTCGGGCACCTGCTAAAAGCATTCTTCTTTAGGCAAGCATACCTAGATGCTTAGGAAGTTGAAGTAATTTTAATCTTAATATTTTAGCTTTTGTATGTTTTAAAGTAGGATTGTTAATTTTTCTTGATTTTACTGCTGTGTTTTGTTTTTTTTTTTTTGTTTTGGTAAACCACTTTGCAGGTTTTTTAAAATAAATTTTTATTAAATAAATAAACAATAAATATAAATAAAACAACAAAAGCCAAAACACAATCCATCCTGTAGATTTAAGTATCTGTCCACAGTTGCCTACTTGTTATCAGAGGCCCAGAATCCACATTCCTTTGTAAGAAAATATGAAATAAAGTCAAACCATTTTTGCAGGCAAAATAAAAATAAAAAACAATGTGTGTGGGGGGGGGAGTGACAAGAAATTTTCTGCACCAGGTACCACCTGACCTTCCTACGCCTCTGGCAGGCGGCACCCCTCTTCCTACACCCCTGACTCCAGCATCCTGTGCTGTACCAGAGGCTTGTGGGAAGCCCAGAAAACAAGGTATGAACAGAGTGGCCTCTCCCACCTGTGATCTCCAGCAACTTTAAATGAGAGGCTTATTGATTCTCATATGGGAGAAAATGTAGCCATTGGGACTAGTACCCGTCTTTCTCTCATAATACGGGAACGTGTGGACATGCAATGAAACTGAATCACTGAATGATGATGTTCTATCTCTGCTGCTGTAGGAAATACAGCCCCGAATGTCTGTTGCTGGGAAGCAGTAGTGTGGAGAGTGGTGTTGCTCTCATGTCCTGCTTTCAGGCCATGCACAAACAACTGCTTGGCCACTGTGAAAATAGTTGTCTTGGGCAGATGGCCTGATTCATTAGGCTGGTGTAAGTTATATCCAGTTGCAGTTTGGAAGAAATCTTCTTAGAGCAGCCATACTCCAAATTGCCTCCAAGTGGTATTCACCCAGTGTACCAACTGAAGAATTCAATGTTCCATAATGTACCTGCTGAAGAAGTGTGGCTTCATAATTTTATCTAATTTGAATGCTCATGTGGCTGAGTGAGGGAAGCCAAAAGAGAAAACAGGTTGCAACACTATGAAGTCATTTTATAATCTGTTCCTGGGGTTGAGCCAAATGCAGCCCCCACATAACTCTTTACCTGAAGTTTCACTAAACCAAAATAGGTAAAACTTGGGAGACTACGCAACCCCTTTATCATATATAGGAGTCATAACAGTGAATATCTTATTCATCGTCTATTTTATTTATGAAAATTCTATTCCATTATTCCTGCCAAAGGAGCCCTGACTGGATATTCAAAAAGTTTTTCATTCAAGTGGTTTTTCATTGGAATATCCCAATTCATCCTGTTCTCTTCCAATTCATCCAGTGTGGTGTAGTGGTTAAGAGCGGTAGACTCGTTATCTGGGGAACCGGGTTCGTGTCTCCACTCCTCCACATGCAGCTGCTGGGTGACCTTGGGCTAGTCACACTTCTCTGAAGTCTCTCAGCCCCACTCACCTCACAGAGTGTTTGTTGTGGGGGAGGAAGGGAAAGGAGAATGTGAGCCGCTTTGAGACTCCTTCGGGTAGTGATAAAGCGGGATATCAAATCCAAACTCCTCTTCTTCTTCTTCTTCTTCTCTTCTTCTTCTTCTTCTCTTCTCTTCTCTTCTCTTCTTAAATTACTATACCACCATCTCTCTCAAACAAATCCAGACTGGGTGATCCCAAACGTTTTAATGTAAAGCTGCCATACATCCAGATTTTCCCATACATTGTCAGGATTTTAAAGGCAGTGCTTTGTCCTGGATCTTAGGCAAATCAATCGACAACTTGGTCTCAACAACTTTCAGGTTTTCCTTTTAAAAAACTCAACATTTTCGGTGGGATGTGCTGCCTTTTACTTTTTGAAATAAGTCAACGCTAGGTTCACCATGAAAGATTTCTGAGTAAGCTTGGCTGTCCTGGGAGACAAGGAAAGGTCTGTAAATAGTAGGAAGCAGTATAAACCGACAGTATCGTCAGTGAAGAGGGCTCGGAAGTGGGGTCTCTGAAGGATCAATACTGGGTTTGTGGCATTTCAACATTTTTTATTTGGTCCCACACATCCTCTCAAAGGAACATAAGGGCCAGGTGGTTTTCCATGCCTCATTGAAGGAGGGAAGGTGTGTAGTAGTAGTAATAATAATAATAATAATAATAATAATAATAATAATAATAATAATAATACTTTTATTATTTGTACCCCGCTCATCAGACTGGGTTGCCCCAGCAAATCTTTGAAAGCTGCTTTGAAAGATATGGCTGTGCAGCCCTTCATCCTTCATGGATCTGGATAATTTCAAGCTTTCTTGAATGAGGTGGATTATGAAGTCCAGGGGTAGCCAACATAGTGAGCTCCAGACTATCCCCATCAAGCCTAGTTGGAATGGGTGGCTTTTGAGGCAATGAGAGTTGTAGTCCAGCCACCTCTGGAAGTCACCATACTACCTATCCCAGATCAATATCCATTTCAAGCTCAGCAGGCTCAGCTTTAGCTAAAACAACCTTTGTTATATTATTTGCAAATCACAGTTTGTTATGACAATGTTGGTGCAGACAACTATATAATGGAATTCATTCTCGTATAGTACCCATTATTCCCTCCTAGGGGATTCTGGGGGTGGCAGTTTTGTGAGGACTAGGTACAGAAAAATTGATTCAGCTTCACGGAGCCATATTTCAAATAATTTGTAGAGGATATATTTTGAAAAATGATGAAATAGTACAAAACTGAACATACCCAGTTGGCTGGCTCTAGGAATACAATCGTGTTCCAGTCTTACCAGATCGCTGTGAAGAAAATATATATGTGATTTATCAATTGCTGATCACTTTGTGTCTGATCATGGACATCATTTCCCCAGAAGCATTGTGGTGAAATATACTGGGAGGTTATTTGGTGAAATTACATATGGTTCCCAAAAAGGATTTAATTAATTAAAATACCTGTTTCTTAAGCTTGAGAATGGGATGGAGTGCAAAATACAGCTGGCAGAATTTCATACAGTTTCAAAAGAATAATTAATCCAATTTCCACATTGTGCTTTGTGTTCCAATATAAAATTACACCATTTCTGGGAAATCATGCAATCTATATTTTCATCATTTCCCACCCCCACACTGGACCAGTGCTTTCCACCTGGAACCCTCGGGCTCCCTTCTTGGCCTATAAAACCCTCCAAACTAGGTTTATCCTCCATCATTCACCTGCTTCTTTGTTCTGCGTGCTCCTCAGCTTTTGATCTTCTCAGCACTATGACAATCTTCCTGAGTACTTGTCTCCTCTTGGTCCTCCTTTGTCCAGGTGAGTAGGAGCCTGAGATCTTGAATTCTTTCTTCAAGAACATTCAGTCAAAGGGCCTAGTGGTGCCCACATGGCTGGGAACAATTGGCGCAAAGGAGGCAGAGCAGGAAAATCCTTAGCTCCAGTTGGTGCATTCCTAAGGGAGGCAGAGCTTGATCCCTATTTAAGGGACAACCTGCTTTCCCTCCAGCCTCTCCATTTTCAGCAGCATTAGGGGGCCTTGATCTGCACTTAAGCCTACATCTCTGCATGCTTGCAAGGGTGGAGAAAGAAAGAGAAATGGTTTTCTTCTTGCTTCTTCTTCTTCTTCTTCTTCTTCTTCTTCTTTCTTCTTCTTCTTCTTCTTCTTCTGTGATCACTTGTAATCAAGTAAGATAGTCTTCTATGAGCATGATCTTAACAGTGTGTCTGTAAATGAATGTGGAGGCCAATTCTAAATCCACACATTCTTCCACAGTGAGGACCTAGGTTTCCAGGTGGGAGTTGAACACAGTGAGTGTTAGCCAAACGTGCCTTCCTCTTAGCACATTTCTCCTTTTCATCCTTAGCTTGAACATCTTCAAAGTCCATGACACCTTTGGGGAAGGCTGTTCTCCAAGTGGAGCACTCTCAGGCCAGTGTTTCCCAATTGGTGGCGTTTATACTACTTTTTTTTTAGATTTGCCTTGAGAGAGTCTTTAAACCTCTTTTGTTGACCACAAGCATTATGCTTTACATTTTTAAGTTCGGGAGAGAGTAGTTGCTTTGGAAGATGATAATCAGGCATCCAAACAACATGACCAGTTCAACACAGTTGACGTTACCTGGGTTTTCCAGCAGTGCAGGGGATCCGTGGTTCTGCAGGAAGAGAGAAGGACCAGCTAATCAGAGAACTGGATGAGGGAGAGCAAAGCAGGCAGGCTGGCAGGAGAAGAAAAAACACAGCAGAATCCACTGCTTAGAGAGGCAAGGGGATTGGTCCTCCTTACAGTTGCATTTACACATGAGGAGGTCATTGGAGAGGAGTGGAGTAACTTTAGCAGCCTCTGCCATAGCCGGATTGCTGCAGATGACCTGGCTCTTCTTGGAGGCAACAGAACAATGATGCTTTGCAGCATTGGGAGGCCTCTCACCAAGGATGCAAACGCTATGGGGCTGAAGATGTATCTGTGCCCCCCCATGTATGTAGTGATGGGGCTGAGCCTCCCCCAATCTTTAAGGAGCCCCACTGTGCCCCCTTGCAGCCTCCAAGTACATGTTGCACATGTAGGCTCAAGTACACACAATAAGCACCTGTCAGGCAGAACTTGGTGCCTCTGCCTTTAAGCCTAAGTTGAAAGCATTGGTTGCAAGAGCGGGGAACCAATATAAGGGCCATCCCTGGTAGGGGGCTTGCTTTTTGGGGGAAATCTCCCTAGGTGGAACTAGGCAGGTAGCAGTGACTGGGGATGGAATATAGTCCCTGCTGTTGTGGGCCCTGGCCTGGAGGAGTGGTATAGGGAGGGATGAAGGGGGTTTCTTCACAAACTCCCCAGCCACTTTTTCTGTGGATAGGCAACAGTTTTGATAGTTTCCTGGTAGGTAGTGTGGTGTAGTGGTTAGCATACTGAGCGCAGGAGCTGAGAGAGATCTGATTCAAAATTCCCCATTCAACCACAAAGTTGATACTGAATCTTGTTTAGTGGTTGTGTCCTGAGGGTCCATTTAGAAAGTAGACTTATATTTCCTTATGGAATGGGGCAGGGGGCAATTTTTACATTTCCAGCCTCAGAATTATTATGGGGTGCATGTAGCATGGCTCCAGGTAAAGGCAAGGCTAAGGGGGGCACTAAGGCCAAAGGAAAAGCATCTGCACCACAGAGGAAGCATGCATAGCCAACCCATTCTGCTCCTCTTCTGCGGAGGAAGAGCCAGACTGGGGGGCTACATTAATGTTCCTTGAGGCCCTAAGAAAGCAGAAGTCAGCCCTACTGCAGCTGCATATTTCAAGTCAGCAGCACACAGTGCTTGGCAGCTGGCAGAAGCAAGAAACACAAAATCCTAACCAAGGTGCTGTTAATTTAATTTCAACAGGTTTGGATGCCTTGGAAGTAAGTACCGATTATGCTTCACAGGACGTTCCAGTGGTGGAAGGCACACCGGAGGTGGTCGTGGCAGCTGATACTGCAAAAGGTGAGGCATTTTCTTCTCAGCAGTGGAGTTGGCCAAGGTGGCATCCCCAATTGTTGTGGATTTGTCTGGGTTGGAGTCCAGCCCAGTGGCCTTTTCCCCCTCCGGTGCTGGCTGTGGCTTCCTCTGGATTTCCCCTTTATACAGGGGGATCTGCCTTCTTGTTGGATGCCATGGTGGGCAGCCTGTAATCAGGAAAGGGGCTCAGGGTGGGTGGATCTGACCAATCACCCTGATCTGCAGAGATAACTGTGATGCCCTCCCTTCATCCAGTGGCATCCACCAGCTCAGAGGGGAAAGGAAGGGAAGCAGGCGGGTCATCCTCATCAGTTCTGTCCCACCCTGATCCCTTGGGTTTGGTTAAGAGGGACGCCATTCTATTTTCAGAGCCATCAGCCCCCCTGGGTTTTAATCTTCTCCCAACTACCAAGGAGAGGATTTAGAATGGGGAATATGCTGATGTGTTCACTCTCTTATATAGGTAAATTCCCAAGAAAGGAAAGGATAATGAAGGTGAGGTTGATGTGGGCAAAGCAAAGTGCAGGAAGCTGAAGAGGATTTTGCCCAATTGGTTATTGTTGTTGTTGTTGTTCAGTCGTTCAGTCGTGTCCGACCCTTCGTGACCCCATGGACCAGAGCACGCCAGGCACGCCTATCCTTCACTGCCTCTCGCAGTTATAAGGGTATTTAAATTTATGCCAGGATTAATATATCAAAGGAGGCCCAGGATTGGATTTATGGAGCATACTCAAGGGTTCATGGAGGGGATTGAAAACTTATGATGAAGCTTTATGCAGCTGGGCAGCTACTAAATAGGCCTGGCAGTGGAATAAAAAGGTGGCCAACATGGCTCCATTTTATGTCTCACATACACCCCACAGAATCCTAGAGCTGTAGAGTTGGAAGAGACTGGGAAGGCCATTTAGTCCAACCCCTTGCAATGCAAGAATCCTTTGACCAACATGGGGCTCAAGTCAACAACCCTGAGTTTAAGAGTCATGCTTTACTCACTGAGCTCACTTAATGCCTAGGCAAACACATGCCACATTACCCACATCAGAGGGGCAAGGAGTTCAACCCCACCTGTTGGGTTGGGGATAGAGTTCCTTCAATGCTTGTGGAAAACACTCATGGTGCTACTCCACTGCATCTGTGCACTGTGTGCAATGCCTCTTCACAAAGACACCCCCCAGGTTTGTTCATAATTTTGCTTCCTGAGCCCAAGATTGGGAATATTAAATGGAAAATTGGAAGTGGGTGAAAGTTTGTGCCTGGTTTTAGAGTCAACAGTTGTAGGGATTCCCGTGCTGATCTCATGAAGACTCAGCCACCTTCCCATTGCTTTCAACAGAGGTCACCCAACTGTGGTCCATGGGGCTTATACATCTGCAGCTTGCCAACTTTCCATATTTGCTCTGTTGTGGCAATCGTGCCTCCCTCGGCTGACTAAGGTCCTTGGCAGGGTTTGTTGGACATTATTTCCATGAGGAGGAAGGTTGATAGGAAAGACACTCTGGTGTTACAATTCTCCTCATGCTCTTCTCATCCACCCCAAATTGATTTGGTTGGTTAAAGGGAAGCACCATTACCAGTGTGCTGAATGTGAAAATATATAATGAGACTGCTGAAGTCCCATTCTGCTATGCACTGCTGAACGACATGTAGTGGGTAGGGAGGAAGAGTATGCCCCTGATTTAGCATGTATAATAGCAAATGGAAAGAAGGCTTTGTGTCTTTCCATTTCTTTGTAGATGTTTCTGTGTGAGGAATTTGGGGTGGGGAGAGAGAGATGTGTATTGGTGTGCAGGCAGCCACTAACCCACCACTACATGTGGATCCTGAGACCTTTAACATTGCTCGTGCTTGGCTTGGAATATTCCATTTCTCAAAGACTGAACAACTCATGTTTCCTCTTCTCTCCTCTCTGCAGTGAAAACTCTGACATGTTTCGAAAACTGGAATTCCCGTACTTGTCTTGTCCAAGGAGGAAGTTGCTTTTATGACCTAACTGATACCTATTTAAGTGAGTATGAAGCCTATCTGTCATATTAACTCTAAGTGTTTGGATCCATCCTTTGGCCTCTGGGGCATCTAGTGTGACAATAGAATGCTGATCTCACCAACCTTGAGGAATTCAACCTTTTCAACAATTAAATATTAGAATTAAAACTATATATAAAATCTGTTTAAAATGTACCAACAATTACAATATAAACAGCACAGCCCCAACCCTTTCATTAAAAGCAGTTGCAATGAACGTCCCTTTCACACTCCCCTCCCCTGTTACTAAGTTTATTTAAATATATATATATATATATTGGTCAGGTGTTCCGGGTCAGACTAATTAGCCGCCCCACCAGTCCC
>OFHU01002742.1:0-282404 GCA_900245905.1 Lacerta viridis | reverse complement strand
TAATGCGTGTTTGAAATATCTAAAATGAAGGATTAAGAACTTTGAATTCAGGTGTAACTTTTTAGTATTGCTATTACAATCCCTTGGAGGTTCCAGTGTGAAAGGCAGAATTATTTTTAGGATACAAATACTATGTTCTGGAACATGAAAACCACAAATTTAATTAAGTTTTTAAAAATCCTTTCACTCTCCAAACCTAATGAAAGGTACAGTGGTTTTATTTTGCTATGCAGCTGCATTCCAATGAGCTCAGATGTAAACCCTTATGTCTCAAGGAGAAACTAGATTTTTCTGCAGTTATTTGTAAATCAGTGGAGCTTCTGGTGCATGCCTGCCTACAAAAATTGTAACACATTATTTGGTAGAATGGACTTATTTATAGAAGTTGTGGGCTGTGGGAGAGAATGCTCTCACTGTGGTTCCTCACCCACATGACGCATTCAACAAGCACGGAGGCCCACATAGCTGTTTTGGAAGGCTTCTCTCAATGTAGCTTTACCAGAACGGCTGATTTTGAATGAGATACTCATTTCCAGGGAGCTATTTTTGCAGGTCTATAGTGTACAACTGTTTCTGTTGCCTCCCTGACCTCTTAGACGCATTCACAGAATAGCTCAACCATCCAGACACTGATGGATTATAACTCTCACCAGCCCCAGCCAACCTGCCTGTCCTGACCCTTGCTGTCAGAAGAAGAACTCAAACTTTCTCTTTCTGTCAAACGCTTTAATGCATAGACCTGGGTGATACCCAGGCAAACAAGAGTAAAGCTGAATTGTATGGCTAAGTGTGAGCTGAGACATTGATCGAAGGAGCTACACACACCCTGCCTCCTACTTTTGAAGAGTAGGGCAGAAACAAGTCTTGACATAGCAAACAAAAGGTGTTTCTGCTCTGGAAAACAAATTGGGAAAGCAAATTGGCACTTTGGTGAGTGAATGGGGCCTGTGAGGTGTGTTTGTGTCAGTGCTGGCATTTCTGTGTTCACTCAGTATCTGACTGATTCTCAGACATCTTTCCCTGGAGAAGCTCATTACTAGCAGGAGGTGTCAGTGGTGGCAATGGCTCTTGAGGAGCTGCATGGGCATTGTTGTCTTTGAAGCAAATGATAGCTTCAAGAAAGAGCCTGATGATCAGGGATGAACCACTCCTTAAAAAAAGGTTGATACATGTTACGATTGTATACACAAGTACACATACTTACACACATCCTTGAAATTGTACTGTGTGACTGGACTAACTGTGAATTTGTCTTCAGATGCCACACTTACGGGACTTCACCAAACAGTGGTGAGTAAAATGTCTCAGTCAAATCTGGGGTGATCTGTCTTAGCACAGTAGATCATAGTCAATTCTGACTCTGTCTTGTTTATGTAGTGCATTACCCGGGGCTGTTCAAGGGCAGGGGGCTGCCCAGTACACTTGCCCCAGGACTCGGAGGGCTAAGCTAGCTGGGGGACCCTGCCAGGGACCTGCTGGACTTACACTGTCATGCCAAAAACGTTATTCTAACAAAACTCCCTCTCTGTGCCTCAGACAAACTCTGCATTGGCCTGGTATTACCCAAGAAAGTAGGCTATTGTAGCTTGCCCCACTCACACCCCCTCTGGGTTCACCTATGTACCAAGGACCCTGGAATACTGTGTAAAACTATAAATATATTCCAGATATTCTTGGGGTAGGTTAGCAGTTTTTTCTTGCCATAACAACAATTGGTCCCAAATTACTTCTGCCAAACAGCCAATATCAGTAGGTAACTATTTTTGTTTTGGTTTTTCAATTTCCAAGCCATCACCACCTGGAAATAAAGAAACAACAGCCTATGCAACTATTACTCCATTGTACATGCAACCTGCCTGAGAGATCTCCAACATTTCACATGCCGATGCAGCATCCTCACAATGCATGACAATTTATGGGAATTGATAATATGGAAGAAGTTTGAAAGTGAAAGAACTGGAGTGATTTGGAAGCTTTACAGCCCCCAGAAGATCTGAGAAGAATTTTATCCGATTTTCTGTTTATTTTATTTACTCTTTCCTGCCTCTAACCATGCAAGGATCCTTAATGTGTTTTCCCACTGTTATATACATTTAACCTTCAAATTCTAACATATCCTCATGGTTGTGTCTGATTGCAATCTTATTGGTGATGGCAAATGTTAAATGATATAACCACAGGTAGATGGAATCACGGAAATGATGTTCATTCTGTTGTGTTAATAATGGTATACTTGTTTTTTCAACACAATAAAATCCCTGGGAATTCTGCTTGCTGACATCATAGGCCTATAAATATGAGTATCACAGAAAGCATAGAAATTGTGGCAAATATAATTTGCCTATTGGATTGTTATATAGGAAGATGAAGTAATCAATCCCTCCTTCACACATGAGAATGTTGGAGATTATCCTATATTCCAGATTAGCAGTGTGGTCGAAGCCCAGGATCTGTCCGGGTAAAAGAGTTTAAAGAGACTTCTCAGCAGTTGCGCCTGCCCTGTGCAACACCCTCGCATCAGATGTCAAGGAAATAAACAACCACCTGACTTTTAGAAGACACTTGAAGGCAGCCCTGTATAGGGAAGTTTTAAATGTTTGATGTTGTGTTGTGTTTTAATTTGTTGGAAGCCACCCAGAGTGGCTGGGGTAATTAAATCAGGCGGGTGGCATATAATATATTATAATTATTATTGTTATTGTCATTAGATTTTTCCAGCTGAGTCAGGGCTGAGCCAGGGCAATACTGGTTAAGTCCCCTGTTCTGGCTGAGCTGGAGATATATATCAGCATAAATTCCCACTGGTGAAAGAAAAGCCTGTGTAAGAGTAAAAAGGGGGTGGTAAGGACAGGGGCATAGCGATGGGGCGGGTGAGCGGTGTGCTCCTGGTGACAGGGTGATGGGGGTACCATTTGTTGTGCCCCCCCGCCAGTGCCTCCCCCAAAACCAGCGAATGGCAAAGCTTCCGTTCTCCCATTCCTCGGCTTGCTAAAGACTTGGGAGTCATGGGCGTGTGTGTGTGCGCGCCGAATGTCACCCTCCTTCAGCCTGAAGGGGGGGGTCAAAGGGGGGTGACATTCACGTGCCCCCCACGACTCCCCATCAGGGCAAGTGAGTGAGGTGGCCTTGCCCAGCTACAGGATCTGCTGGGAGGCTGTACCATTAGCACCTCATGCTGTGTGGGTGTGTAGGTGTGTGCCCAATCTTTCCCTAAACACTATTCTTGATCTTATTTGCCTCTGGAAGCTTTCTGCTTTAAAGCTGTGCCCTGTGTCTTGGTGTATCAAAGTGCCCCAATGGACATTTTCAAAAAAAACCCTAACAATTATTAATAAAACCACTGAAATTATTTAAAAATCATGTGTAATTCTGATTATTGAGTGGAATAACTTACCTTTGGTATTTTTAAATCTTAACTAAACGATCGTGAAACAGTGTTGGAACACTTTTACATTTCACATAATTTTTTAGTCGGCCATGCTAAAAACACACCTACTCTCGTCAAACGCCAACAGCTAACTGGCGGGCAGCGCGGTCGCAACTCTTGTACTCACACATGTATAGACACGTTTTAGTGATGTCGCGACACAAATAACATTTCTCGATATTGAAATATTGTTGGTGTATCAATATGCCCCTTGCATCAATGTGCCCTGCTTCCCCCCTATAGATGCAAATTTAGAAATAATTGCTATATTTTAAATAGAAATTCAACACAGCTCGTCATGGAAAGGAAGTCTGTGACCAGGAGACTTGTGTGACTGCTCAGGCAGTTGTCCTGAAGCTAATTGCTGCTGCAGTACTTCAAGGTCTCTGTTCTCCCTTCTTAAGGGGGACTTGGGGTAGAGAGCCATTCATTTAGGACTGTCCTTTCAAATGAAGCCATGTTATCACTGCATTAGCTCCACAAGTATCTGTGGAGCATAGTGTTTGCACAGGGCACTCCTTGCACAGAGGCAGGTGTCACAGCCATTAACTATAGAGCAAATTGTTGGCAGTTACTTATCTGGATGCAGAGCAGGAAAATGAAAGTAAGTAACTCCCGTAACAAAGGTCTGCCAATAGAAGGAGCAAGGTACAGGAACTGACGAACAAATCTCACAGTTTGCTACAAGGTAAGAAAAAATATTTCCAGAATTACATTTCATTCTTTTAGTTATTGGAATGTGTTTGTTTAATGATGAATTGGTGGTCAGGTGAAAGGAGAGAGGCTTTTCCTTTGCTTCCATTCAGGATATATATAGGATTAGTTTGCCCTCATGTAGAAACTTTCAAGCCACATTTGCAAATATACTTGTGATAATAAATTTCAGGGGCTTCCATGCAAAATGTAAGTTTATAAATACGAATGTGTTTTTGGGAGAAAGAAGAATGAAAGCAATTTGCTCCTCTCTGCAGAGATCCTTCCTGGCCACAGAAGCCTAAAAACTGGTGGTTGCTTCTTTCATTTGTATTGGACATAAAATGGCTGCTTCTTTGCCACTCCCTTTTGACACTAGCAAGTGATATTTATCCCTTGGCACACAGAGTTAGCTCTGTCATGAGACGTCTCAGACTTTTTTGTGCTAAGTTCCTGGACTTCTGAGTTGGGGGTGTCATTGACCATCTCTCAACTTGAAGGGATTTTCCTGCTTTTCTACCTCTTTAATTGAGTATGGAACTCCCATATAGTCATTCATTTCAGTGCAGATGCATAACCAGCCAATTCTAGACCCTTTCCACAAAACCCGTTTTTCACTTTAGAGGATGCAGTTTCCCATTATGGAAGTACTTCTTGTACCTCAATATGTTGTGTTGTGAATAGTTCTGTATCAACATTTACATTAGGAAAGTGGATTAGTGAGTGGTGTAGAACAGAAAGAGAAGTATCTGTGTGATATGCATAGATGGTGCTGCACAACCCAATTTACCTGTGACTTTTTAAATTTAGTATTGTGGTTTAACAATATTGGAGCAGGGCGTTCGATTTCCTGAAATGCTGACAAGATGTGGGGGGAAATATCATCCATCCAATTACAATAGAGACAGAGTAGATGGCTTTTGAATTGAATTTTTTTTACTATATATGCAATACATTTCTTTTATCAGATCTAAACTGAAACAGGGTAAGAACATAAAATGTATTTTATAGAAACAAAAGTAAAATCCTATCCATGCCTCATTTTTAGAAAAGTGTGTCTATAGAATACAGCTTTAGTTGACACATACATTCTGCTGGTGTGGTGAAATGCACAGCTATAATTCCCTTTGTTTTATTTAATATAATAATAAAATACAAATATACCTGTTTGTGGAGAAGAAGAAAAGACAAAAGGGGACACTGGAGTGAATGTATACTATATAAGTAGCCAATCTCCTTTTCAAGCTGTTTCCAACTCTAGAGCAAAGTGGAAAACTTACCAGTATCGTTGCCACTTTATTTGTGTACCATTTCCCCACATACGTTGTGCTCAAAGCAATACACATCAAATGCATGACGAAAAGATCGCTATCCATATTAACCCATAAAAGCAAGTGAGCCCAGACCAGAGAGTCCACAGCATTGATTTCTGACAGAACTACCCAATTGACTTGACAGAATCATTGAGGCAGCCCCTCCCCTGTGTCCCTAGGGCTACTGTCTTCCTTCAGGAAAATCAGAAACTGGGATGCCCAGCCTAGGGATCATTGGCACATCAGCTCCTGATAGGAATTAACAGTGGCCTGAGAAAACTAATGGGAAAGCCTCTCATTCACCTTCACTGGGGCTATTTAAGTCCCATCTGTCCTGAGGGATGGCAAGGAAGCCAAGGCCAGGAGCAAATGCCGTCAGTTGTCAATCAACCTGAGAGGTCTCTGTCACTACATTTTTGTTCTACTATATTAAAATTGTAAACAACCTCAAGTGCATTGACTGAAAAGTGGTGTGTAATAATTGCAATAAATATATAAGTAAAATAAGTTCAAAACAAGATAATCAGAATAACAAAAATACATCAAAATCTAGGAAGAATAAAACAAAATGCTGTATTGAATACGGCCCTCTGACCCACTTGCAAAAGAGAATACAGGCTTGTATGATGTATACCATTCCTGGTATATATAGTATGAATTAAGTTTTAACAAAGCCAAAGTACACTACATGAAGATTAATGTACAAAAATGCCTGTATTTATTTAAATAATGTAGACATAACTGTTGAGGCTCCAGTACTTTGGCCACCTCATGAGAAGAGAAGACTCCCTAGAAAAGACCCTGATGTTGGGAAAGATGGTGAGATCAGTGTTCTCGAAGCGACTAGCATTTTGGCCAAACTAGGCAGTGAAAGATTGCCTGGTGTGCTCTGGTCCATGGGGTCACGAAGAGTTGGACACGACTGAACGACTGAACAACTGTTGAAAATAATTAATAAATGGTGACCAGTGGATCTTGCAATTTTATTTTTTATTTCTTTCTTCCAACAATTGTACAGGTATACAGTCCTGTTCTTCAGATCTTTGATCCATGTGTTCCTCATCAACGATTGTCTGCATCTTGATCTTTCTGCAGATCTCCCATGTGCTAACTGCAGGTAAGCAAGCTACTTTTGTAAAGTTTATTGCAGTGAGCAGTTCAGCTCTGAGGTAATGCTTGTGTGTAAAGCACTGGTCTTCCACTGGTGGGTCAGAACCCACTAATGGGCCAAGGTGGGTCAAAACAGGAGTTCTCTCACTATGCAAATCTGTGATAAAAGAGTAAGAAATGAATCTCCAAATGCATGTTTGGGTTAAAAGTAGGTTCTGGGTCAAAAAATGTTGAAGGTAACTGGTGTAAACTACAGCTGAGCAAAACATGCTTCTTAGAATCCTAGAATCCTAGAGTTGGAAGAGACTTCAAGGATCTTCTAGTCCAACCTCTTGCAATGCCGGAACCTCTCCTAAAACATCAGTGACACATGGCCATCCAACCTCTGCCACCACTTTCTGAGGGAATCTATTCCACTGTTGAACAACTCTTACCGTCTGGAAGTTCTTCAGTATTCTGCAGAATAGAGTGGGACTGTTGCTTCTCTTCCTCAGAACATTATACTTCAGTTGATGCAACCTAGAATAGCAATACATTTTTTTGCTACTGCATGACAATGTTGACTCATGTTCAGATTGTGGTCTACTAAAACCCCTAGATCCTTTTCACATGTACTATTGGCAAGCTGGTTCTTCCTGCCTGAGTGCAGAATTTTACACTTCTTTCATGGGTGCCATATCTTTCCACCCCCCAAAAAAAATTCCACGGAGGAATCACTGCCAGTAGTGGTCAGTTTAAGGTGAACCTTTGATTATTATTTTTATTCCCCAAAGGTCAATTTGCAATCATTCCACCCCCAAACTCCATAGTTGGTTTCCTTGGAGAAGAAGTGATCCTGCCATGTCAACTAACAACTTCAAGCGTACCAGAAAGCACCAACATCCAGGTCCAGTGGATCTTGCATAAATCCTCAGAAAAAATTGACGTGAAATCCTACTATGGTCGAAACAAGCCAGAAACACAGGATGACAGATACCGAGGTCGAGCTGAGCTTTCCTGGAATGATCTTAATAAAGGGAACATGTCTCTGATTCTGAAGAAAACCTATCTGTCTGACCAAGGAAATTACACCTGTATAATCATCCTTGGAGACTGGTATGATGAGGTCATGGTTGAGTTGATTTTGGCAGGTGAGTTTATTCTTACTATTCTTATTATTAGGCTTGCCAAACCTCTGGGGCTGACCTGGAATCTCTAGGTTTGCCTGCCCCATTCCAGGGTGCAGAAAGAGGACTTGAATCTCCAGGTAGGCTAGAGCACCTTGGGGGAATACCATGTTTTTAGAATACTCTGCATCCAGCTTGCAAGCTTCAAACCCGCAGGAGCCACTTGGATATTTTTTTTGCATATGAAGGGTGTGGGGGTGTGTCTGCCAATTAACCTCCTTCTCCAAGGTTCTGTGGTGGGAGGGAGAGCAGAGGAAGAAAAGGAACTGGGCTGGGTTCTAGAGGAGGATGGGTTAAGAATATGCATGCACCCTTGGCACAAGATGTATGTCTGCAGAAGCGAGAGGAGCACATGAGGAATAGCAGCAGCAACCAAGCCTTGCTGCCTCCACCACCTGCACTAACTCCTGGATGTTCTTCCTGAGCATGTCTGAAGACGCCGGGATATCACCAGGTGCTGTGGGCAATATAAAGCATTCATTTTCAGAAATACAAGTTGTCAAACTTAAAACTGTAGATCCCAGGTCAGTGACTCACTCATCCAGACTTCTCCATCTCTTCTCAGACATGAGCACTACTCACAGGACCAATCGTCCCATATAGCTTGACAATAAAATACATAAAAAGAGGAATTTTGAACGGTAGATTGGCACAAAATGTGTACTGTTAAGAACTGACTGCAATGATGTATCATTCCTGGTGTTTGGTCAGAGTGCAGAAACTCTAGACAGGTTCTATGATACTTGGAACAATGGAAAATCAATATTTGGTGTTCTTCTTGTGCAGCAAAAGGAACAGAGCCCACAATTGCTTTGGTGGATTATAAAGGCTCGGGGATTGGTCTCACCTGCAGCTCCAATGTTTGGTACCCAAAGCCCAAGGCTCTCTGGCTGGACAGTGAAGGGAAAGTCCGAAGTAAACAGTCAGACACTACAATCACAGAGACCAAGGCAGGGAACTTCAGTGTTTCCAGTTCCATTACAATAGAATCAAGAGTTGACCATGAAGTCTCTTGCAAAATCATCAACGAACTGCTAGGGATGGAGAGTGAATCAAGAATCCTGATCTCTGGTGAGTAGGGGTGAAGCAAAAGGGCCAAGAGTTTCAATGCTTTCAATGTTTTTTCAGTACTCTAGGAAGAGAGAGATTTGGGGAATTTATTCGATTTTGATGCTTCTGAACTACACCAGGCTCTTTGTTTGAACATATTATCCAGATTATCTACAACTGTAGTTCTGCCCAGCAGCATTTTGTCAGTTATCATGTGGAGTAATGGCTGAAGTGTCTTCTATCCCATATCCACTATTCAGCAAAGAAGCAGGCAGGTCACAGCTGAAACACACACACCCCTTGGCACAACTTCAGCTCACTTTGCCAATCCCTCCCAAAATGGGAGGTTCAGTAGAGTTTGGGGCAATGAAGGCAGACTCTGGTTAGGTTAGTTTTGCAACTTGAAATCTTCTTCTGGAGAAATAAGTGGCTGTAACTGAGATTTTAATGTGTGTTTCAGATGCCTTTATCCTGCTACTTCCCCTTGGCTAGCACCCTTCCTAATCATTCTGTTGATTTTCATATGCCTTCTTGTTGGTGCTGGGTACAAAGTCAAAGGTAAGTATTTAATCTGTCATTTTCATAATCTCATTTAACTGTAGATGTGAACTGTTACAGAAACCTTCTGTTTTTTGTACCTATGTTTATAAAAATGAGTGGTGTGTTCTTGGATACAGAGAAGAAATACAAACCAGATAAATCAATACGTATTTACTACAGCCATTAATTGCTCCTTAAACTGCTAAAATGAGCATAGTTTAAAAGCTGCTTCAGGCAATCCGAATCACTTTCGCAACATATGGTTGACAAATTTAATGTGCTTTACATTTTAATTCTTTGGACTTAGCAAACCAAGATGCAAACCAAAACACAAATTTGTTGAATTTTGTGATTCATTTTTTTCAACCAGAAATATATTAGGGGAAAGTGTACACAGAAAACACATATATTAGTGAAAATAATGCATCATATTAAAGAAAATTGCCTTAAAAATGTGTGTATTAGGAGAAATAAGGTCTAAAATGTTGATGAATTTTTATGAAGAAAAAATGAAGAATCATGGCAAACTAAACTAAAGATTTAAAATGAGAAATGGAGAGAACCCAAAATTTGTAGATTTGTCTGCTGCTATTGGCAGGTCATGGAAATAAGTAGAATTTGCTTGTCCTGTTTAAGGGGCATGACCCACAGACTAAGGCACAACAGCTGAAGGTGTGGTTGACCTGGTAAAGGCCAGAGTCAGGGACTTATACCAGGTTTCACTAATCAAGAATCTACATACCATCTGACAGTGATGCATGCTGAGATTTCTCTGGTTCAAACCCAAGAGGCAAGAATAATCAGTGGCATTCATTTGTGTGGCCCCGAACCCTAGGCTGCCCCTGAGGGAAATAATGACACCTGACAATGTTCTATGGGATTAAATTGGCCACAACTTTATTAATATTCAGATGTAGGGAGACTTTGGCTCAGGCATTGGGCGTTTATCCTTCCCAGCCCTCCAGCCGGGGTTCTGGATAATATCAGGGTTATCCAGCATGAGTGGGGAGTGGGCTAGCTCTGGAGAACATATGTACAAGCAGGTAGCCCACCCCCCCATTCGCCACCGCTGGAGGGGGAGGGCAATGACGACCTCTGGGCGTATGGGCCAATGCCTCCCCCTGAGACCCCTTTAACGGGAACCCTGTTATTGCCACCGCAATGGGGGCGGGGGTCACCGCCCCCCCCATTTTGTAGATGACTAAAGGCCTGCAACCGCCAAAGTTGTGACGAATTGCTACGGGAAAGGCGAAACCTGCCAATGCAGGGAAAGTCCTTTCCGGCCCTTCAACAGCGACCTTGTCATAGCAGCGCCTGCGTGCCTGTGTGGCTGTGGAAATAAAATGGTTAACCTGCAGAGTAAACATCAAATGAGGGAGTGGTGGGTGGGGAAGCTCTGAATCCAATGGCCGCTTCCCAGGTATGACTCAACTCCTATTGTGTGTACTGACTAATCCCTCCTTCTACCTGGCCAATCCCCCCGGCAACACCTCCCCAGCCGGGATTGGGCGGCTGCTTGAGTGGGTGGAGACCACAGGTATCCAACCTGGGAAGGTGGTGCCAGACCCAACTGCCAGGAGCTGCACCGTGATCACAGGAGGCTACTTGCGACCACGCCAAATGTGCCCCCCCATTTGATGCGGGGAGCGGTCATTGTGACCCCCCATTCAATCCTAAATATGGTTTTAAACGGTCTGATTTTTATAATTTGCTATACTTTGTTTCAGAGAATCACCAGAAATTATCTCAATGTGGTGAGTAATTGACAATGGTATATTTTGTACATATCATTTATGTAAGGGACAGAGAGTTCACTACAATGCTATCAGGAGGGTATAAAGGATCATAATCAAATTTCTTTGCACATCTATTTTCTTTTCATTGGATGAAAGCAAATTCCACCTCTACAGAGGATCAAGCCCTATTATTCAACTATGGCTAACCATGGAATATTCTGTTACTTTAGTGTTTCTGGGGTTTCATTTGCCTTTTTAAATGTTTATTTGTTGATTTAAAATTTTATTCATGTGTTCTATGAATTAGTTATATTCACACTTTTGCTATCTGATCATCTGATGAAGGGCAGTCAATATACAATTTGAGTATCGAAGATGTCTCTAAGTGATGGACAATTAAAATGTAGATCATACCCTCCAACATCTCTCTGATGAAAGTATAGAGATGTCCCATTCCAAAATGATAATATTACTATTTTACCCCACACATCTGACTGGGTTGCCCCAGCCATTCTGGGCAGCTTCCACCATATATAAAAACACAATGGACATGATTTTAAATAAATAAATAAATAAAAACTTTCCTATATAGAATTGCCTTCAGACAGCTTGGGAGCCAAATAACTCCATACCCTCTAACATTTCTGCAATGAAAATAGGGACAGCCTAAGGAAAAGCGGGACATTCTGGGATCAGATCAGAAACTGGGATGCACTGGCATAGGAAGGGCGGGACATATGGGCAGAGTGCCCCGGGCAGCGGTATCCCGATAAGGTTCCATCTCGGTGTGCCCCGCCCCCAGAACGCGCTCCAGCCTCGCCCCCGCCTGCTTCCCACCCCCAGTGTCAGAGCATGAAGCTCCACCACTGCTGGGATGGCTTCTCTAAATCAGGGAGGTCCCTGGAAAACAGGGACACTTGGAGGGTCTGGAACATGAAGTCATGCTCAAACAAAGTATACCTGCTGAGATCAGTAGGCTAAATTGAAATAAGTTTATTGATTATAAGGAGTCTACTTTGATTATGATTTGTTAGATGCAACCAAGATGAGGTGAAATTTCTAATTGTTTTTGGAGAGAAGCATTAAATGCATGCTTTCTGTTTCTGGAGATGACACCTACTTCAAATATTGCCACTGGAATCCCTGGTAACCTTGGTGGCTAAGAGTGCCTTTTATCGCCTTGGGCAGGGGCTACAGCTATAATCATTCCTGAACACTTATGGCTTGACCACAAGAGTTCGATCACTGGAAATGCCAAGACCCTAGTAATTCAATCTATGCAGGACTTCTCTTGTGGTTGATCTGGAAACTGCAGTCAGTGCAGAATGCTGCAATACTGGCTGCATGGGCTGCATCTTTGTTACTAAGCCAAGTTCAAGGTATTACTGCTATTATGTAAAGACATTAACAATTTGGAAACACTTTACATGCCAAGTTGAATGTTTCAGTCTGCAGAACTTGCACTTTTACAGGCGCCACAAACTTCTTTATTTCAGCAAGTCGCTGCAGATATATATTTAGTTATCTGTGCTCTGTTTCAGTGATATTTATCTTCTGTATACTTTTTAATCAGTCTTGTGGGTTTTAACTGAGTTTAGCTGTGTTTTACCAATAGTTTCAGTGTGTACATCACTTTAAAAGCTTTATAATTGTGGTCTATGAATCTTTCTAAATAGATACAGTGCAGCATATAATGTTAAGTAAATAAATGAATAATGTTGCAATGCATCTTGTTTTCTGCAGAAAAACAGGTGGATGAAGCACAAGATGGTAAATGCCTCTAAGAGAGACGCACTTTTTCTATAGCATTGTTTATATTTTTAGCATATGCCTCCCCCATCAGTATTGTTTTCAGGGTGACTAACAGTAACACTTTTTTAAAATCCCAGTAAAGAGGAGCAGGAGAAAAATAGCAAACTTTTAACCACAGTAAATGAGTAAACCACAGAATAATATTTTTTTAAAAATGATCTTATTACCTGGCAAAACTTAATGTGCTGGGATAGCTATATGAGTGGATGGTCATACAGTAGACCTGGTGCCTGAAGCTATTCAAAGCAGAGGTTGGGTTGGCTTGAGCAAGGAAGGAATAATCCTGTCACATCCTCCAGATACCTTGTCAAGCTAATGCTTTATATACCATATCTTGTATTATTAATAGTAGTTGTGTTGGCAATGGTAGCTAACAGGCAGAGTAGTATAAGGGACTCTTCCCACATAAGATACCCCTTTAGCTATATTGGTGGAAGTAAATCCTTGATTAATCACAATTACATGTATGTATAGAGTGTATATGACTAACATTTTGCCATCACTGTTTATAGACCGAATTCATCTAACCAAAGCAATAGGTAAGATCAGATTGTTTCCCTTTTCTCAAGCTCCTTTTATATAGAGGAAGGATTTCTTCTATACTTGCAATATTTCAAAAGGCCAATTATTCTGCAGTATAGGTTAAACAATTCATCTCCTGTCTTTGAATTTCATATTGCTATGAAGTTTTATTCCTGGAACCATGTTCAAAGTGACAACTGCCAGAGGCATTTCAAACTGAAGGCTTTTCATAATGCTGCCAACTTGGAGTTGGGCTGTTAAGGGTCTTCCAGATATATCAACAAAGGAAAGCGAGAAAGCCAAGGAGAAGGAGATATGTGACCACATTCATATGTTGGGGGGCATAAAAAGAGGGAGAATAATACATGTATTCTTCTGGTTTTAACGTGTGCTTTATAATGTACCAGAAATTCAAGCGGTAAAACATTGTGGGCAAATTATGCCACTGCCTATATATGGTCACAACTCACTTAAATTCCCTTGTTTTACAGCCATATATGAAAGCAGCATATATGAAAGAAGTACTTCTGGGAAAAGAAATATTCCAAATTATGGACAAATAGGTTTAGGATTTTTTTCTGCTGGGCACAAACTAAATTAAAAGGAATTTGCTTCCCTGTCTGTGGTTTTGAGAGCAATGATTTTATTATGAAAATAGCACACATGATACAGGTACCCATAGGAAAGTAACCTGCACAATTGCAGGAAGACAGAGGCTATGAAATTACGATGAATGGAAGATGGGCTGCTTCAGGCTAGTATTCTGCTCAAATTGCACCTGAACTGAATGAAAAGCTGTGTACATGTGTGCTAAGAATGCTGATAGATTTACTCTTTTTCATTTATTGTTGTAGAAACTGAGAAATGCACAGGACAAGCAAGTGAGTATCCTTTTAATGAATAACTAGCCACAAAGTGCCTGTAGTCTTTGATAAACTGCAAGCTTCTTTCTTGCACTTATGTGAGCCATTCTTACCAGCTCCTTGATGCACAACAAAAGGCCAGCAGCAGGCACTGAGAGAGCCCTTGGGTTTGGTTTTCTTCCAGATCTCCAGATAGGCATTTGGGAGCAAGGGTTGGATATACATTTCAAAATGACTCTATGACCTGAAAATAGAGGCAATGCACCTGCTTTTATAACCCAAGAAAATCTTTAATAAAAATTATTTAAAAAATAGAAAATGAAATAAACAAATCTATGTTCCTAGTAGAATAAAGAGCATGGGGAACAGGCCCACCTATTGACTACTAAAGAAATAACTTTTATGGATGTTGTTCTGATGAACCATTCATTGTTCTTGGGGCAGTGAAATAACTCATTATCATAACAATCCATAATATAATTATCAACTAATCCAGAATGTGGCAGCTAGACTGGTGACTGGTAGTGACCACCGAGACCATATAACACCGGTCCTGAAAGACCTACATTGGCTCCCAGTACATTTCCGAGCACAATTCAAAGTGTTGGTGCTGACCTTTAAAGCCCTAAATGGCTTGGCCCAGTATACCTGAAGGAGCGTCTCCACCCCATGTTCAGCCCGGACACTGAGATCCAGCGCCGAGGGCCTTCTGGCGGTTCCCTCACTGTGAGAAGCAAAGCTACAGGGAACCAGGCAGAGGGCCTTCTCGGTAGTGGCACCCCCCTGTGGAACGCCCTCCCATCAGATGTCAAGGAAATAAACAACTATCTTTTTAGAAGACATCTGAAGGCAGCCCTGTTTAGGGAAGTTTTTAATGTTAGTTATTGTGTTTTTAATATTCAGTTGGGAGCTGCCCAGAGTGGCTGGGGAAACCCAGCCAGATGGGGGATAAAATAAATAAATAAATAAATAAATAAATAAATAATAAATAAATAAATAAATAAATAATAACTATTTATATGTGATAATAACAGTTTGCATGATATACATAGGAGGGACATGGCTGCAGTGGGGAAGGAGTGTTAGCAAACGTCCCGCCTGGGGCAAGTTGTGAGACTGACCCCCCAGGCAGGGACGAAGCCTGAGTGCATTCCTGGCTACTCGAGTCCAGTGGCACATTGATATGTGATTGTTCCCCAGCGTGAAGAACAACACACACAAGCCATTAAGGCTAAACTATTTTATTGTAGATAAGATGCAGAGTATGTCTCTGCTTGCCAGCTCAGTAAGTCAGAGCTGTGCATAATGCATCTAGCATCTCTCTTGAGCCAGAACTGAAAGTGAAAGTAAAGATATACAGTAACATCACATGGTTGAGAAAGCAGACAAAACAGCTGTCTTTCTCATGGGAAAAACACAAGTCATACCAGCCTCGCTGCTGCTTTTGCAGCTTGGTCTGTACCAATATCCTAACAAGGAGGAGATTAATACCCAGCAGTGGGGAGAATCATGTGGTGGATGCCTGGCTGTGGCAAGGAACAAGGGGTCATGGGGGGTCATGGGGAGCAGCACTGAGGGTTTTGCATCTAGCATGCACTGAAAGCAACGTGTGACCTATATGGATTTTCAGTTGTGTAGCTTGACCTCACATCTTAGACATTTGCTTCTTCTCGTTTATTTTCTTATCATTGTACTAATTCAAGTCATTCTTTTATAGGTGTTTGTGAACTACAATACAAAGTTGGTGAGACAAAATTTGATGTATGGACTGGGAGGCAGGGATTGGGGATTGAATTAATAGGGAAGGAGTAGGACGGTGACATCCATTTTCGGTAGGAGAATGTACTGTATTTTGCAATTATATAATAGTATTATGAGTTTACCCTGCAATATATTTTTCTTAAGTTGGCTCCAGACTAAGTTAGTTGCACTTGGTCCACCTTTAAAGCAATGGGACATTTACGTCACCATTTCTTTTTCTTACTTTAATTTCAATAGTACCTAAGTGTGACCAAGGTCACACCTGCAGCATACATTGAAAGCAATATTATACCACTTTATCAAGAATGGCTCCCCCAAGGCATCTTGGAACTGTTATTTGTTAAGGGTGCTGGGAGTTGTGAGGAAACCACTATTCCCCTCAAGGAGTTGCACTTTCCAGAGGGTTGATGGTTAAACCACTGTGGGAATTGTAGCTCTATAAGGTGATTAAGTGTCTCCTAACAACTCTCAGCACCATTAACAAACTGCTGTTTTCAGGATGCTTTAGCCAAGGTATAATAATGCTATAAATATAAGTTGAGGATGTGGCCTAAGTTTGTCGTGATGCAATACCATATGTTTTTACAATTGTATCACTAACTGGAATATTCTTTCACTTCAGGTCAAATCTTCAATGAGCTGGGTAAGTGTTATGTACTGAGTTGAATAGGATCCAAAATGCAGCAGTCTGATTGGTCCTAGAACAATAGGATTCAGAATGCAGCAGTCTGATTGGTCCTAGAACAATAGGATTCAGAATGCAGCAGTCTGATTGGTCCTAGAACAATAGGATCCAGAATGCAGCAGTCTGATTGGTCCGCAGGAGCCACCCAATCCAGCTCCAGGTGGAAGTGAATCCGCAACCTGATTGGCATACAGGAGTATCCCGGAATTAGCCAATCACGTGGGGCCCATTGTGTAAATAATGTATATAAAGCAGAATGTTTTGGGGGACCTGGCATTCCTCACTACTATGAGCTGAATATAGAGCATGAAATCCACACTTGACTCCGAGTATATTTCAGTAAGGCAGATTGCTTTTGATGAGGCAATGGTTGTTCTGTACTGAAGTATTGTTTTCTAGTATTTTAATTGCGTTTAAATCATTTTTCAATTCTGAAAAATTCTGGGCTGTTCACTTGTTCCATAGATGTTTCCCTGTTCTCTATGACTGATCAATTCTCTCTTCTGTTTGTAGAGGTTAGAAGAGCTCAGGAATACGCAGGTAAGGAATGTGCATAGATGACTCAAATGTCATTACTCAGTGACTTTTCATTTGCTGTCCTTTTTCATATGAAAACATCACAGTCAGAGGTGAAGCTAGATGCTATGGCACCTGGAGAGGCGCTCATGCTGTGAACCGGGGGGGGGGGCTAGCCCATGGGGGTGGGGCGAATGTCCCAGGGGGTGGGGTGGCAATGTCACCCCCGTCAGGGATGACACCCAGGCAGGCCACATCCCCCGCACCCCCTTCCTACAGTGATCACAGTAGCAATGGATTAATTCAATTTTGCTTTCATAGTTTTAATTAATTCTGAGGCAATCATAATTCAGCATCGGGAGGTCTAAAACTGTCCTATCCTTGCTCTAGTTGTATGTGTTTGCATAGCTGACATGCATACAGACTAGAGAGGAACTGAGTTATCAGATTTCTTTAGGACTGTACTTTGCATGTGGCTGTCTGTATAGAGAAGTCAGCACTTGAGCTCTTTCTCATGTGTATTATTTATTTTTCTCAAAAGACCCCAGGGCAGAAAAATAATCCACAATGTAAAATTAAAAACAAAAAAAATTCTGAAACAGGGGAAGGCGTGATCATGACACCTCTACAGCCATGTCTTCTTATTGTACTGAGTTCCTACACAAGTGTGTTGGCATTTCTATATAGAAAAACCAGTTAAGTTTCTGTATCCAAGTTGTGCAGTAAGAATAATTGGTCAACTATGAGATAAAATGTGTTTGCTACAGCAGATTGAGGCATCTACTGCTCCAGAACTGAACAATGTTTCCTTTCTCCCTGTGATTGCTTCCCTTATAGTTGCTGTCACTTTGGATTCATATTATAAACATCCAGATATCAGCATCAGTGAGGATAAAAAAAGAACCAGCCTTCAAACTCTCACCCCAGGGGAAGGAGCAACTGCTCTGGGAACTCAGATTTTTGTGGGGAAAGAAGGTTATGCTGCTGGGAAACACTACTGGGAGGTGGAGGTGGGAGAGAGATTGGACTGGGAGCTGGGGGTGGTGACTCAGGCTGAAAGGGACAAATTCAGAGAGAGAAAGGTGGTTAAGTCCTTTGTGGAAGGCTGCTGGGCTCTGAGAAGCAGCCAAGGAAAATTATTTTCCGTTCCATGTGAGAAAGAGATTAAAAAGAAGCAAGGTGTGCCTTATTCAGTGATTGGTTTGTTACTGGATCAAGAAAAATGGGAAATCTCATTTTATAGCACCGGAGATGCAAATTTCCTTATAGATTCTGTCCCCATTAAATCCACTGACAAATTGTACCCATTTTTAGCTTATGGCAGTGCTTCAGTAAACAGTGACCCAAAGCCATCAGAGAAAAGCAGTGCTTCAGAAATCAGTGGTGTAAAGCGAATAAAGAAAAGCGTTGCAAAGTTTTTAAAGGATCTCTGATAGGGAAGAACTGCTGCCATGAAATGCCCGAAGCTTCACAAGGAGGGTAGAATAATGGAAACAGTACTGTCCATACTAGCACAATTGGAACTGGTGGATATTTTGTATTGCATTTGCCATTTCTTTTTTTCTTTCATTTTTTTTTATAAAAAACATTGCTATGGATGTACATTTATGGCACCAACTCAACGTAGGAATCCTATGCCTCCTATACTGTTCTTGAACCTCTTCCCTCCAACACAGATTTCCAGAACTAGACTATAGATTGTGCATTTTTATATTTTCCTTCATTTTTGTGTATGAGCCTTTGTCATATTTGTAAATAATAAAAATAAAAATATTAAAATCAGAGTTTGTTGGGAATTGAATGCTAATAGTAGGGTCCTCACTGCCCTCCCGCCCCCCACACACACATTGGCTCAAGTGAAACTTTTATGTACTAGAGTTCATGTGCAAAGCAGGCAGTAGAGTTGAGATTGAAATGGGGCAATCTGTGCTTAAGGAAAAGTCGAGAAAAGTATAAGGAAGAAGCTGAAAGGGAAAAGAGAGTGAATGTGAAAATGGGGAAACAAAAGGGGTTGCAAAAAAGGAGAAAATGAGAAACATGGAAATTGGGTTAAAGATTTAAGCAGGGGTATGCAACGGCCTGAAGAAGAGGAGGGAGGGGTTATTCATTCATAACTGAGCAGAAGGTTAAAAGAGTGTTCTGAGATATATGTCTGAACAAACATGCTTGTACACCACACACATCAACTCAATGCCCAGGTCCAAGAGGATTAGTACCTTTTGTGTGGAGTCAATATGTGAACAGCATTATCAGTCAAACAAAAACAAAAACCTGTCACACTAGGAAGTAGGGAAATGGAGGAAATGAAAAGAGACAATGCAGATTGATGCTGCTTCATTCAGCAGGTACAGACACCTTTATCTGAAAGAGTAAAAGGAGTCCCTAACTAAACACTGAGTGCATTAATGTGCCACAGACTCCCACTAAAAAGAAAAGAAAAGAAAAGAAAAGAAAAGAAAAGAAAAGAAAAGAAAAGGGAGAGGTATACCTGATCGAGAAGCAAGCAGAACACAATACTCGGTGCTGGACCTCAGGTTCCGGGCAGGGGCGGAGGAAGCCTCTTGGCTGCCTGGGGCAACAAACGCCGAGTGGAGCCACACCCCTGGGGGCATCATGATGTATGTTGGGATGGACTGTGCATGCACGGAAATGTCACGCATGCGCAGTCCATCCGGGCCAGTGCTGCTGCTCCCACGACGAGTGAGCTGAGCAAGCGGCGGCTGGGGGCTGCCCCAGCTGTCCATAAAGCAGCACGGACGGGGTGCCAGGCGGTGGGGCTTGGCTTGGGGAGTGGTGGGAGGGGCCACCGAGTGTCACCCCCCTCCCCTGGAACATGGGGCACGCCGCCCCCTTTGCCCCTCGCTTGCTACGCCACTGTGTCCGAGCTGACCGATAGGGGTGGAGATGCTCCTTCAGGTATACAGGACCGAGGCTGTTTAGGGCTTTAAAGGTCAGCACCAACACTTTGAATTGTGCTTCAGAAATGCACTGGCAGCCAATGCAGATCGCTGGGGGGGGGGGCGGGCCACCCCGTGTTCCAGTCTTGGGAGGGTGGGGTGACACTTGGGCCGCCCCGCCCCGCCGGCAGCCCCCGAGCAAGCTGCGGAGCGAGGCCGCTCCGCCCCACAGCTCATGCAGGGCCCGCCTGCCGGCACCGCTATTGGAGCTGCCCTCCCCTGCTGCACGAGCTGCTGCGGAAGCAGCAGCGCTGGCGCAGACACGAGTGCGCATGCGTGACATTTCGCAGCGACAGTTGCGAGCCCACTGAGTGAAAAGGCGGCTTGGGGGCAGCTGCCGATCGCACGCGTGGCAGCCCCCCAAGCCGCCTTTTCACTCAGAGGGCTCGCAACATCGCCGCAGAAGTGGCAGCAGCGGCGGGAGCCCAGCGACGGAGTGGGCCAGCGCTGCTGCTTCTCAGAGGTAGAGCTGGATATCATCTGCATTTTGATGAATACCCACTGGCGGATGAAAGTGGTGGCGGGGTAGCAGTATGCCCTGGGTGTCATCCGGGTGTGTGTATGACATTGCGGCTGCCCCACCCCCAGGACACTTGGCGCACACCCCCGGGCCGCTCACTGCTCTCCACGCATGCCCTGGGATGTGCGCCACTTGCTGTTCACCCTTCTGATGCACACCACTCCCCCCACTGGCGGCGCACCATGCCCCCTGGGACGTGAACCAGCCACGTCCCCAGATGTACTCTGCTCCCGGTGCTGGAGCAGGTAGCTTTGCTACTGTGAACACCCAGCCCAAACCCCCTGATGATCTCTCCCAGCAGCTTCATGTAGATGTTAAAAAGCATGGGGGAGAGGACGGAACCCTGAGGCACCCCACAAGTGAAAGCCCAGGGATCCCCCACCACCACTTTCTGGACACGGCCCAGGAGAAAGGAGCAGAACCACTGTATAACAGTGCCCCCAGCTCCCAGCCCTTCTAGACCAGGGGTAGTCAACCTGGTTCCTTCCGTCCACTAGTGGGTGTTTCAGGACTCCAGGTGGGTGGTAGGGGGTTCTACAGCACAAGTTACTGCAACACTGGTGGGCGGTAAGAAAATTGTATCACCAAGAAAGATGCATTAGTGGGAGGTAGGTAAAAAAATGGTTGACTACCCCTGCTCTAGATGGTCCAGAAGGATGTTATGGTTGATGGTATCAAAAGCCGCTGAGAGATCCAGCAGAACTAGAAAACAGCTCTCACCTTTGTCCCTAGCCCACCAGAGATCATCAAGCAGCGCACCAAGGCATTTTCAGTCCCATGATGAGGCCTGAATCCTGATTGGAAGGGATCCAAATGGTCCGCATCCTTCAGGCGTGCTTGGAGTTGTTCAGCAACCACCCGCTCAATCACCATGTATTGAAAACATGTATTGAATATTCAATATATTTATTCATTTTGAAAATTTATAATAAGCTCCTTAATCGGGTTATCAGAGTGACTTAGAAATAATTAATCAACAACAAAAACCAGATCAAGAGTTAAAAGCCTGAGAAAATAGATAAGACTTGAACACTTTGGTAAAGACAAAGACAATACACTATTTGTCTCATTTGTTGGGGCTGTGCACAGATTCAGCAAAGTCCTGAGACAAATCAGGCCTGTTTAGAAAAATTCAGGTGTCAGCTGAGTTGGGTTGACTCAGCTGCCAATCACTGTGGGTCAGGTTGGATGGCCCAGAGTAACCCAGGGCTGTCAGAGGGCAGGGTATCAAGCTGGAAGATGAGCAGGCATCATTTAGGAAAACCCACAAAAGGCAAAGATCTATCTGCCCACTGTCTGCACCATACCAGAAAAAGGAAGATGCCACCTCAATCTCTTTCTTGCCCAATGTAACCTACCGTATTTTCCCCGCTCCATAGGGCGCACCGGACTATAGGGCACACCTCGTTTTTAGAGGAGGAAACAAGAAAAAAAATTTTTTCTGGTTTTCCTCCTCTAAAAGCCCTGTTTTTTTTGAGGATCAGCTCAAATTTGTGCAGCTTTTTTTGCAAAGGGAAAAGCCCTGTTTTTTGAGGATCAGCTCAAAGTTTTGCAGCTTTTTGCAAAGGGAAAAGCCCTGTTTTTTGAGGATCAGCTTGCGGGGATTCGGTGCTGGAGCTTCCCGTGCGTGAGTCTAGGCCACCCACGCACGAGATACCAGTTGCTGGGGATTTACGGCCAGCGTTCCGCGTGCGTATTGGCACGGGCGCCGGCCAAGCCTCAATATCTGAAGGTGCGTGAGTAAGTCGGAAATGAATGGATGCCTCGAAAATGAATGGATGCCTCGAAAATAAATGGATGCCTCGAAATAATCTTGAAGTCGCTTGTACCTCCTGAACTGTTACTAAAGCAAAGGACTAAACCAAGGGCAAAGTTAAAGCACTAAGGTGAAACCCCTGACATTTTTTAAAATTAAATAAAAAACCTTTTCCCCAATAAAGACAGACACCGATGTTTCTTTTATGGCTTTGGCTGACCCGCATAGGCTCTTACACTTCCTAGCTCTATTCTAAGATTCACCCTAAGCTATCAGTCCCTGCACCGCCAAAATCTTCCGCAATGCTAAGACTAGCTAGATCTATACCGCCAAATCTTCCGCAATCTAAACCTATGCTAGGTCTAAAGGCTATCTAACCTTTACCGCCAAATCTTCCGCGAGCTAGACCCTAACTACCACCTGCACGCGCTTCCAACCCGTCCAACCCACAGCCCCAAAACCCCTTAAACTAAACTTAACCCCAACTAAACCCAAAAGCAAAAGAACGTAAGACCTAAAAGAACTAGCATGCCTAAGCGGGGAGCCTCAGCCTTTTATTGATAACCAAGAGTGACATCATAACCAATATATTAACCAATAGAAACACTGTTGCTGCCCCCAAAAAAGGCGGGAAGCAGAATAAACGATCATTGATAACTTTGAAAACCTCTGGAACTACAATTTTAAGCGGAGTGATCTCAGTGGCAAAGTGCCCACTGAGTTTTACTTTTACTTTCACTTTTAACGGAAGGATACGAAAAGTAGTGCTTAAATAAACATTAAATTAAACAAATAACCGCGGATTTCAAAGAATCCCACGAAGTGTATTCCCACAATCAGCTCAAAGTTTTGCAGCTTTTTTGCAAAGGGAAAAGCCCTGTTTTTTGAGGATCAGCTCAAAGTTTTGCAGCTTTTTTTGCAAAGGGAAAAGCCCTGTTTTTTGAGGATCAGCTCAAAGTTTTGCAGCTTTTTTTGCAAAGGGAAAAGCCCTGTTTTTTGAGGATCAGCTCAAAGTTTTGCAGCTTTTTTTGCAAAGGGGGAAAAGCAAAGAGGAAAAGCCCCATTTTTATGGGGTTCAACTCACATTTCTGCAGCTTCTAAAGGAAAGGGAGCCTTTCTACAGTTTCCAGACAGATAATCTAATCAGCCAGTCACATGTCACTGGGGAAACAAACAACCTCCCTCTGCAGCACATTCAACAATGGAGGCCTGGGCAAGGGGGTGGGCCGAAAGGGAGCCAGGGACTCTTATCTCTTGCCTGATCTCTTGCTGATCAGGATCTGCTTTTTTTGGCCCCTGGGCAATTCGAGCTCCAGGGACCACCATTCGCTCCATAAGACGCACAGATATTTCCCCTTACTTGCCCTGCAGGATTGCTCCCCTTGCTTGACAACTTTTGAGTGAAGGCAGCAATGCTGCTTTGCAATCAGAGAAGACACTTAATAAAGGAACCCCCCTGCAGAATTGAACCTCAGTTCTTACATGCAATGTCTCCCTCACCTGTCATCCTCCCAGCCCTGTATTTATTTAAGTGGTGGTTGTTTTTTTTTACCCAGATTAAAAATTAGCCCCTTGCCAAACTAAATTGGATTGGGTTTCTGGGCTGGCAAAGGAAATGGTTGCTTTAATTAGGGGCTCTGGATTAGAGCCACAAAGTTGATTGGGGAAGGGGACTGTAACACAGATGTGAGAATACGCTCTAGTGTCTCCCACGCGACAGCCGCTTGTAACCGGCCAGAATTAGTCGGGATTCTCCTCCAAAAGCGCGCCAGGAAGCCTTAGTTAACTGAGTGTTTCCCGCCCGGAAGGGCTTTTGTTCTGTATGATTTCAATAAATAGCCCCTGCCTCAGTTTGAGGCGACGGAGAGCCGCTCGCGAATATGAGAGAGAAAGAAAGACCTTCAAGAAAAAAATCACGGTTAAACTAAAGACATGTGCTAATTAATTCTCAGCTATCTGTGGAATTTGTTTTCATTTTTTTCTCCACAATCTCATTTTCTTTCAAATATTACACAATTTTCAATGGCTGTTCAGTTACAGAGCCTATATAGAAGAAGGGATAAAGCTCCCCAACACCAAGTGTTTTATAGGTGTGCAATTTCCTTTGACTGCAGACATCATAAAAAGATACGCTTCCAGCTGATTTATCTAGGAATACTCCTAATCTTTTAAGCTTTCCATTCACTTTCAGGCGGGTCCATTGCTCTGTCCGAGCCCAGTAATCTTTCCCATCATCACATCCTATGACCCAGTAGCCATTCTCAGGAGACAGGGTGATCTCCCCCTTTCTAGAAGCGGTTTCAGAGGCAACTCCCAAGTCCCATGTTTTCTTCTGACCAATCTCCACCTCCCAGTAATGTTTGCCTTCTGAAAATCCACGTTTTGCCAGAATGAATGTGCGGGAGTCAAACCGCTTCTCCCAGTCAGTAACCTTAGAAACATTTCCTGTGTTCAAAACACTTTTGCCATCTTCAGACACTTTTAGCTTTGGGTGAGCTGTCCTAGGATCCAAGATCACATCAGCTGCAAAGGAAAGGAAAGAGATGAAGTCAAAGTGCACAGACTGGCAATAGAACAAGCGGGCTTCAGACCCCGGTAGGTCCACGATAGATCACTGTCTAACGTTACAACATCTCATAGACAAGTATAAATCAGGAGGGCAAGCCTCCCTGTACGCCGCCTTCGTAGATCTAAAAGCAGTCTTTGACACAGTCTCCAGAACTAGACTCTGGGACAGACTACAGGCTACCAATATAGATAGACATCTTCTGTTACTAATTCAGG
Organism: Lacerta viridis; assembly: GCA_900245905.1. Lineage (NCBI taxonomy): Eukaryota > Metazoa > Chordata > Lepidosauria > Squamata > Lacertidae > Lacerta > Lacerta viridis. The sequence continues at coordinate 257,193 of OFHU01002742.1, read as the reverse complement.
CATTGCATGGAAACACAGCTCTTAGAGTCAGGTGTAGCCACCTAGGACACCAACAGACCCTATTAAAACCTTTAAGGGAGTCAGACAAGGGTGCCTTCTGGCCCCTCTCCTATTTAATTTTTATTTACCGTAAATAACTTAGTAGCCACACTAAATGACTTAGATCTCCATCCACCGAAGCTTGCAAATCGGCATATTCTGGTCCTGTTATATGCTGATGATGCGGTGATTCTATCTAGAACTCCCATTGGGCTCAAAAGGGCACTAAGAAAGCTCGCTGTATATTGTGACAATGAATGTCTCAAAAGGAACTATCAAAAGACCAAGATACTAGCCTTTGGGGGAAAAACCAAAGCTTAGAAGCTGGGAACTTCAAAGGCCATAAACTAGAACAAGTCACAAATTTTAAATACTTAGGAATGGTGGTACAGGCCTCAGGAACTATCAAACTTCACATAAAGTCCAGTGGGAGCTCTGTGGAAAAAACAGCAAACTCTATCCTCAAATTCTTTAGAGCCCAAGGGGGCTTTTTGGTCCCTGCGGCCCTTAAAGTTTACAAGGCCAAAACGTTGGCACAGCTCCTCTATGGAGCCTTTCTGGGTCCGCTCTCCTCTATCTTCTCTCCCTTTGAGCGAGTTCAATCCAAATTTCTCAGAGCTCTCCTCCAAGTCCCCAGATGTGTTTCAAATGCATGGGTTAGACTAGAAATGGGGATGATGAGAGTGGAGGCTTACATCTGTCTAACATCAATCTACAAATGGCTGACATTGAACCTGCTCCCTCGAGGAATAGCCCCACTGATCCTCTGCGACCAGTTCCAGTCAGGCTGGCAGACAGCAGTCCTGAACACTCTCCAGAAACTGGGTTTTGCTCCCCAAGCCCTTCTAATTCTGGGGTTGGGCCAAGCAAAAGCTACGGTTAGACAAAGAATCATAGACACCGAGAGACAACAGGACTGCTCAAGGTGCCCCAACTATAAAATTGGAGAAATTGAGAGATATATAGCCTCTCTGGCAGCATATCTCTTCTATCTTGTATCCAAAAATGCAAGAAGGGCATTTACACTCGCCAGAAGCTCGGCTCTGCCCTCGCCGGTCCTGGAAGGAGCTTATAAAAAAGTCCCATACGCTCAGAGACTCTGTGCCTGTTCATTGGGGGAAATAGGAAGCCCACAGCACTTATTTTCCAGATGTCCCTTCTACGAAGAGGCACGTAGTGAAAACCATCAATCTCTTGCTGGTGAGGCTTGTTGACCTCCCGGAAAAGCAAAAATATGACCTGCTCCTGTTAGGTAAAGATCAGAAGACGACCCGGTTGGTTGCCAGATTCTGTGTTCAGATTTGCAGACACAGACCATCCCCAGATCCAATCTAGTTTGTTAAGAAAATCCCCAAACCCGGCTCTGCAGGCGATCCAGGGTCAGTTTTCTGTGGTAGCTTATCTTAAAGTTTTTAATTCGATTTATGCTCATCGCATTTATAAATTTTAATTTTGTACAACGTATTACATGTTTGTTTTTCGCTTGAGATTGTACCTCCAAATGTGTTTTTTATGCTGGTCTCCGAACGTAATAAATTATATTCTATTCTATTCACAGACTGGAGAGATGCTTTATGTTAGCCTTTGAGGACATTATCATCCTTTTGTGGGTTACACACACATCTGCTGCTACATGGCATTGTGACATATTATGGAAAATTCAAACTTCGATCCAAGAGATTTAAACAAAGCTTGTTTCAAAACCCATGTATGCACCAATGTAATTCTGCTGCAATCCTCAGCATACTTGCAGGCCCAGGCATTGTGCACCTCCCTCCCCAACCCTCCAGAAGAACTGAAGGACAACATAGACTCTTTGGGGAATATCAAAACTGGAAGGGAGTGGAGATCAGCCCTTTTTAGGGAAGTTTTTAATGTGTGATATTTTTGTAAGAAATGTGGAATGAAGATCAGCATCAGACACAAGGAGGAGAGTGAAGATATTTTCCCCATGCCGATCTTCACTCCCCCTTCATTGCGATGCTGAACTTTACTCCTCTCTCATCACCGCTTATCCCTCTTCCCTTTAAAGAATCATCTGGAAAAGCTCTATGAAACAAATTAGAATTCCAGATTACCCACCAGTGTATGTCTTGCTTGCTTGTTATTTTGTGTTGCTTAAAAAAACAACACCCTATTTTTCATTTATCAAACCATGTGAATTTTTAAAAGCATTTGTTATTCTCACCTTTGTGTAAGCGGGCAGCTAATATTTCTGTATGTAAAGAAATGAACAAAAACATTTCGTGAGGAAGGATGACAACCGTAGCTGAATTCTTACAAGATCTAGCAGTGCAGATGCAAAAGTCCCACATAGTAATTGTTGGCATGGTGAGGTTACACACACACTGCATCACAGTATAGCAAAGGGGGAAAAATTAAGAGGAGGAGGGTAGGACATAACTTCTCATGCCAAAGAACCAGCATGGGGACTGTTGGCCTTGCTGGCAGGGACAGATGAGAGTTGTAGTCTTGCAACATCTGGCCAAAGCTTCCCCATGCCTCCTAAAGAATGTATTCTCTCCACAAATTTGCAAAACATTACGTAAGACTCACCTTTATCTATCTCCAGTTGTTCCTTTTCTGCTTCATATTGTTCTGCAAAGGAAAAAAGATATTTCTCAGATGAAGTACAAGTTAAAAACTAAAAAAAATGCTTCCCAATAAATCAGGAGTTTGAAATGTGTTTGTTTGACAGAATGAGAAACACAGAATAAGTGAAGCTATAAGTTGATTGAGTCACTGGTTGAAAGCTGAAAGACTTAATGAGATTTCTCATTCTACTATCTTGAAATGGGGGGAAAGATTTATGCCCAAATAATGGCACCAAAAATGGTGGGCTGTCTAGTGCAAGGCGGTTCCAACTTTTCATACCAAGTGGGTTACAAGAGTACTTTGATATGGTACCATGGGCTGCACACTGCCTTGTCACATGGGGCAGGGGAGGCAAAAATTTCTGAATCTCACAGTCTTTCTATTCTTGTGCTGTCTAAACCATTATTTGCATTCAAATTCCCCCTGTGCATCTAGGTCTCTGGTGCAGCCCTGCTAGATGTGTTGAACTACCTTCCCACTTATTGTACAGGAACCATTAGACTTTTGGGGCTCTGACTTGATCTCTATTATACAAAACAGCTAGGCAGGTAAGCTATTAGTTTAGGCAATAAGGGTTTGAGTAGCCTGTGATTTATCTTGCATTAACTGGCAATTTTGGTAGCATTGCATAGCACCTCCAGTCTCAAAGCCTTTTAATGGACCGTCTGTCCTTTGGGTTGTAAGAATTAAAATGTATTTGAATTTACAATCAGAATCTGCTGTTTTTTTCCTAATTCCCCCAAGTGATTAAAAGTGTTTTGGCGCACTGAAATAACTACCATGGCATGCAATGATTTCCAGATTTAAGATCTTCCAAAATGCACCCCTGTAAATATACATGGTAGAGGTGAATTTACATACGTGTGTAAACTGGCACACTGGCAGAGCTAGGTAAAATCATTAATCCAGTTAAGGTGTGAGGGGAACTTCTGAATATGTCTTAAATGCTGTGTGAAATGTGTGTAAGTATTGAATATGCCTGATCTGTTCTTTAAATAGTAGTTGTGATGGAAGGAACCAGAACTGTGATGCATGAAGCAGAGCTTTAACTCATTTCTCTCCATATTGCACATCAATGACAATACAGTGGTACCTCGAGTTACAAATGCCTCAGGTTACAATTGCTTCAGGTTAAAAACTCCACTAACCTGGAAGAGCTACCTCGAGTTGAGAACTTTCCCCCAGGATGAGAACGGAAATCGTGCAGCAAGCACGCCTCTAGCTAGAAACAGTTTCAGGTTTAGAACAGGCCTCCGGAACGAATTAAGTTTGTAACTAATTAAGTTTCTAATCCTCCCCACACTGAAGCTGCTGGAGGAAAGCTTTCATTAATTTTCAAGGAAGAAGCTTCCTTTCGGAATAGTTTTGTTCAGATTGGGGGTGGGTAATTTCTTAAAGGGCTATAGCAAGGGGAGCATTTATTTGGCACCTACTTACTGACAAGGCTATTTTGACAATGTGTGATTTAGAAGTTGCCTTTTTTAGAAATCGGGTTCTACCATGGAAAGCACGTGTTGCGATCGGGACCTGGCAAGACACATTCCCTTCCTGGGGGGTGGGGCCGGTAGCCGGCCTTTAGCTAATGGTCTAGGAGTTTGGGCAAAAGTTAATGTTGCAATTTGTGATGGACAGCTTAGCGTCCTATTTAAGCCTCCGCAGCAGGGTGTTCCTTCTCTTGGCTTCGGCTGCTGATCACCCGTCCCGCCCCCCCTTTTTTCTTAGGCCTCTGCTTTGACTTTGCTCTGCCTGTCATGGGGTCTCTGCTTTGCAGGGGCCCAGTAGGAATTTGTCCATCTGGCCGATGGCTGTGCCTTTTGGTTTTGCCTACTGCATAGCAACTTGTCACAACTTGTAAGGTTGGCGGTTAGGCATTGGTTCCTGTGTGGATTGCTGGATTGGGCGCTGCCCATCCAGAATCAGGTTGATGCTGGGAATTCCGTTAAAGGAATCCGGCGACTCTTATGCTTTGTCCGAAGCCCCCGGTAGGGGTTAGGGCCATAGCCGAGTCCCCGGGACCATTGAGGAGAGGGACGCGTTGCTTCCCCCCGGTCCTTAACTCTCCTCAGTGCATTCTCCCAATCGCTGGTTCTAGGCCAGCCTCTGTCCCGGTGTGACAGTAGTCTGAACCAATGCCTACGCAACCACTCACCGAATTGTATTTAAATAAAGTTGTGGCCTAAATTATTTGCAAAAACCCAAACCAAAAATTTCTCCTGTGTCAAGTTGGGGGGTATTGTCCTCGATACGCAAGTGGAAAAATAATGGGTGGCATTTAACTAAGTTTTCCTCAGAGCAGAACATGACTATGCTAGGCAATTACTCTGAATAAAACTTAGTTTTACTTGAAGAGTAAGTTTCAAACCAAGAAAGGATAGATTCACTGTGTTTACACTTACCTGTTTTTGCCTTCATTTCTCCCTTTAGTTTTTCTAGAATGGAGAACATACATGGTTTTATCTTAACAACAAATTTAAAAATCATGCTATGGCATCTGTAAGTCAAATTTGCAATATATATTTCCTTACACACACACACACACACACACACACACACACGAGAGAGAGAGAGAGAGAGAGAGAGAGAGTGTACTTCTAGGATATGTTGAATTAGCTAGGCAAGGACCTGTTAGCATAAGAAAGGAAGTTGCTCTGTGCCACACCTGGTTAGTAGTGAGAAGGACAATAGCATACAAGAACAGGAGTTGAGTTGTGTGTGAGAGTTGGGCTAGAAGCAGGAAGAAGCCAGAGAGTCAGAGCTATGCTTGATTTCTGTTTGAATCCAAAGCTGTGACTATGGGAGAAGCAAAACATTCTGGGATGTTAATGCTATGAGCCCCTCCATCGTAGGCTCAGGTTGTATACCATATATCATAAAGACACCACATTCTCCTCAGTTACTCATTCCAAGGAAACCAAACCCTGGGGAAGTGCCTGGAACCCCTGGAATCTGACACAGCTCCAAGATTGGGGTGATGTGCAACAATATTTTGTTAGAAAAGTTTTTGCGACTTACCATTTTCTGTCTTTAACTGTTCTGCAAGGTAAGATATATTTGCTTTTGATATGAATTATACAATGAAAATTTTATCAGCAAGAACAGCATGATATTTGTGATATGTTTCTTTCACTACCAACTGATTGTTTAAAAGGTGGAATCTATTACAAGACTTACCATTGCCTTTCTTTAATTCTTCTGCAAAGAAAACCAAAGGTTTCACGTGAGGTAGATATTTTGAAATAATAAACCACACATCCCAGCATAATCAGGGCCCAAGAAGAAGTAACAGAGGGAAGCCATGCTTCAGTTATCTCACTTCTAACAAAACTTCACAGCAACTGCAAGAGACTGAAGTTTTGATTTGAGCAATCACAGCAGGGAAGGGAATATTTAATCATTTTTCCTCCATTCCATTTCCTGATAGAAGGCAAGGTTTATTCTTAGCTTTGTGATTGTGGTTTGTTTGAGTGAATCAAACCATGATGCCTGGTTTGGGCAAAACACAAAGACAAGATCGAACCATGGTTCCCCACCATGTGCACCACCATGGCGGTGGGAGGAGCAAAGTAGGAGTGATCTGTTTGCTAATGAGGAAACCATTACTGTGGCTTACATGAGGATCCAGCTATTGAGTTTATTATGTATTTATTTCACCGAGAGAAACATAGAAACAAATGTTACACTTTACTTTGATTGGGAGCAATTGCTTCTGCAAACGACATGCACACAAACACAGTGATTTTATTGGAATAAACAGTTTGTTTTCAAAAATAAAATGTCTGCATTAAATCATGTATTATGTTTGCCTTTCCTTCCTTCCCATCTTCTATTGCAATTGAAGTCTGCAAGGAGGGCCTGTCTCAGTGTTAACTACTGAATTGTATCATTGGCCACCCACTATAAACCAGTGCTTCCCTCTTCTTCTTCACCACATTGCCCTGCTCCCATCCTGAGTGGTACCATGTGCCATGACTTTCCAAAGGTGTTGTAATAAACATCCCTCCTTGGAAGATGCCTTTACAAGCATACAAGCTTTCTAATACCCTCTTCTTCTGGTCCTAGGGTGATTACTTCAAGTATAGGTCTATTTGTATGGGCTATTGTTGTTTTCCTTGAGTATTTTCTGTGTTGGACCAGCTGAATCCAAATCGGCCTGTACCTAGTTGATACACCTTTGGCCAAAAAACACCAAGTATGACACCAACACTAAGCTGGCTAATGCCAATTTGTTGGCCAGTATAAACTTGTTCCTCACATTGGTTCAGCCAGATGGAGTCACATCCCTTTAATCTTGAAATAACTCTGTTGGCTGACTATTCCTTTCTGAGCTCAGTTGAAAGACTGATGCTTAAAGCCCTAAACAACTTGGGATCCAAATATCTGAAGGAAAGCAACTTCCCATACCAGTTTCAAGCACTGTTCACTGTTACAAAATGCATCTCCTGCTGCTTGGAAGAAAACCACTCCATAGTTTTCTGTGTCCTAGAATTGCAGTGGCTACAATTAAGAAAGGATTAGGTCTCTGCCTTGTCTCTGATATTAGTTCATAATTGAAAGTAGGACAAAAACACTGCAAGTATGTTTAAGAAGTTAAAAGAAACCCACAGACATTTAAACAAATGAGAACATTAACTCACCTAGCTTTCTAGAAATACACCAACTTACTATGAAGAGGAAAGCTGAGAATAAATGAAAAGATTATCCTTTTTATTTTTAAAAGTGCTATTTACAAGACAAAGAACACTTAAATAGGGATGGAATTACTTTGAGCTTATTCACATGGATCTTTGCCCTGTTTCTTGGGTTTTCATTAACAGTACTAATAAAAATACAAAAAATATCTAGCAGACAATATGCATTATCATATGCATATGCACTTGAGGTTTCCTAAAATGACCAGCACAGAAACAGGTACATACAACAATTCATATAACTGTATAAAAACATTTATGCAGTAATAATAATAAAAGCATGTGTTGGGCTAGACTCTTTCATATGTATTCTAAACTGTGCATAATTAATAGGGTTGTGCAATGCAATCAGCCATGTTTGGAACTGTATTGGGTCAGTTTCAGTGGAATCCAAGTGTTGCTCAAATCACAAAGAACTGCTCCAAATCACTGGGGGTTGGGTGGCCCTGAGGGGTCCAGGGATGTCAGGGGGTAACCCAACAGGCAGAAAGGAAAGACAGGCATTGGGTGGGAAAGGGAGGCAATGAAAAGTGCGTAGGGGGAACCTATCTGACTAGCAGCAACTTCCCATTTTCCAGGCAGAATGTGGGGTGGTGATGGTGGATGCCTTTTTATTTGGGGTACAGGATTTCACTCCTTACTTATCAATCCAGCCTGGCCGCTACTTCTTCTTCCCAAAGCCCTACCCTGAAGCAGCATTTCACCTACTTCCAGAGGTCCTGGATTGGTGTGTGTGTGAGCACGTGCATGCAGCCCTGATAACTAATCTAGCTTTGAAAAAAGGACAATGCACAAACAGCTTGGACATAAGCAGGCACATGATGCAAGAGACAGTCCAATAAGGGCAAAGCCTGAAGAGGTCAGAAGCCCCAAATTCTGTGTTTAAATCCATTAAATATGGATTCCTCCTCCATCCTTATGCTTATCTTTTGATCCCTCACAGCAGTAACAGAAAGGGTTAAAGATTGGAGCTAGCCATAGCCCTGTGGGCTTGTTCTGCCAAATCGAAAGGGGGAAAACCTTTTTTTTATTTAATGCAATGCAAAAAGTAGATTTTAAGACAGGCTGACACAATGAAAGGAAAGCACCACCTCTTATTTTTAATCATCTAGCTCAAAATATATCTTAAAAAATAAATATGTCACGGTTCATAACACTGCATTTTAATGAATTTCATACCTACTCCATTTATGTAAGGAAACTTACCTAGGAAAGCAAAGGTATAGAACATCCAGACTTCAGCACTTTGGACAGGAACTTCTAAAAGACAAAAGCAGGCTTAATTACCGGTAAATTACCATCCATTGCCTCACCGGAAGCAGAGTTTTCAGAGGCTCATACAAGCTCAGAGTTCATCCTGGAATGTGTCTCATGTCTCTTCCTTCTAGAACTTACATGAAGCTTTGGCCCATCCATTTCCCTTCGGCCGCATTAAAAAACACTATCCATATTCAGGAGCAGGGCAGATGTTCCATTGGGCACCACAGAAGTCATACAAGGTGGTTTGAGAAGAAGTTATATTTTTTCCTTCAGTTTCCCCCTTTTAAAAGTCAAGCCATGGATTGAAAGGTTCCGGCACCTCTCAGGTGGGCTCCATTGCCATCATAAGAGAACAAGGGAAGCGTTCATGGTGAGTTCCGGAACCTCTTTTTCTGTCATTACCCTTTTGGAAACATCTCCTGAAGCCCTCATAGAATATATGAGGTCCTCTACAGACTCATGGCCACACCAGTACATGATTGCACTAGAAAACCAACAACAAAGCTGGAATAGCACCACTAACAGGCAAAGAAAGAGGAGGAAGTAAACTTAAGTTGTTAAGATTTTAGATACTTGAGGTTTTAAATTTTGGAGGTTTAATTTAGGTTTTGAATTTTCTATATTGTATATTTATTGCTGTGAACTGCTTTTAAACCTCAGATAGTGAAAAGCAGGATGTAATTTTTAAATAAATAAACAATTTTTATTTATTTTTTTAAAAAATGAAACTCCCAGTCCTAAAAAGGCAGGAGTGTTTATTGGAACCCCAAATGCATTTAGGAGGGAAACTTTATCAAATGCAAATTCAGTGGGTTGCAGTTTATGTTGAGCAGAAGAGAAGAATTATGGAAGTTCTAACCATCTAAGCCTTCATAATTACCTTCTATTGTCACCTCCACAATATCTTCTTTGTAGACATCATCACATGTTGTGGCACAAACATACTGTCCACTGTCTGCTAGTTGCACATTAAGAAGAGTCACTTCAAGGAGCCCATTCTTATAGTATCCTTTGCAAATGTCATTCTCATCACTCTCTCCTGTGCTTTTTTCTTCAACCCTGTGCTGGTTTGTGCTGTTGTGGATGTACAATGTATGGTTTTTTGAGCCTTCCCACTTATATAATTGCACTTGCACCCTGGAAGGTTTGCATCCTCTTACTTGGCAATGTAATATCACATCTTGTCCAATTCTGCCAATTTTAGGATTAACATTGCCAACAATGGAAACACCTACAAAGGTGGAAAAGGTAACAAGAAATATTATGGGACTTCATTTACCCCTCTTAGCAAATAAATGACTGAATAAATGCATACTTCCAGCAAACTCTCTTGATTTAAATAGAACTGATTCTCAGGTGTGTGTAAAATTGCCACTTGAGTCTAGAACAAGTTCAGTTAAAATTTATACATCAATTTATAAATCAATTTATACATCAATTATTTAATACATTGGATTAATTATTAATAGGATTGTAAGGTCAAGATGCAATCCTATCCACATCTACTTGGAAACAAGTCTCGTTGAAGTCAAAGGGTTGCTTTTGAGTAGACTGATACAGGATTGCACAATTCAATAATATGACCATTTATGGCAGATGCAAATATTGACCAGTAGACTATTGATGCAGGACTGGAGGATGTCTATAGTCACATTGGTGTGATCATTTTTCACAAGCACGCATAATTTTGGAATGATCAGTTATAACATACAACCCACAGCAAATACTCTTAAAATAGTGCTAGTGTGCCATTTAATCTTGACTATAACCAAAAGCAAGGCTTTGAAATTGCCTGCAAAGACCCCAGTTACTTTTCATGTGACCCCAGTTACTTCTCCTGCAAGCAAAGCAGGAAAAAGGTGTTATTACCAAACCCCTCTTTCTTTCTTTCTTTCTTTCTTTCTTTCTTTCTTTCTTTCTTTCTTTCTTTCTGACATCGGTATTATTTACCTCTCACATCAAGCTTGTAGATTACCACTTTGCGACGCAAGTTAGAGTTCACTGAACATTCGTATTTCCCTGCATCTTCCTCCTGAACGTTATTTAGTTTCAGGGAAATATTTCCATCCCCAAGATTATTGCGTTTCAACACCTCTGCCTTTAGTTTGTACTTCTTCCTAAGCCATACTTGGCTCTTGGGTATATTTGAATATTTGCACCTAGCAACAAATTTGTCTCCATAACAAACTGATGGGCATGTATCCCAATAAAGCTGGTAAGAATAGATGGCCCTGCTCTTCCCAGGGCTGCTTCTTTTCCACTGCAGTTCCAGATGAGAGGGATGATAGGTCTCAATCATCTGGCATGGAAGAATGGCAACATCCCCAACCGTAACACTAATTAAACCTGGAAAACATTCATTTATGTTAATAACTCATACTTTATATACACTCACACAGTAGTTCATATTTGTGATAGCACAGCTTATTACAAATATACTAGGAAATGAGTGGAAAATAGAGATGTATAAAGCTGAAGCTATCAATTCCCATAAACACAACTTTCGGTAAAATTTTAAAGTTTAACTTGGAAAATTTGCAGTTTGTTTCTGGGTCCAATTCAACCTTAGCGTTTCAAACCTGAACTAACATAGGCCTGAAAGGCCGCCTCCTTCCCTACAGACACTCCCTGGTACTAAGATTGGTGTATGAAGTGGCATTGATTGTTCCACCACCACCAGACACTCAGGAGAGGGCATTATCTGTGAGATCTCCTAAATTGTGCAGTTCCCACAGAGATGTGTCTGCCATCTTCATTACATGGCTTCTGGTGAATACTGAAGATGTACCTCTTTTGACACTTGAGATATATATTTTTGGAACGCATCATATTTCTACGATTGCAAGCTGGTTTTGCCAGAGTGCCAGTCATATCAGCTGGGAAATCCCTCAGAACCACCTGGAAGCCATTTAGATCCAGCAGTCTTCAAGGGTGGACCTTCATAACAGGTCCCCTGCCTCTGCAGAAGGGAAAAATGGCACTGGAAGCCTAAATCTTGACCAGAAGTGATCCAGCCATGACAGGTGACTGATGTTCATACCCCCCCCCACTTCCACATATCTCTCTTCCTGTCCAGTCCAGGAAACCAGATCCAGAGCTTTCCCCATGTGTTGGGCCCATGACAGGTTGGGACAGCTCCATGTTGTCACAGCAGCCATGGTCCTGAGCCACCACAGAGTTAATGGCCTTGGCAAGGATGCTGAAGTCCCCCAGAACCAACAGTCTGGGATTACTCAGCAGAGACTTTGAGACTAACTCTGTCAGCTCAGGTATGTAGACTGCTGGGCAGTGAGGTACTTCGTAAACCTGAAGAATTCCTAATCTATTCCAATTACCCAATGTCAGGGGCAAACAATCTAGGTTCCCACACAAGGGGACAGAAAGCCTGGATAGAGAGAGAGAGAGCACTTCACCTCCTCAACCCTCAAGTCCTTCTGAGACTTCTACCTTGTCTCAGTAGTATAAACCAGGTATCCACAAGTCATGGATGAGGGAGATAGCATCCAAGGCTTCGTAGTTACCTTCCACTGTCACTTCCACAATATCTTCTTCATAGACATCATCACACATCACGGAGCACACATACTGCCCACCATTTGCTAGCTGCACCTGGAGGAGAGTCACTTCAAGGAATCCATTCTCATAGTATCCTTTGTGAGTGTTGTTCTCTGCTATGCTACTTTCTTGAAAGATGTGCTGCTCCTCTGTTCTATTGTGGTTGTACAAGGTTTGATTTTTGGAGCCTTCCCACTTATATAAGTGGACTTGTAGCCTGGAGGATGTGCAGCCTCCTACTTGGCAGCGCAATATCACATCTTGTCCAACTTGGACAATTTCAGGGCTGACAGTTCCTTTAATAGAAACAGCTGTAAGGAAATAAAAACAGCACCTTTGAATTAGTTTGAGTTCTATGTGATCTCAGTACAAGCATAATAAAATGGTGTCCCGTCCCCCCCTGAAGTCCTGGTAGGTCATAATTGCATTATTATGGGAAAACAATTTTGTGGAATGCTGTATATAAGAACTATAATGACAAATCAACCAGTGTTTGTGGGGAGAGCAAATTGCTTCTTACACTTCTTCCATTCTCCAACATAACTGATAATAGCGACACCAACCACAAAGATACTCTTCAGTACTCCCTCCATTGTGTTGAGAAATACCAGGCAGCCATCCAGATCTCTGGCAGCATAAAAAAGGGGGGGAAGTTGGTTAAACAATGCATGGCTTTTGTCCTGACTACTCAACACAAACCTATTATCATCTGTGAACAGAATAATTTTTAGAATTGGATTTCAGTTAATTGATAAACTTCCCCACAATGAATGGGTGACAAATGTGATATTTCCAGGTTCCCTGCCAATTTTTTTTTACAGTCCTTCTAAATTAAAAGCTGTGTTGCCTCCTTCCTCATCCTTAACCTGGATCTTGTTTTGAGTGTTTACTCCCTCTTTTTCCACCCTGGGCAGCCCACAAGTTGCCCTTGCAGGTGGAGGTTAAGTGTCTGTTTATCATCAGCATCAACTGCATCTCCACCATCAGCCGACTGCAAAATCCTATGCATAAGGCTGCCTCTCCCTATAGGAGTAGTTACAGGTAGGTAGCCATGTTGGTCTGCTGTAGTCGAAAAAAAATATAAAAAATCCTTCCAGTAGCACCTTAGAGACCAACTAAGTTTGTTATTGGTATGAGCTTTCGTGTGCACGCACACTTCTTCATGCACACAAAAGCTCATACCAATAACAAACTTAGTTGTTCTCTAAGGTGCTACCGGAAGGAATTTTTTTATTTTGTTTCTCCCTATAGGAATCAACCTGGACCCCGCATTCATGATCTGAGGCCCTTCTTCGTATTTCTCCCCCAGGAGAGGTCTAGCTGCCAGGGTCAGCTAAGCAGACTCCAACAGGATTAAAAAGGGAGTGATCAACAGGAAGAGAAGATCTAACCCCAGGAAGCATGGGGGGCAGAGAAGAAAAGAGCTGGACACTGGACCCCATGTTTGCCCAGTGCCAACAGGCAGTTGATCTCTCGTTATTGCATATGGCCCTCATCTGATGCTGGAGTCAGATGGCGGGTGAGTGAGGTGAGTCTATTCAGCTGGTTGCTTCTCTCAATGCAGCAGCAGCAGCAGCAACAGTTGGGTAAGCAGCAGCCATGCAGTGGGAGCAGATGGCTAATAATAATAATAATAATAATAATAATAATAATAAATATATTGCATATCATTTGGGAATTTTCCCTGTTAAAATCACTCTGAGAGATTTAACATATCTGACAGGGTGTGTAATTCCAAATGACTAAAAATATCACTTGCATGGATATTCACTGGAAATTACAGTCATATTCAAAAATAATTTTGGGATGTTTTGAGTGCTTTATAAATAGTGGTATCAAATTACTTGCAAAAAAGAGCAGAGAAGTTTTTGTCAAGCGTACCAGTAGATTTGTATAGCCAATAAAGGAGACAATAGTTTAATTCATCTTTGTAAAGGTTTAATTCTTCTTCGTAAAGATATCCACAGCTTTTTTAAATTGTGCTATAGGTCTCCCTCCCTCCCTCCCTCCCTCCCTCCCTCTCTCTCACCCCTTTGCCCCTATCTTTATTAAAACATTAAAAATCACCCTGCCAAGCGTAATTAGTGAACAACTCTAAAAGTAGAGAAAGACCAGGATCATCTTCCATAATAAAAAATAACATAAAAAACCAGTTTGCCACACCTGAAGACCTCTCATACTTACAGTTAATTCTCAGAAACTGGACAATATCTTTTGCAAATGAATTGAAATATGAGCCAATAATCCATTCCTCTGATCCATATCCACATGGCTTCTTCCAAACCTTACCTTTAGACTTCTTCATTCATTGGATTAAAACAGCAACAACCTGTAATAGTGATCAGGTGGCATCCAGTAGCATCAAATTTGAAAAAGGCGGGCTTAGCTCTACATGAATAGGTGGCTGGAGTAGAAAGGATCGGCCCTCTTTCTACCACAAGAGCCAATCAGCAACAAGTCACCTTCCATGTCTTTGTCAAGATCTTCTTTGTACTACATGAACCGAAAAAGTACGGTAAAAGGTACAGTAATATATCTGAAACTGATGAATTGTCATTGACAAATACTACCAAAGACTAGATTTCTAACTAATCCTCCCTTCACTGAATCAGAATAAAATGATTATGACTGTGCCTCAGATGGGTGTGTCACCACAGAATTCAGAGAAGGAGAGCAAACAAGGAAGAATAATTCTCAACTGCCTGCGTATCTAACCTTTGCTCCCTTTCAATAATTAACTGTTACACACCCTTTCTGCCCTGGTAGTTTTACAGCTAAAAGATATGGTCGCTTCATAGTTCAGATCAATAAATTCTGCTCCTACTTTCTTGGCCTATATACCTCATTGGCATCTTAGCCAAGAGTCTCATATCCTGTTTTCACCAACAGGGCTCTAAACACACTATCCTTAAGCAGAGTGCATACCATGCAACCGTCCTATTTTAAGTGTGACATCCTGGATTTACTGGAGCCACCGTAGCTTCTGAATCCTAGTTCTGGATGCCCCATTTTGGCTCCCATGCTCTGGCCATGCCAGAACAAAAGACACAAAGACACACATGTTTTAGTTTTACACTGTGGCATGAGTCAGTTGGCTTACACCAGACCGTGGAACCAAAAGACAGAACCACTTGTCTTTCTCCTTCTGGACGACGTGCAGTTCTGGCATCTAGAAGTATGTTGGCTGGAAAGTCAAGTTGTTGTAGGTTTCAAAGTGGTAGCAACTGTGACAGCTGTGATGGCCACAGTGGAGATGTCACAGGATGGTGTGGGCTAGGGGGAAATGGTGAGCCCCAAGGAGGAAGCTGAGAGCCAAGAGAGAAGGGGCAGGTCCTGATTGAGACGGGGTGCAGCTCCTATGGTCCTGTCCATAGGAGCCAATTCCTAGAGGTCAAGATCCCTTCTCCCCCCCCTAAAATGTTTGAGGGAGCCACCACCCCCATTGATGGGCACTGCCATCCAAATGTATGCATGTTGTGTCTTGTGATTGATTATGCTGGGCGGGACTTACCTCCCCCTCCAATATTTTATAAAAGTTGGCATCCTTGGTCCTGCCATTCTCACTGGCTGCTTCCAGACTCAAGAACTCCCTCCCTGGAGGAGCTAGACTGGCTCTCTCCTTGTCCTTCTGCCAGCAGCTGAAGACCTTCTTGTTCCAACAGGCTTTGGGGAACTGACTGCTTTTAATGAAATGGCTGGTGTCGTGATGTTTTTATTGTAATTATTTGCAGGTTTAAAACAGATTTATAGACGTGTATCATTTTAATTCTATCAATGTTTAATTGTTTTTAATTATTGTTTTTAATTATGCTTTTAGTGATTCTTGTTTTATCTGCAAGCCACCTTAAATTCCATTACAGGAAAAAGGCGTGTTGTCATCATCATCATCATCATCATCATCAACAACAACATTTTCCCCCCTTTTACATTGACTCCCTTAATATTTGGCTTCAAATGTTGTGCTATTCCTCATTCCCGCCCACCCATCATCACATTGAGCATACCTTTGCACTTAGAAGTTTCTCTATATGTGTAGGCTCCCTGCATGATTTATAACCTCTGTTATTTTTTTTAGGGCTGATCTAAATGTATGACCTTGCAGCTTTCACTACACTTGTCCTTTAAATAAAAGTAGGGCAGCAGTGGAGAACAACTAGCTTAGGACTTCCCATTTGGGCTGCAAAGCCATGTGGCCAAGCCACATCTATCTGACCTACCTCTGAAGTCATACGTGAACATCTGTGCTTGCAAATTTATTCAAATTCATGTATGCAATGGAAAAACTGTCACAAGATGTCAGATGATAGACAAGTAGGTGGCCCCACCCATTTGTCAAACATGGCTGGTGGTGTTGGAAAGGTATGGATTCAGTACACGGGGTAGATCCAATTCCTCACCCTAAAGTGACTCATGGAGAGAGCTAAGTTGTCTTATACATTCCAGAGGGTGAGAACGAGTTGACACAGGGGTGTCATGTTTGGTGAAAGTCCCAAATCTTTTTAGTAAAAAGTAGTTCTTTCCCTAGTCATTGTTCTTTAATTTCCACTACTGTAATAGGATTACTGATCTAAATAAAAATGTTGTGATCAGAATAAACTATACAAATAGCTTTTTCAAGGAGGAATATTGTCACCCATCCCAGAAGTTATATCATATGCCTGCAGTTTTTAAGTTCCAGATTCTAAACCCACTGACAATTGTCTCATTTTTGCTTAATGTTACTGACCGTATAAAAATTCCTGATGAAAAAGGTACAAAGATATAACCAACATAACAGTACACATATTGTGTTGAAAAAAGTAGTGACATGACTGAAACAAGTAGTCCTTCTGTGCTGTGCTGTTTACAGTTGATGACCATGAGAATGATGATTGCAGTCTGTGATATAACAGAGTAATTTCATGTTTCATAAATCTTCTTTCAAATTTATTCATTTTTCTATTATTAATATACCAAGAAAAATACAAATGGATTTTATACTGTATATATTGTATATTTCATATATTTTAAAAATAACAATATACAAAATATTTTATTTTAATGATTACTATAAACAGTAGATTTCATAGACTAGGTTTCCTGGTCTTCTCCAGTTATTGATATGTACAGAATTGCTGACCAATCTATCATTTTCTCAATATAATATAGCACCAAAGCTTGATTCAGTGCTTGGTAGTGCATATTATATTTTTTCTGAAAAGGATCACAGTTATATCCATGAAATTTGGCATTTCAGAAAAGTTTATAGTATCTTGTGCTTTTGAGGTTGTGGGACGTTCTGCATATTCTGCAAAACAAAACAAAATCCAACATACTGGGGCGGGGAACCTTCCAAACCTGTTGCATATCTGGAGACAAGACACATTAGTAACTTGTGGCATGTGCTCTCCAGGGTCAAAATCAATACAAAAAAAAGCTAGCCCAAATGTGTCTGATTCCTCCTGTAGCTGAAAGAGCATGAAGGATGTCTCCTTTTTTCTGCTTCTGGAATGAATCTGTCTTCTTCTGAACTAGATCTAGTAGCACCTGCAGTGCTTGGTAGTGCATATTATATTTTTTCTGAAAAGGATCACAGTTATATCCATGAAATTTGGCATTTCAGAAAAGTTTATAGTATCTTGTGCTTTTGAGGTTGTGGGACGTTCTGCATATTCTGCAAAACAAAACAAAATCCAACATACTGGGGCGGGGAACCTTCCAAACCTGTTGCATATCTGGAGACAAGACACATTAGTAACTTGTGGCATGTGCTCTCCAGGGTCAAAATCAATACAAAAAAAAGCTAGCCCAAATGTGTCTGATTCCTCCTGTAGCTGAAAGAGCATGAAGGATGTCTCCTTTTTTCTGCTTCTGGAATGAATCTGTCTTCTTCTGAACTAGATCTAGTAGCACCTGCAACAGATACCTGCCCTTTGGTTTCTGTTTCCAGGATAACGCTCCCTCCATCAATCACTTTAGGCTGGTTCAATAATATATGATTATCATCTGATGGAAACAACATCTAACAATGATGACTTGCAACACAGGCAGAGCACCTCACTTCAAAAGTTAGGCTTCCTAATGGAGCATTTACATTAACTGTGAGTCATTAGGTATAAAAAATAATAATCAAAAACAAAGCAGCAGGTGTAAACTAGTTCTTACACAAGGCTCAGTGACAAGTAGAAAACATCGGAAGTACTTTATTTCACAGGGATATTAAACATTTAGGGATGCTTACTGATCGGACTTCCAAGAACATATCATCACTCCCAGGATTGAAGAAAGGATACATTTCCTCAGAGAATTGATAAGGGATTGACCGAATAGGGCACATCTTCTGGACATTATAAAATGACAGCACTTGCTCATTCATGTCCAGAAAAACACCTACAATTTCACATTCTTCATTCTGGCCATCAATTAGGCTGTTTCCTCCAGTGCAATGAAACTTACCCTGGAACCATCGTATACCAATATATCCCTCCTCCAGTGGCTTTTCCAGCTTCTCCTCTTCTAGCCTTCTTCTTGCAGTTATAGTAAGTACTCCCAGCTCCCACTCACATTTGTGTCCAACCTCCACCTCCCAGTACATCTCTCCCTTACTATACCCCTCATTTGCCACTGCAATCAGAGGTCCTTTGGGATCTTTTGGTTGTTCTAAGGGGGAATGGTTATTTTTGACTTTATTCTTCTCTTTGATGATGAGTTTGGCATGTGTGCATTTCGGATCCAGAGTGACATCGACTAGAGAGCAGGAAGAAACAATAATGTCATTTACAAAAAGAAGATTGTTTCTATCCATATTAAACACAGGGATCTTTTTTGTGTGAGGTCATTGCTTATGACCACTTGCAGTGGTATGGTGAAATATCTCTGGCCCACCTCATAAACCACTGTCCACTTACATTCCACCACATCGTTGGTTATTACCACCATATGGAGTCTAATTTAATGCATTCTCCATGTTGGATTTATGCACTGCTTTTTTCTGGGGGTACGCAGGGGTATGCATACCATTAGGCATTTTGTGAATCTAAGTTTGACCTCATTGAGGGGCAGTATTTCAATATGTGTAGGACAATGAGAGTACCCCTGAACATTTTTAATAGAAACAAGCACTGTATTTATGACTTCTAGACTGGAATGAAGATTGTGAGAAAAAAATATTTCTAACATCAAAAACGCTTTTACTTTGAACTGTTCTGCACTGAACATTTTTTAAACAAATAAATTTCAACCAAGAATTATTGTTGTTGACTTCAATATAATATAGAAGAAACATGCTTTTAAAATGATAATTTTGAGCCCAGCATCAGCTTTTGAAATCAATGCTCCAATCTAGCTATTTGTTATATGGGGAAAGGACATCTGGAGTGTCCCTAAATACAAGGACTTTCAAACTTGGCACATTGATTGACCCCTCAACTGATGTAAATGGAATTCTTATGTAGTTCTAGATTGAAGACCAAAATAGATATGACGTTCACTATATCGCCATAGTCAATATGCAAATTTCTAAAGAACAGATTGCAATTGTTGTGGGGGAGTTGACAGTTATTAGAATCACAGCAGATGGATAAGGGAAGTTTAACCCTTTTTTATTTTGCTGTGGTCCAGATGAAAATGGCTACTCCATTGATGCTGCTTGCATTGGGAAGAAGCGTGTCGTTGGTGCCAACATTCACAGCAACGAATATGCAAATAGCAGCTTGTGGGGAGTGATTTTTGTCAGGAATGTAGTCGATCAAGGGAAGAGAGTTAAACTCCCCACCCTCCTGCAATAATGTATTAGTCTTCTGAGATAACTGATAATTATCACTACCCAACAATTTGTATTTTTAAAAACGGGCACACTAAATGCAAGGAAGCCTTTAATATACTATCTCATTTGGCCTTGAGAATATAGACTGACAACTGCTAAAGGTGTTCTATATTCAGAAATGATCATACCTGCACAGGACAATGCCCTCCTGAACTCTGCAATGTAAAACAACAGGCAATAGTGAGATTTGCAATGGTGCAACAATTTACATTTGAAGAATGGAAGAATCAAAACATGTTTTGATCCAACTCACCTAGTTCATGCTCGGCTTTTGCTGTAAATGAAGATATTATTCAATCAGCGACCATTTCACAAATGTCTTCTGACAAAACCTAGATAATGTGAGTGTTTCAACCAATCAGATGGAATGGCTTTAAAACTAAGCATGGAGAAATAAAGAAGTGCAAGGTTTTTGCTCAATCCTTCTTCAGTTGAAGCTGAATGTAGCCTGAGTTTAGGTCTTAAGTGTAGCTTATAAGTTAAAGTATAGCTATAGACCTCAGATCAGTGCATAACTTCAATAAATAAAAAATAAATAAATAAACCTAAAGTGCAAATTAGCACACTTTGAGGGTGGCTTTTGCATCCTGACTCTGGAATGCCTTATAACCTCTTAGTCAAGCAGCAAGCTATATCCTTCCTGGACAGATTCACTGGGCAGAGAAAATAATGTTTCTTCCAGGGCCTATCTGAGGGCAAAAAGTACCTAAACAAGATACCCACTTTTCTTGTCAGTGACACTACTAGTTGTTTGACCTGGCAGGTACATTCTATGGCTTGTGAGTGCAATGGGGGGAAAAAATAGGAAACAAAGACAATTTAAACCTCATGTGTGAAAACAGCCTCTGGGTGAACACAAAACATATGTGAGTGTTGCACCGTCCATCCACTCAGTCACACATTACTGAATATTACTGAAAATAATCCTTACCGAATTTATCTTGCACTTTCCTGAATTCTGCAAATGAACAAAATGAAAAGGATTGATATTTTATGAATACAACCAAGGTAGGACTTTTCATTTTGCCTTTTAGAATGTTTAGAATATTTAAAATTATCAAAGCATTTTGTACTACATTCTGAGGATTAGAGATTTTTAAAATATTAAGTAGTTTAAAAATTATTATAAATACACCAACTTCTAAAGTAGTATTTCGTTGGCTAGAAGGTGCAGCAACAAATTTCCTCTTCATATTTAGTGTCTACTAGACCATTCAATACAATCTCTATTTTATGATTAAATGTCAGTGGGCTTCATCTGCCTGGCTGCTAAGGAGCAATTGCCAGGTTCAAGTTATGGCAGCTGCAGCTGGAGAGAGAATCAGGCTGTATAAGAAAGAGTGGCTGCAGCAACCCTGTCAGATGGGTGGGGTACAAATAAATTATTATTATTATTATTATTATTATTATTATTATTATTATTAAGAATTTGACTAGTTGACATCCCTTCTAGTGCTATGGAAGGAATTACCTTTTTCTGTTTCTTCTTTTACTTTCTCTGAAGAATAAAAGAGTGATAGAGTTAGTCACATGGTGAGCAAAGTTATTAAATTGTTAAAAATGTGTAACAAGTGAAATGTACAAGTTGATGTTTCTGTTTTATCTGTAAACTGCCAAGAGTCGCTGTCAGGGAAAGAGGCAGGATATAAACAAATATGATAATGATGATGGTGATTATAATGTATTGACAGTGAAATTTTAAGTGTGGCATGTGGATCTCCATAGCAGTTGTGCAAACTTCAGTTCTAACTGTATCTGGGATCATAAACATAGAATGATATTTGTGTGAAATCTACAATGAATGACTCCAATGCAATGCATTGTTCCATTACGGCAGGCAGAAACGGAATGGGACTCTTACCTAGTTCCCTTTGAAGCTGTGCTTTTTCTTAATGAGAGAGAAGAGAAGAGAAATATTATTGTCATCTGTGGATAATGAGGGGGAAACACACATTTATGCACTGTGTAATTTGGAAGAGAGCTGTATTCTGAATTTCATTATGTTTTTAGCGGGCTTTTCAAAGCTATAAGCTAAAAGCATATCATTAATCAGATTTTAAAGCCACATTTCAGATGTAATTTTCACATTCAAATCAGCAAGACCTTTAAAGTCACTAGCATTTATTGGATCATGCCCATATATCGAAGGAGAAGGGGATTCTGTTGGGCAGCAGTGGTAACATCCAACTATAAAAGTTGGCCTTCGGGGAGTGGGGAATTAAAGATCTGGCAGTATCTCATCTTCCAGTTCTGGTTTGGGTTTTATATTCCAGAAAACCAGCAACTGATACTAGATACATATCCAAGACACATACACAGGAAGTGTGCGCGCTTCATTATGAGCAGAAGGTAAACATTTTTCTTTCAGTTCTTAGATATTATCTACTGGCCTGTACTCTTGAATTCTTCCCCTGCACAATATGCTAAAGCTCACTGTTGGAAACTAGCCAAGAGGACTATGCTATAAACAGTGCTGGCCCCAGATGCAGAGGGCAAGTCAAGCGGAGGGTGTAGCTCCAGCCCCGCACTCTTGTCCCAGACCATTTGCTCAGAGTGGACAGGCAAGTGAGGAAGGGCAGGAGCAACACCATGGGATTCAAGTGCAAGGGGGTGCCCAATTGTGCCAGTCATGGAAGTAAACATATTCAGGGTAATTCATGTGAAATTTTAATAAGGACGAGTAGAAAATCCATGCTTACCTTCCTCTAATGCTAACTTTTCATTTTCTGCACATGGGGAGGGATATATTAGTATTATTAACATTTGTTCAGTGCCCTTTACAAAATGTTTGACTTACAAAATCTTAAAATGATGATCAACTTATCAAACATTTAAAATTCATATCACAGAATATATAATTATCGGGTGGGTGTGCAATAAAAACACTGATAACCATGCTCTGTTATGTCATGTATGGAAACCCAGCTAGATTTTTTTTTGGGGGGGGGATATAAATAATAAAATTATTATTACTTCAAACCTTATAACAAACAGTGCATAAACTTTCAGCCCTGGTAAGAACCTCAACATAGGACTTGAATGGCTTCACTCTGCCCTATCCAGCAGACTTTGCTCAGCCCCTTATTCCCCCCCCCCCGTTAACACAATCCCATAAATCATTTCATTAAGTGATACAGTGATTACCTGAAAAAGCAATCTTCCAACGATCGTCTGAAATAAAATAAAGAACAAGATTTTTTTTATATACTTTCTATTTTTATATGCATGTTCTTTGTTTATAGGGAGAAACGACACTAAGCATTATGTGACAATAAATGTTCAGTTCTGAGCAGGTGCATGCTTAACAGGAGGCCATAGACAACCCTGGCTCTATGATGTGATGGTCTAAACCACTGAGCCTCTTGGGCTTGCCGATCAGAAGGTTGGTGGTTCGAATCCCCGCAACGAGGTGAGCTCCCATTGCTCTGTCCCAGCTCCTTCCAACTTAGCAGTTCGAAAGCATGCCAATGCAAGTAGATAAATAGGTACCACTGTGGTGGGAAGATAAACAGCATTTCTGTGCTCTCTGGTTTCTGTCACGGTGTTACATTGCACCAGAAGTGGTTTAGTCATGCTGGCCACATGCTGTCTGTGGACAAACACCAGCTCCCTCAGCCTGAAAGCGAGATGAACATTGCAACTCCATAGTTGCCTTTGACTGGACTTAAACGTCCAGGGGTCCTTTAGCTTTTTTTTTTTTTTACCTTACATGTCATTCCTGAGGTTTTAGGTGCACACTTCTATGAACGAGCCAGTATGGAATGGACAGGGCCGAGAGGATGGTTGATGCAAATAAAGATTCATTCACTCACTCATTCATTCATGTATGCCACTATAAGCTCCAGGGGTCCTTTAGCTTTTTTTTTTTTTTTTACCTTACATGTCATTCCTGAGGTTTTAGGTGCACACTTCTATGAACGAGCCAGTATGGAATGGACAGGGCCGAGAGGATGGTTGATGCAAATAAAGATTCATTCACTCACTCATTCATTCATGTATGCCACTATAAGCTTCTTGGAATAGAAATGGGATATAATTATAATAACTACTACTACTACTACTACTACAATAATAACAGTAAAATTTTCATTGTACACCTGACATGTGAACCAGCCCCTACAGAAAGTAGGGAAGTGGGCATAAACCTAGTTATAGATTAACTTCATATTGTGAATTTTCTTGTTCTGCTTGTGTTTTTTTATATACCCTAATGCACATCCAATCCACCTCTCTCTCTCTCTCTCCAAATCTAGAAATATGATGATAAAGATATCCCACATCCATTTACTGTGTGTGTGTCTCTCTGTGTACGTGTCTTCGTGTTCATGTTCTGGAACAATAGGAAAACTTACGGTTTAGTTTCAAATAGGTGACAATTATGACATTGATGATAAGTACTGCAATGACGAAGAAGCCAACCATGCACAGGGAGGTGGAAGGGAAAAAGATATCTGTGAATAGAACAAAGTCAACAGTTAGAAGATCTTCTATGCTTTTTCCTTTTTCCTTTTTAACTCATCCATAGAAAACAATAAGCACAGATTAAACTAAGTTTCAAAATAACAACGATAAATAGATATAAATATCTACAGATAGCAGAAAAGATATCTGGCAAATTCTGCATCCACTGACAGAATTCTTTAGTTCAGACCAATGTGGACCCATAATGCGACTTGAGCAACAATCCATGTTTCTTGTTATGTTTCAAATTTTCATAGGATTAATTTTTCCTAGTCCTATGGACCATGTAAAAAAGCAACATTAAAGTAAATCCTACCCAGAAGACTGTATTTACTGTTTCTTTACTCCTAAACCTCAATATACATAGGCAACTTATTTCACTTAATAATGTTCCCCCAAAAGTTCATATTATTGTTAGGGAGCATTGTGAATATTCATGGTTAACATTCTGTTCATTCTACACATTTATCCTCAGTTTCTATACAGCACTGTTTCTCATTCACCTGCAATTACAAGGGAAGTCGATCCTATTGGTGTATTTGAAGATTTATTGGTGATTCTGCAGGAGATAGCACTCCCAGAACCCCATTCTAGAAGAACAGAATTTTCAATGCTGCTTTTGCCCAGAGTGGTGGGAGTTGAAGAAAGTTCTTGTCCTTTGCCATCCATCCATGACAGCTGCAGAAGCTCAGGAGATCTCACATTCTCAGATTTGCAGACAAGTCTGATCCCACTACCCTCATATTGGTCAAGAACAATCAAAGGGCTCGTACTGTTACCTAAAGAGATAGGAAGATAGTTCAGTGTGAAGCATAAACACCAAGAAGTAATTGGGCAAAAACTGCAAAATTTTTATTTTTTTCTATAATCTGGATTACATACAGCAATGATATTCAACTGGTCTTGAAACCTGCATGCCAACCCAATCCTACCACCACTTAGTTTTTATAAAATAAATCGGAGAAGCAAACATATTGTAGAAAATCACAAGGGAGTCCTATGTTTTAGGGTAGAATTGATAGTGGTCACTGGGTTTGAAAAGATCAAAAAGTTCTAATATTCAGTACATGATGTTATCCACTATGTGAGCTGCATAGCAGGAGAAAACATTGGGCTGTGAGGTAACGCTTGTCAATTTCAAACCCATTCTATTTCAAAGAATGTAGCAAACATTCTCTAGTCATTTCCACTTTAAAGAAGAATTGTTTTGATTGTGCTCAGAAATGATCACGTTTTCTGGTAACTGTTGCTTTCCACGCCCTTAAAAGGTAGGCTTGCTTGGGGACAGAATTATAAGCCTCAGTCTGAAGAATATTGAAACAGCAGTTATTGGAAAGGGCAATCACTTCTATGCATGCTCAAAACTGCATAGACAGGAAAAGGTGAACTAGGCTGAACGCAAAACAGGTTTATTGATCATCAGGGGTTTTCACTAGATGATCATCAAGGTCCTTTCCAGTTCTATAATTCCAACCCATTAATTGGCTATTCACTGGATTAAATGTATGACCAGAAACTCAAATTAGCTGTCTTCTTGAGACACTCAAGGAGCTTTGTATCACTTTTAGGTTCATTGTTAAATTGAAGGGTCAGCTTTAATATATCCTTTACCAATAAAAATAAAAGCCCCTCCAATTAAATCTATAGTTGGTGACTGACAATTAAATTGATTAAAGCTGACATTTCTAGTAAAAACCGAGCAGAGAACTGGCCAAGGCAATATATTTTAAAAAAACAAACCACTCAGAATACTTACCAGTTGCTGAATAACTCATAATCAGCAATGGCAACAAGTGAATGGCACTGTTCCTGGAGTTGGCGAAAACAGCTATGAAAGCAAAGAAGCATTTGAACATCAGTTTGGATAATTTAAAAATGTGTAGGCAAAACCCACATGGAAAGGGAATGAGAGTGGATTTCAAGAGGAGTTCTATTCTGTCACCAAGTTATTAAGGCTGTAATCCTGTACATTTCTATTCAGAAGAAAGCTATATTGAATTGAATGAGACTTATTCCCAAGTGAGTTAAACTTTAGTCTCCTTTTGATTATAGTTCTCCAATTTTCCTTCACCCCTTATCCCCATGGTATTTGGAGTCCTCCGTGAATAATTTTGCTGGGTTTTTTTTGTAGAGATATATAAAAAAAATCTTACCGCCTAAAAGTGGAATAATATTCATGATTCAGCTTGCAGTGCATGAAAAGTGATATGCTGTTGTTCTTGCTGTAGATTTTTCCAGTTAATGATTAATCATACACTGAAAGGGAAGCAGTGAAAGGGAAGGGAAATTGCATGAGTTGTGTGTTGATTGATATGTAGGTGAACAACTCACTCACTCAGCATTCAGCAATGAGACTGGGACGATCAGACCGCTTAAACAAAAACCTAGGCTGCAGTGCTGTTGTGACTCCAGAACAATTTTAAGACAGGGTTAGCTAAGCTGTGGGCCTCCAGTTTTTGCTGACTACAATTGCAATCAGTGCTCACCATGGCCATGCCTGCAAGGTCTGATTGCAGTTGGTATCCAATAATGTCTGGATGGCCAAAGGTTCCTCATTTCTGATTTCAGATCTGAAACAGGAGAGGAGATTCTAAGTAGACCTGACTTGGGACTCAGCTACATTAGTCAAAATACAGCATTCTAAATGCATTATAACACTGTGACACCGGATGGCACTGTAGAGTTCGATCCTACGGCAATGTGATTTTGCATTGTGAGCTTTACAACTCATTTTCCTGAAATGTTTTTTTTATGTGTCTAGATCCAGCCTTGATCTTCTTAAAGTCTAATAATTCACACAAACTCTTCATAAAGAGTTCTTACATTTAGGTGTAGGTGGCTCCTTGGATGGAGAGTAAGGACAGGCTGTGCCCAAACCACCTTCAAAAGGAAACTGGCTACCAAAGAAATCCCACCCCTACCAGCCAATCTTTCAGATTCAAGATATTAAGCAGCTTGCCCAGGGAAGGGGAATCTGTGGCCTTCCAGATATTGATGGCCTCCATCAGCTTGAGCCAGCATGGCCAATGGTTGGGGAAGATGGGAGCTGTAGTACAACAACATTCAGAGGGCCACACCTTCCCCATCCCTGTTGAAGCCCATTTCCAGTTTAAGGAAAATCCAGGAGGCAAAATTCTCTCCAGCTGGAATAGAGTGCAAAGGCAGGGGAAACATGACATGTACTAGACCTCACTTAAAATGCATTTAAGCTATTTGTATTTGCATTCTAACTGTTTTGTTAGCTTAGGCTTCCACACCATGATATTTCTGTCTCGAGGTTTGATGCAGCAGTGGGATAAGTCCAAGGAAATGGTAAGTCCAAGTAGCTGTTCTGCCAGGGAAGCCCTCAGGAATGCTTTTCAGTTAATAAAGGCCTTCTAGATGCCCAGATAGGTATGCACATGAATATGAGGTTGAATTGCCCATTAAGAGTGCTTCACTTGGCGTTCATTGTTTCATTGCTTATACATCTGGCACCTGAGGCAGAAAATCCCCTCCCGGCAGTAAAAATACAATAAAAGCAAATTGACAATCTGCTCCGACCATCTTTCACTCTATGTGTGTCCTTTCTCCTCTCTCACACACAGACACACACTCTCACACCACTAATAAGTCATTTGCACAGCAGTTTCCTCGGTTTGAGGTCAAAGTGCTAAAATAGAAATTTAGATAGTATCAATGAAAAAGGACAGGTCGACTTATTCTGTCCCTTCATGCCCCCAAACTCTTGGCTTAGATAGAAAACTGTTGATCTCATATCAAGAGAAGAATTTATTCAGCCTGTCTGCACAGGAGCTGATTTCCTGGAATTGAGTGCCTTACAAGAAAAGAGGCTTTCACTTTCAATCCACCAGGACAGAAACAAACCTGATTTCCCACAACCACTCCTTTTCCAAGAAAGGGTGGCTTTGATACTGCTGGCACTTTCAATTAGTTTTGTGGTTTTCAGTTCCTGACCTTTGCTCTCTGAAACACAAACACACACCTGAAAGGAAAAGGGGAGTAACAGAGGTGCATTTTTTCTGAGCTCAGAATGGTTTTGTTACCCAAAAACAATCAACAAAGGACTAACATCTTGCTGCTTCAACAGTCAGTTCCAAGCCAGGAAATGCAACTGGCACCTTTTGGAACATGGGAGAACAAAAAGAGAAACTTCTACCCCAGAAACAACAACTAAAAGTTAAAGTGTGGATAATGTTAGCCCAGATGAATATTGTAACGCTTACAAACAACTTGGGACACACAAAGTTTCAAGGTGCCAACACCTTCACAAGTCACTCTCAGGAACTATCAGGATTTCAGGATCTTCACACAAAAAGATAGTTTTATCAAGAAATTTTGGCAGCAGAGGGAGAGAGGAGGGTTCGCCCTTCCCAATTTTGAATTATATCATGCGGTTGCCGGATTAGTTTGGATTAAGGACTGGATTCCTCTAAAAGATACAGATGTGCTGGACTTAGAGTGTTTTGATAACTGCTTCTGCTGGCACGTGTATTTGGTGTATGAAGGCCCACAAGGGGTTTTTGAACCATATAGTAAGAAAATCACTTTATAAAATATGGTTCAAATATAGAGATCTATTAGA
Source organism: Lacerta viridis (assembly GCA_900245905.1). Classification (NCBI taxonomy): domain Eukaryota; kingdom Metazoa; phylum Chordata; class Lepidosauria; order Squamata; family Lacertidae; genus Lacerta; species Lacerta viridis. The sequence continues at coordinate 228,206 of OFHU01002742.1, read as the reverse complement.
ACCCAAAATCCCCTTGTGGACCTCACCGACAGAAGCCCTGACTGTAAAAAAGAAAAAAAAACATGAAAAGAGACTGGGCCACATATAGAATGCAGTTAGAAGAAAACAATAATAAACTCAAATTAATTTTTTTTGAAGAAATAAGGATATATCTGACAGACTGGTTACAATATTTTCAAATAAATGAGAGATTATGTATGGATAGAAAGAAAGAAAGGATTCGAGAATGCAACATCTAAATTTGAAAAAGAATTAATACAATCAAAAGGGAAATATATCTCAAGGATGTACAGTGGTGCCCCGCTACATTCTTCTCAAAATTTTCGTAGGGGTTTTTCGTCTTGCGGAGGTAAGCCGCGCTCCGCAAGAAAAAAAAAAGAAAAATTTTTCGTCTTGCGAAGTGACTTTTTCGTCTAGCGGGGCAGCCTTCCGGGAATGCCTTCGTCTAAATTTTTCGTCTAGCGAGGCATTCGTCTAGCGGGGAAGTACAACATTCTTCTCAAGTAGGAGGTAAAAGAAGAAGAAGTGAAAGGGGAAATAGTAAGGTGGGCCCAGGACCCTGGCTACAATATTTACATGGACCAGTAGGAGAAAACTATGGAAGGAAGATATTAAGTTTACGGCATGCTGTAATCTCAGAGAAAACATCATGAAAATGCAATATAGATGGCACCTTATCCCAGCCAAATTGGCTAAAATGTATAAAAAGAGATCAGAAGTTTGCCTAAGGTGCAAAAATGGTACAGGTTCTTATATGCATATGTGGTGGGAATGCACAATAATTAGAGAATTCTGGGATTCCATTTATAATAAATTTAAAAACCTACTCAGGTTTTCATTCTCAAAAAAACCAGAGGCCTTCCTTTTAGGGATAATGTCATCAGAAATAAAAAATAATGTTAGACCACTCTTCATGTACGCAACAACTGTAGCCAGGATTCTGGTGGCAAGGAACTAGAAAAGCAAAAAGATTCCTACAATAACTGAATGGCAGGTCCAAATGATAGAATATTTACAGTTGCCCATGATGACAGGGAGAGTCAGAGGATATCCGACGCAGAAAGTACACAAGGAATGGAAAATATTTAAAGTTTACTTGAAAAATCATTGTAACAATAAAAATCTCCTGGCAGACCTTGATTGATTCTTGTAAGACAAAAGTGACAAATAATCAAATACTTTGGATAAGAATTAGGAACACAAAATAATAGTATGATGCTGTGTGTAAAATAACCAAAATAAGTGACAGTACAATGGGTTTAATTGGAAGTCAATTTTATTTTCTCTTAATTTTTTTCTTTTTTCTTCTTTCTGTTCTGTAAATTAGTTATTGATAAAATTAGTGATTGGTGATGCAGATATTGTATAGTTGTGTTCAGTAGTATATTAGGGTGTGATGTGGGATGTGGGATGTTATGTAATTTTAATGCTGTTCGTCAAATAAAGTTTAAATAATAAAAAAAGAAATTTTGGGGGCAGCATTTCAATTATACATTGACAAATCCATCATGAATTAAATAGAAAGGGGAATCTGCACTGGACAGGAGAAGGTGGAGAACCTCCATGAGAGGCTCATGTGCACATGAAGTATAGATAGGAAGCCCAGTTTCATTCATAATCATGCTGGAGGAAATTCCACTATGTTCAATGAAACTGAGTCATGTCCAAACTGGCAAGCATAAGTTGCCACTTTTCCTGAACTGGCAGGTGAGTGTGAGCCCAAGTTTTGAGAATTAGGCCCTAAGTCACACGATCATGCTAGATTGCATTTGGAATAAATGTATGCATCTCCTTGCCCCACCATGTCCCTACCACCCCCTTTTAAGACTAACACTGGCTTACGCTTCAACAGTGGGGATTTATGCTGATATATCTCCAGCTCAGCCAGCACAGGGAATTTAACAAGCATTGCCCTGGCTCAGCTAGGAAAATCTAACAACAACAACAACAACATATGCCATATGCCAGCCATCTGAGTTACCCCAGCCATTCTATGCTTTCTATGATACCCATATTTATAGGCCTAGGATGTCAGCAAGCAGAATTCCCAGGGATTTTTTATTGTGTTGAACAAACAAGTATACCATTATTAACACAACGCAACGAACATCACTTTCATAATTCCATCTACCTGTGGTTACATCATTTAACATTTTACATTACCATTGAAACTGCAATCAGACACAACCATGATGATACGGTAGAATTTGAAGGTTAAGTGTACATAACAGTGGGTAACCAAACAAAAGACCCTTGCGTGGGTTAGAGGCAGGAAAGAGTAAATAAAACAATAAACAGAAAATCAGGGGTTGTAAAGCTTCCAAATTCCTCCAGCTCTTGCACTTTCAAACTTCTTCCATATTATCAGTTCCCATAAATTGTCATGCATTGTGAGGATGCTGCATCGGCATGTGAAATGTTGGAGGTCTCTGAGGCAGGTTGCATGTACAATTGAGTAATAGTTGCATAGGCTGTTGTTTCTTTATTTCCAGGTGGTGATGGCTTGGAAATTAAAAAAACCAAAAAAATTACTTACCTACTGATATTGGCTTTTTCGCAGAAGTAATTTGGGGCCAATTGTTGTTATGGCAAGAACATCTGCCCTAACTTTCCTAATGCAGAATATCTGGAATATATTTGTAGTTTTACACAGTATTCCAGGTACATAAGTGGACCCTGAGGGGGTATGAGTGGGGCAGGCTACAATAGCCCATTTCTTCGGGTATTACCAGGCTTGTCTGAGGCCCAGGGAGGGAGTTTTATTAGGGAGTTTGCATGACAGTGTAAGTCGAGTAGGCCCCTGGTGCCCCCCCCCCCGACCAGTTTAGCCCTCTGAGTGTTGGGGCAAGTGCACTGGGCAGCTCCCTACCCCTGAACAGCCCTGGGTAATGCACTAAATAAACAAGAGAGAGTCAGAATTGAACATGGTCTACTGTACTAAGACAGATCACCCCAGATTTGGCTGAGACGTTTTACTCACCACTATTTGGAGGAGTCCTGTAAGTGTGGCATCTGAAGACAAATTCAAAGTTATAGTCACACAGTAAAACTTCAAGGATGTGTATAAGTATGTGTACTTATGTGTGGAGTCATAACATGTATCAACCTTTTAGGAGTGGCTCATCCCTGATCATCAGGCTTTTTCTTGAAGCTATCATTAGACAACAATGCCCAGGCAGCTCCTCAAGGGCCATTACCACCACTGACACCTCCTGCCAGTTCTGCTAGTATTGAACTTCTTCTCCAGAGGAAGGTGCCTGAGAATCAGTCAGATACTGAGTGAACACAGAAATGCCAGCACTGACACAAACAAACCTCACAGTCCCCATTCACTCACCAAAGTGACAGGAACACCTCTCGTTTGCTATGTCAAGACTTGTTTCTGCCCTACTCTTCGAAAGGAAGTGGCAGGGTGTGTGCAGCTCCTTGGATCAATGTCTCAGCTCACACTTAGCCATACAATTCACCTGCTGTCCCTTTACTCTTGCTTTGCCTGGATATCACCCAGGTCTATGCATTAAAGGGTTTGACAGAAACAGAAAGTTTGAGTTCTTCATCTGACAGTGAGGGTCAGGACAGGCAGGGCAGGTTGGCTGGGTCTGGTGAGAGTTGAGCTATTCTGAGAATGCATCTAACTAAGAGGTTAGGGAGGCAACAGAAACCAGCTGTATACTATAGGCCTGCAAAAACCTCTGGAAATGAGTATCTCATTCAAAATCAGCCGTTCTGGTAAGGCTACATTGAGAGAAGCCTTCCAAAACAGCTATGTGGGCCTCCGTGCTTGTTGAATGCGTCATGTGGGTGAGGAACCACAGTGAGAGCATTCTCTCCCACAGCCCACAACTTCTATAAATAAGCCCATTCTACCAAATAATGTGTTACAATTCTTGTAAGCAGGCGTGAACCAGAAGCTTCACTGATTTACAAATAACTGCAGAAAAATCTAGTTTCTCCTTGAGACATAAGGGTTTACACCTGAGCTCATTGGAATGCAGCTGCATAGCAAAATAAAACCACTGTACCTTTCATTAGGTTTGGAGAGTGAAAGGGTTTTTAAAAACTTAATTAAATTTGTGGTTTTCATGTTCCAGAACATAGTATTTGTATCCTAAAACTAAATTCTGCCTTTCACACAGAAACCTCCAAGGGATTGTAATAGCAATACTAAAAAGTTACACCTGAATTCAAAGTTCTTCATCCTCATTTTAGATATTTCAAACACGCATTACAGTCACACGATTAGGTGAAGCGTATAACTCTCTTCCTAGTTTTTCCAGCAGAAACATGTATATACTCTTTTTCAGAGCATTTCCCCACATTCGCGAAGTCTGCAAACTTAACTATTTAGACCAAAAAAGGTAAAGCTGCTAAACATTCTGTAGATCCTCTGATTGTGTGCTAGACTTGTGGCATGATTCATGATGCAAGTGTGGTTTTCATGACCAAAGGGAGAAAAAAATTATCTTACACTGAACTTCTTCAGGGGGCAGGTTTCTGTTGTCCTTGACTACAGTTCCTTCCCTAAGAAAAACAAGAGACAAGTACTGAAAATCTGGTAAGAGCAGCAGTAAAATTGTTTAGGCAACAGCAGAAGGCTTTTGTTAGTTCATTCATGTATTTTCTTCCCCTGTACCACATCTCTGATCTAAATCCCTTTCTTATGCTGCTGTTTGTCCAACAATGGCAGTGGGGAGATGCAGGGACCTAGCCAGGAAAGAGCTTAGGACTGGAGAAAGTGTAAAAAACAAGAAACAAAAATCCCCACACATTCTCAACAATAGAACAAAGTGCTGAACAAAGAACAAAGTGCATGAAAAAAGATCGTTTTGCTATGTTACTATGAACTTGTTTTTGTATTGCTTGAAGTATATTCCCATTTTCTTTGTTTCTAAGCTGCTCTGAGCATGATTTTGTGTGTGTGTAAAAGTGGCATACAAATAAAGCGAATGAAGGAATGAAAATCTTACACATAATCATAAGGAGTGTGCTCAGTATTGGCTCTGTCCTGCCTTGAAGATCTCTGAAGAAACGGCACTAAAAGAAAAAAGAAGAAAGGCAAAGAAGCTGTCATAAATTAGGGCCGACATATGTCTGGATTTTCCCGAACATTACCGGGATTTCAGAGGCAGAATTGACGTCTGGGTGGAATTTCCAAAAAGCAGTGCTTTGTCCTGAATCTTAGGCAAGTCAATCAAAAAAACGTGGTTTTTTTTGGGGGGGGGGGTTGTAAAGGCAGGGGGCAGTTCCAATGAAGGAGGAGTGGCAGTTGAAGCCACTCCTCTAAATGCACAGTCCTGCAAATGGATGTAAACTATTTTCCTTAACAGAATTCAGTTTTGTACTTTCTTTTTGCTAACATATGCATGTTTGTGCACAATTTCTCCCATACCTGTGCACACACAAATCTATGCTCACAGATAGAGAGTAATGACATTTTTTGGTTGCAAGTGTGTGTTTTGAAGGAAAGCTGACTTTCAGTTCACATGTTGTTCCTGTAAGTGAGAATTAGGTAAGGTCCCTTCAAATGGGAACAGAATTTATTCCTCACCCCTACTCAATTATCATTGTCAGTTATCAAAAGATTATCATTTTTTAAACATTTTATTATAAATATCAATACATTACAAAACAATATACACTTAACATTATATTACAAACAAAATATACAACACATATCTCACCTTCACCATCCCTTCTACCTACCTACCAACCAAGACGCGAACATACTGTGATAATTGACTTCCAACCAGTCTCATTGTGTAATTTAGTCACTCATGAAATCTATGCACATTTCATATTGCTTATTTTGTTTATCTTTTGTAATAATTATGTCTTTCTCTCGTCTAACTTCTCTATTTATTAGGTTATCATTGGTTCAGGTTAGGATCACTCACCTTTCTTGACCAAAAGGTAGATCAGAAGTACCAACACCAGAATGGTACCAGCCACAACTCCATATATAACTTCATGATTTGACCCTGCCCAAAAAAAGAAGAGTAATCTGAATTAGATCAAAAAAGGAAAAAAAAGAGACTTCATTTGGTTTCCCTCACAAAGCCAAAATTAGCCCCATCTAAATAAGGCTAGGCTTGCCATACATTCGGAAAATTCTGGACAGGCAAGGAAATCGGATGCCAAAAATGGTGTGTGTGTGTGGGGGGGAATTGAATTTTAAGAGATGTCTGGAATTTCCCATATGTAGGGTAACCGGGGTTTTTTTCGTCCCCTGCCCCACTGAGCAGCAGAATGAATGTCCCCCTTTACATGGGAGACCCAAAGTGTGTTTGCGCCCCCCGCCTCCCCATGTGCAGCAGCCCAGGGGAGCTCAGAGGATGGTGGAAAGAGGGAGAGAGCAGCCCCAAGCTCCTGCCATCCGTCCAGGGAGGAAAATATAGACAGTTATCCTGCCCCTGCTGTCCTTCCACCTTGAGAGCTGCTGTGTTACCTTCTCAAAGCTGCTGCAGCTGCTGTCTCAAGGAGGACAATTGCTCCCCTTTCCAGGACACAGAGCAGGAGACGAGGAGCCCAGCTACAAGGGAACAGGGCACCTGTGGCTACTTGCTCAGGAGCAGGTCCAAAGGAACTTACCTTCTCAGTCCCATCCCTCCAAAGCAAGGGGGGAACCCTCAACAAGGAATCTCCCTTCCTTTCCCTGCTAGAAGAAGAATTGGCTCTTGGAGACGCGGGTTTTTTTAAAATGTATTTATTTTTTCTTGGTTTTTTTTTGGGGGGGGAGGCTGGGGTGTTAGGAATTTTACTTTTTGAAATATGGCAAGTCTAAATCAGGCAATACTTCTCCCTCATATCTTTTGAATAAATAAACTATTTAGCAATTTTTCTCTGTATACCGAACTGGCTCGATTGATGTCAATCATTGGTCAAAAAATAAGAAAAATTCAGACATTGGCATCATGATTGTGTTTGAGTATAAATTGCATTATATTGTTTTTGTGTTAAGATTTAAAATGGCAAACAAACAAACATTTTTACTTACTAATGCTGCTTACTTACCATTGGAATCATAAGAACCTGGGTGGGGGAAAACATGGACAATATCAGAAAAAGCATCACTCTTTGATAAGCTGCCTGACAGAACTGCCTATTTTTAATACACCATTAAACAGTGTTTCTGGAGAACTGTTGTCATCTCCATGCTATTGGCCAGGTCCTCCAACATCTGTTGCATAGGTGCAAAACAGCAACTATTTTCATTTAGATAAATATATGAATGTGCTCCAGGGAAGTCTGAAAATGCTCTGTGACTATGATTAACTGTTGTGGTAGGGGAACAGAAACCAAATGGGTGGGGAATTAAATTGACTTTTGCTGGAATATAGCATGACTGGGTAGCTGGAACAGGACTATCCCACCATGCAACATTCCCTTGCAGGTCCCTTCCTAGTCTTGAAGGGAGAGAATTCAATTCTCTAGTTTTATTGTCTATAGCTTGTAAGGCCTATAGGAGTTTTTTTCTTCTGTATCAATATTCTACATGCTGTGTATAGGGTGAGCAGCTAAGAGGGCCCCTCATTCTGCATAGCATGGTCATCTCGACCCAAGCTGGCATTAAACTTTTTGGCATGAAAAGCCCATTCCAATTAAAAGGCTTCGAAGTCCTGATGAGAGGGTCATCTTGACCCAAGAAGTCCTGGCACAGAATTCTAATTAAAAAGCTCCAAGAAGTCCTGGCATAGAATTCCAATTGGTCCTGGCACAGAAGCTACTTTCGCTTTTGAGAGAAAGTTGCCTTTTTTTGTTCAGAGCTGCGCATTCACCTGTCTGAGGCAGACAGCCTTTGCCTCTTGGGAGAGAGAGAGAGATGGATTTTAAGCTGGATTTTTGGGCTGAAAATCTTATTTAGAAGGGAAAGAGAACCTTTTTCTTCCTGAATACAGGTAGATTCTTTTTCTGGAAATATTTTAATTGATATTCATATGGCTGGCTTTAGAGCTGTCCGGCAGTGGAATTTGCTACCAAGGAGAGACCCCTTTCTTTGGAGGTCTTTAAGCAGAGGCTTGATAGCCATTTGTCAGGCATACTTTGATGGTGTTTCCTGCTTGGCAGAGGGTTGGACTGGATGGCCCTTGTGGTCTCTCCCAACCCTGTGATTCTATTCTATGATTCTATATTGATGTAAGTTCCCCCTTTTACCTTTTTCTCTAGGTTCTTTTTCTTTAAGATAGTCTTTTATTTTCTGAAAGCTCTCTTTGTGCTTAAGTGCAAACCTCCTTAATGTTTCCTTTTAAGTATACTGTATTGATGTCCTTTTATTTGAAATTTAGTTTTTACCTGTTTGAAGCTCTCTTTGTGAAACTTATTTTTTGTGTGTATATTCTCTCTTCGCTGGCATATCATTAATCAATGGGAAGCTGTAGGTCAGAAAGCCCCTTCCCATGGAAGGTACAGAAATTGGCCAGAGATGTGAAGGGGATTGGATAATCCTTTGATGGGTGATCCTACCAATTAGAGGGAAAGGCAAAAAGTTTTAATTATAAGAGCCAGCCAAAGGGCAGACTGACCCATACCTTAAGAGTGAAAAGCTTTAACTTTCACCCAAGTAATGAACTCAGGGCTGTTCTGGCCAGGAGACAAGATGAGTCATTGAATAGGTGGCCTGGCACATGAAGACAGGCAAGCACCAGGAACTTGAGGCCAAAGTGACCTTTTGCTTTGATATTACAAATGGTGTGACGTGCATGAACTCATGAATTCATAATGAGGGGAGAGGGATTCTGAAGGGTATAAAAGCTGTATGTATCTTTTCGCCTGTTGTATTTCGCTGTGAATTATCACGCGGATGCCTTCTGCTGTCCTAGGCAGTCAGAATATAAATTCTTTCTCTACTTCATGTCTTCGGAGTCGTTATTGACCCCTTTTCTCTCTCAACTCGTGGTGCAACGCGAACCCCAAGGTTAACGGAAATGGTCAGCCATGTAAAAAGGCTACAGTCTGATCCTTGATACAATCTTACCTGACTGGACAATCACATTCTGAGCAACACTGAGGGCAGATGTCTTCTCTTGGTTGTTTTCATCCTTCTGCTGGTAACCACAGGAATATTGGCCAGCATTCCTCAACAATGCATTGATTATGTATTGAGCATTTTGATATGTTGCTTTCTTGAATGAAACAGGAGCCCCATCTTTACAGAAAAAAAATCTGGTCGGCACAACCTCTGATGGAGCCACACATAGCGCTGTGATGATTTCCCCTTCAGGAACCAAAGTTGCATTCAAGAATAAATCAGGAGCAGGAAGTTCACCTAGAGAACGAACGGATGGAAGAAATAAAGAAAGAGCATAAATGAATGCAGAGAGTAAGTGAGAGTGCCTGGCGTGCTCTGGTCCATGGGGTCCTGAAGAGTTGGACACGACTAAACGACTAAACAACAACAACAACAACAACAACAACAACAACAACAACAACAACTGGACAGTGAACATTTGAGTAATCATGTGGGATTAGATTGCTTTATCTCCTTTATTCCTTTATTTTTGTCTTACTGTATTGCTTTTTAGTACTCTTTTTTCCATAATTGTTAGTTGTACAGTGGTATCTTGAGTTACAAACGCCTCAGGTTACAAACTCCACTAACCTGGAAGTTACCTCGAGTTGAGAACTTTGCCCCAGGATGAGAATGGAAATCGTGTGCCGGCGGCGCAGCGGCAGCAAGAGGCCCCATTAGTGAAAGCACGCCTCTAGTTAAGAACGGTTTCAGGTTAAGAACGGACCTCCAGAATGAATTAAGTTCATAACTAGGGGTACCACTGTATACTGCTTTTAATTATTTCTTTTTGGGGAAAGTGGAATGCCAGTGTTCTACTGCGTTTTAATTATTTAAAACATTTTAATGCCACCTCAATTTTCATTTAGAAATTTGGGGTAGTAAATTCTCAATTTAATCCTTAAAAAGGTATAGAAGAAGGTAGGAGCCAAGCTTAAAAGGGAGGTTTGGGTAAGATATGAGGGGATAGGCAAGGGAGTGAGGGAGGTGTAAATGGAGGAGGGGTTAGTCAGGTGTAGGGGCTGGAGGGCTGGTGGGATTGGTGAGCTGAGAAAGTGTCGGTGGCAGCTTCTAGTACATTCCATATTTTCCAAAAGCTTGATAATGAAATGAAACAGCCCTGACCTTCTTTGATAATGAACATTTAGCATTAAACATTTGGTTTGAGTAGAGGAACACAAACACACCATTCTCTGCAATCCTGCACACACTAGTGTATACAGTCTTGCGCAGTCTCAAACTCACCTGTAGAAGTGCAAAGCTCTGAATCTTTGTCTTCACCCAAACACCAGTAATTTGTAAGCAGAGAACCTGCAATAACATCCATGCAATATGTTTATAATATGTGTTAACAAGTAAACAAAAGGGCAGAACAATTATTTAATAATTCTCCTGACCTGCTATTTTTGCTGCAGCCTTTTTGAACTGGCTTTAGTGTTTTCCCTGGTAATTTCCAGTTATGCAAATATAACACATATAGATGAGAATAAATGTAAAGCCATAAAATTGCCAAGTTTCCTATATTGTATGCCAGAGCACCTCCTATTTTGTTGCAGTTTTTCTTTCCTGGGTGCAAAAGGAGTGCATGGTGTGTGAAAGAGATTAAACAAGCATGTGCAAGGAGAAACCAATAAAATTGCCCTTTCCCCCTGTGTTCATGCTGTTTATTCTACCAGCATTTCTTTAATTTGTACATTTACATTAGGTTGTGCAACCCAGTCATTCTTAAACTGAAATCCTTCGTTCTCTTGCAGATAGTACAAGAAGAAGAAGAAGAAGAAGAAGAAGAAGAAGAAGAAGAAGAAGAAGAAGAAGAAGTAGTTAGATGTTTTCATGAAATGTCCTCCACAAATTGAAGAAGAAGGCCTTATTTCAATTTATTTTTAGAAATGTATGTTGAAAACAGCTTGGATTTTCTGCAGTGGTGGTGGGCAATCCTATCACAAGATCCAAAGACATGGGCAGCTTAGGATGCAGCAGATGGGCTCACCACGCGTTAAGTCCCTCTAGCTCAGACAAAGATATGCTCATCACAGCTCAACTAGTTAAACTGAGGACACTCTAAGTCCCCCAGAAGTCTGTTGCAGGGATGTGGCAAGGAGCAGGTGACTTAGACTGGAACCTAAGCTCTTTCAAATCAGTCTTGAGTCCTAGCAACCTCACCCAGAACAGTATTTTTAAGGCTTGTTTTTCCACTGCCTCACTTAGGCAGAGCAGCAGCCCTGAAAATGGGCTGGATCTGGTGTATCTTTGACGCAGCTTAACTTGTGCCGGCATGCTTTATGCAATCTGTGTAGGACTTAAAATCTTTAATGGAAATTTCAAAGAACCTGTCATCGTATAGCTTGCCACATTTCAAAAACTACAGATCCAGATTTCTTTTATTTTCTTTGTGTGTCTGTGTGTCAAAGTTTTATGATCACCCACTCCCAGCCCTACCATCCACCACCATTGATCACATTGATCCCTCTCTTACACAAGCACATGCTCCAGAATTTCCCTGGAAAAAAATGTCACTTTTGCCATCTCAGCTAAGTCCATTAATTTTAACAACCACTCTTCCATTTTTGGTAATGGTGAGCCTTTCCATCTCTCTCTCTCTCCTAGGAAAGCTCTTACGGGAATTATGGAGTTTACTTTCCTCAGAAGTTTCAAGAATCATAGTATCATAGAGTTGGAAGAGACAACAACGGCCATCCAGTCCAACCCCCTGCCAAGCAGGAAACACCACCAAAGCATTCCTGACAGATGGCTGTCAAGCCTCTGCTTAAAGACCTCCAAAGAAGGAGACTCCACCACACTCCTTGGCAGCAAATTCCACTGTCAACAGCTCTCACTGTCAGGAAGTTCTTCCTAATGTTTAGGTGGAATCTTCTTTCTTGTAGTTTGAATCCATTGCTCCGTGTCCGCTTCTCTGGAGCAGCAGAAAACAACCTTTCTCCCTCCTCTATATGACATCCTTTTATATATTTGAACATGGCTATCATATCACCCCTTAACCTTCTCTTCTCCAGGCTAAACATACCCAGCTCCCTAAGCTGTTCCTCATAAGGCATCGTTTCCAGACCTTTGACCATTTTGGTTGCCCTCCTCTGGCAAGAGGTTGACCACATCCATGAATTCCCTTCCCAGTTTCCCAAACTTACAGAGAACCCAGAAGAGATTCATCAGGGCCGAGCAGGAGTTGGCTTGCCAATCTGATGTTTGTCCACTCTCCCCCACTTCTGACTCTCAGCTCCTTCTACTTCTCTCACAAATGAGACGGAAATCATCATGACTTTTGCAGCATTCATGTTCTATCCCCTCCTCCAGGGCACACCCCCACATGTGGCTGCAGCTACGACTCAAGGATGTATAATTTTACACCTTTCCTTCTGGTGAACTATTCAACGTATCTATGACCCTCAGGCACATTCACTTAAAGATAATATTTGATGGTCAGAAAGGCAATTTTTCATCCGTTGTCCTATTTAGCCTCCACCAGAAACCCCTCTGAAAGTGAGTAGATTAGTTCACATGATGGAGAGAAGATTCAGAAATGAATTGCTGTGAAAAATTCATTCTAGGGAAATAAATAGAACCCCCCCCCCCAAAGTATTCCCTCAGGATAAAATGAATGGGGCTGCATACCATGCCCATCATTGAGCTAAAGCATGTACACACCCAAGCACACAAACCACCCCTTACATAACATGGGAGAGTGCCTGGGCTGTATTGGGAGACCTCATGGGCCAGGTTTATGCCACAGGGCCTTGATCCCTAGTCTAACAGTTTCTGATGTTAAAGTGGAAAGAGCAACAGTTTTGTAAGGCAAGAGACCTTGGCCCTTCCTGCTGTCTGGCTAGCAGTTTCATCTTATTACATTCTATCTCAGCTGTGAAGGATTCAGCCATTCTATTAATATCCCCATGCAAAGGGGCTCCAGCTTCCTTGGAAATGTGGAAGTGGTAATTTCTGTGATCCTTTAGACTGGTTTAGGAAGATTATTTCTCCGCCCTGAAGCACTGTGACAATTTCCAAATCAATCTGAGAGAAACTCACCAAAGCTTACTTATAGCAAATTATTGATCCATTGTTCATTTGTTTTTCAAACTTGTCTGTTCATTGCAGTTGCTCTTCTTTATGGCAATTTTTTGGGGGGATTGGGCTTTTTATATGGCACGGTCCCCAGGTAACTTGAATAACTAGTGTGTGGATTGGGGTTTGGTTTTGGGGGGGGGGGGTTGGTCAAAGCACTCTGGCAAGATATGTTGGGATCTGCTGTTTGGGATGCAATGGCTCTTTGGCTCAGCCTTTGGACTAGTAGAATTCATGCTAAACTCCTGAGTTATGGAATCTCTCCTTCAGATTCCCTAAAATTAGATCAAATTACTGCTCAAAGACTGATCCGCCAAAGACTGGATGACATCGATCTACAGCGAAATTATATGCTGGGGGGAGGTGTTTGTTCGCCCCAGAACATCGGTATCACCTTAACTTACTGCGTTCCATCATACCTCTCCTCCCTTTCGACTGTTGTCCATAGACTGGCCTTCACCAAAGCGAGGTTCAATGTTTTTCCCTCCAACGTCCTGAGACATAGATTCTCAAAGGGCCAAGCCTCCGCCATGTGCGAATGTGATAAGGAGACACTGGAGTCTCTCCAGCACATTATGTTCGCTTGCCCCTTGTTCAACGTGCCACGGGCAAATTTGCTGGGATCAATCATACAGAAACTAGAGGGCACCCCACCAGAATTCCACCTCGCCCAAATCTTGCAGGATAAGGATACTCATACGACCCTGAAAGTGGCAAGGTTCCTGGTCGCTGTCCTTACCCAAAAGCGACGCCAAGGAGCACTACAAGCTAGCTAAGGCTTAGTATGCCATTCTATTTTATTGTATTTTATTGTTACTGTGGTGTTTTAGCGGCTGTTGTTCCCACTTGCACAAGTTGTTATCTATGTGGGTTTTTTTACCTGCATGGGCCTATGGCCGTAAATAAAATTCTAATTCTAATTCTTTGGCTCAGCCAGCTGATTTCTGGCTCATCTGGGTTCAGCCAGCATTAAGGGCCCAACCCTGGCTCAGTTGAAGGTGTAACTTGCTCAACCCAGTTCAACCAGGGCTCAGCCTGCTGAGCCAAAGCTACCTGAGACAAGGCCTGTGTAACTTCCCCAAATGAGCATCCCGGTGGCATGACATGGGCAAGACCAAGAAGAGAGAGTTTAGGCTGGATCCTAACCCCATCCAGCTAGATCATGTGATCTGACAATCTGGCATAAACACACATTTCAAGGGTTGTTTTCTAGATGGCAGGCTTAAGAAGAGCAGCAGCTCTGCTTCTAAAATGAGCCTCTGAACTGGTAAAACCTCATACTGGTTTAACTCTGGTTTGCTTTACTGTAGCTTTTTGTGCAAAGGGTTGCTCCCTAATACTTTTTCTATGATACCCACCTCTACAGATACAGGAACCTCATGAGAGGCAATGATGTACTTGGAAAAACAGAACTGCAAAAATTAAACATAGCCATTAAGCCAAACTATTAGAAATGCATTCTTAAAAACCTCAAAGGAAGGAAGTGTATTCATCAAAATAGATGTTAGGCTGAACCAGTGTGGTAAATTAGTCGACAGTAAATCTAACTGCTATTTGGGGGATTCACTGCTTTTCCTCTTTCTCCTTTTAATGCCCTTTTAATATTTTAGCTTATTATTCAAGTTTACCTTTCAGAGCTGTAACAACAGCCTTGCTCATGAGAGAATCCATGTCAGCAAGCATCACTAGAGCCACAGAATAAAATAAAAATCTGAAAGTGATCAAAACATTTAATAAACATTATCTTATCTTAGTCCCACCTCCCTGTCACTGATATACAAATCAGTCGCCCCCATCATTCTGTTTAGCAAGCATCTGAAGTGGCTCTGTCCATGTTCCAACATACTGCATAGAGTGAGCGTGGGAAAGCTGTGGCCCTTGAGATGCTGGTGGACTGTATCTCCCATCTGCCTCAGCCAGCATGGCTTATGGTAAAGAAAAATGGGAGTTGTAGTCCAGCAGCAACTGGATGACCACAGCTTGATATAGAATCAGAAGTCAATCCGCAATCCTGGGACACTTCCCAGCCTGCACATCTTTCTTCACAAATTGGCTCCATCTCCTTGTGGGGACATGTTGTGGGCAAGCTGCCAAGTCTCCCTCCTCAGCGGCAGGGGGAGGGGGGCTGTGTCCTGCCTTATGCTGGGGAGGCCTGGCCACACCAGTTAGCCAAGCGGCCAATCAGGTGGCTTGGGGTCGTGGCTAGGGGGCAATTTAAACCATGGTGCGATGCTGTATCGCCCCTTTTCAGCCTCGCCCCTCTGATCTCCCACTCTCCCATCCTTTTTCAGGTTGTGTCATTGGCCTTGCAATGGACTTCGGTTGGTCGCCATTGAGGGGCCTGGTAGGACCTTTTCCACTAGGCAAATTGGCACCAGCCACTTGGTTTTTGCCTACCTCATAGAAATCATCACCACTTTGTAAGGTTGGGTGGTTAGGCATAGGAATAGCGGTGTGGGGGGAAGGGAGGTGCAGCCATCACCTGCCCCTCCATGCTCAAGGCTATTCC
Source organism: Lacerta viridis (assembly GCA_900245905.1). Lineage (NCBI taxonomy): Eukaryota > Metazoa > Chordata > Lepidosauria > Squamata > Lacertidae > Lacerta > Lacerta viridis. Next base: position 212,616 of record OFHU01002742.1, on the reverse strand, counting down.
ATTAAAGGAAACCAAGGGGGTGGATCTCATCTGAACCCTGTGGAGGGGCTAGGGCCATGCCACGACCCCCTCAGGAATCCAGGGGATGCTCAAGTCAATCCGCATCAGTGGGCTCCCCCTACTGGTGGTTTAGCCTTACAGACTTCCTGCAAACCAGACAGGAGTCAGATATAGTCTGTTGTTGCTGATGCCTAAGCCAATACCGCTCATATTCTCTAACCAATAAACTTGTGGCCTAAATTTGGCCCATTAACATTAACCTAAAATCCTGTGTCCTTGTGTCTTTATTCTCATGGTGGTGGCTTTGGGCAACTGGATGACCACAGCTAGATACAGAATCTGAGGTCAATCCGCAATCCTGTGACACTTCCCAACCTGCATATATTTCCTGAGAAATAGGCAGTACTCATGCAACATACATGACAGGAGTAATGACTTCAAGTCTTCCAAGTGAAAGGGAGGCTGGGGAGATGATCTGTAAGGTGATCTGTAAATTGCTCTTGTTTTTGACTGACTACCTCAGCAGCACAGAGATGAGGGGGTGCAAAGTAAGGCATGGCAAAGAAAGTACAAAGCAGAGCTGTTGTATCAGCAGTCATACTCAGACTGAGCCTTAAACAAGAACTCCCCTGTGGCTAGTTTGGCCTTGAGAGGGACCAGTTCCCTTAAAGGGGCTGGTTCTCTGAGCCGGTCCTCAGCACCCTCAGAGAGCAGCACAACCTCAACTGGTTGGATAGATACCAGCACAATGCAATCCACTTCTGCAAGTGCTTCTGATTTGGTGTGTACATTTGGGACAGTTCATTTGGACAATTTGCTCTCCCACCTGGTCACAAGCTTGTATACAGCATTAACAGTGCTTTCACACTGTTTCACCCATTTTAAAATCTTCACCTGCTGATTCCCACTTGTTTGTGTTTTGGGAGGAATGAGGTGTGTAACAAGAATGCCTTTGTGGATGAGAACTATTTAGGAGCCAGGAGGGAAGTTGCCAGAGGCTGGACTGGTTTTACACTGGTGTTGGGAGCCTCAAGTCCATAGGCACACCATGGCCCATCATATCTCCTCCTTTGGCTGACCAAATTATGGAAGCCCTGTCCTACACCCGACATCCTCAGCTTGTTTCTTATTTTAACCTTGTAATATGGTTTTTATTACATGGTTTTATGTGCAATTGTTGTAAACCACTGATATTTTCATATGAATATCAGCATAAAAATATTTTTTCTAAATAAATAAAGCCAGGTCTTCAATGGAACAATTGGGAGCATCACGTGGGCCCCCAGTTGTCCCTTTGCTGGAGCAAAGTATGCCTTGCTCAAGGAGAGGGGAGAAGTTTTTCTTTCCCAGTGTAGCTCTTTGAAGCTATGTTGTGCAGTTCCTCTGAGTTCTTAGTTTTGGAAGTTGAAAGGAGTGTCATGAAGTGGTTTGCAAAAAACAGGGCTTCCAACCCCCCTTGCTTTGTGGTTCCCATGTTTCGGAAACATCTGAAGCAATTTTAACAGAATTATGTCATGTGACGGACAGGTGGGTTGCCTGGTCCATCTATCAAAGCTGGCTAGTGGGGTTGGACCCCAAAGGTTCCCCACCATGGTCTACCAGCTGAGGAGTCCCATATAATTGTTTTACTATCTGTGTACCTATTTCTCTACTCATTTACATAGAATGTGGTCTTTGTAAACATAGCACACACCGGGTGGCTAACATACTATAGAAATATGGCACAATACAAAGCAACACAATAGTTAACAATTTATTTGGCAGAAATACAAATAATTTTTTTAAACATGGGCATGTTAAAATAAACAGCAAATTATATAAATCCCAGTAGACAAAAGGCTATCCATTGAAGATGTTCATTAATACTATGCAGACACCTTTGCTGTATTGTTTTCAGTACCTGATATATAAATTGTGGCAAGGCAATCAGAAATCATGAACCCAAGCCATTTATCAGAACCTTAAAGGTCAAAACCATTATTTGAACTGGGCTTTATAAACTACTGGAAACATTATAGTAAGTGAATAGATGGATAAGGTTAGGAGGATAGACAAAGAACAGTATGGATTTATTCTAGTCTTTCAGGAAACTCTGATCTTGCTGGTTCTGAATTATCCCAGTTAGTTTCACCAACTCAGCATAGTCCATAAATTTCATCTGCCACTCTTCTTTCGTTGGTATTTCTTTCTGCTTCCATCTTTGGGCTAATAATATTCTTGCTCTAGTTGTTGCATATAAAAATAGTTTCTTATCTTGTCTGTGTATTTCACCACCCATAATACCAATTAAGAAGGCTTCTGGTTTTTTTTTTTTTTTTACAAATGTATATTTCAACATTTTTAAAAATTTCATTATAAAATAAATCATTTCCCAGAAAGCCTTTACCTCCTTACAGGTCCACCACATATGATAGAAAGTACCATTTTTTCCTTTACATTTCTAACATTGGTTATTTACTTTATACATTTTTGCTAACTTCACTGGTGTAATATACCATCTATACATCATTTTCATTACATTTTCTTTAAGTGAACTGCAAGCTGTAAAAAATATTTCTTCTTTCCATTGTTTTTCCCAATCCTCAAACTGTATATTGTGACCTATGTCTTTTGCCCAATGTATCATAACTGATTTAACCTCTTCATCCTTAACGTGCCATTCCAAAGGTAATTTATAAATTTTTGATAATATTTTAACCTTGTTACTGAATAACTCTAATTCAAATCTTGATTTTGTATATTCAAATCCTTCTATTCTTTTTATCCTCTTTAAACATTTAATTTAATTTAATTTAATTTAATTTAATTTAATTGACGATAGTGCAACCAATCATTCACAATACCTTTAATTTCCTCACATGGTTTTAATTTCCATTGGTTATCCATCTCCATCACCAACTGTTCATAGGTGGCCCAGTTTTTACTCATATTTAATTTTTTTACATTAATTGCCTCTACACTGGACCCTCGGGTTACGTACCTCTCTGGATATGTAAACATTGGGTTGCGAACATGGCAAACCCAGAAGTGTATTCTTCCGGGTTTCGCCACTCATGCATGCGCAGAAACACTCTGCGCGCTGTACACATGCGCAGAAGTGCTCTATCACTCCGCATGCACGTGCAGAAGTGGCACCTCTAGTTACTGATTTTTCGGGGTGCACACGTACCCCTGTAATGAAATAAATCTGTAACTGTAATGGCAACAGCCACCATGGAGTTTTACATTCCAATAAATTCTTATATCTATTCCACACCTCATACAATGATTTTCGAATTATAGTGGTACCTCGGGTTACAGACCCTTCAGTTTACAGACGCTTCAGGTTACAGACTCCACTAACCCAGAAATAATGCTTTAGGTTAAGAACTTTGCTTCAGGATAAGAACAGAAATCGTGCTCTGGCGCAGCGGCAGTGGGAGGTCCCATTAGTTAAAGTGGTGCTTCAGGTTAAGAACAGTTTCAGGTTAAGAACGGACCTCCGGAACAAATTAAGTACAGTGGTGCCCCGCTAGACGAAAATAATTCGTTCTGCGGAGGTTTTCGCGCTAAAAAAAAATTCGTCTTGCGAAGCAGCCCCATAGACGTTTTCGTCTTGTGGGCCAGCTTCCGCTAGACGAATGCTGTTCGTCTGGCGAGGCATTCGTCTAGCGAGGCATTTGTCTAACGGGGCACCACTGTACATAACCAGAGGTACCACTGTATGTGGTTCAGAAAAACTTTATGAGCTTTAACCTTCTCATTTTTCTTTCTTCTAATGGGATTTCCTAGTTTCTAGGTCCGACCAAGAAGCAATTACACTTCTCCATGAAATAGGTGATGATTGGAGCTGAGACCAGGAGAAGAAGCACCAGTGAGGAGCGGAGAATCCAAATACAGGGAGGTATTGTCTGACCTGGATCGAAGAGAAAAAGAACAGAAAGGGATGGGTATCTATTCAGATATGACCAGAGGCAGGGAGAGAAATCAGCAGATAAACATCAACAAGTTCCCTACAGTTTGATGCTTTTGGGAAGAATGTACAAGTTTGTCACAAGACTTTTCCTACTCTGATTATATACCATATTTTTCCATCTATAAGACACCCCAATGTATAAGACTCCCCCTATTTTGGGGGACTCAGATTTAAGAAAATGGGAGCATGTATCCGTGTATAAGATGCCCCCTAACTTTGACATTATTTTTTTTGGGAAAAACCCTAGTCTTATATATGGAAAAGTATGGTACTCCTATTGATTCTCTCAAATAGGAACATGTTGGCATCATAGATTGACTGATGTAGCAGCTAAACAAAGGTTTGGTTTAGAGATTCACCTGAACCTAGGTTTGTGGTTAAACCTCTTCTCCTTAATCTTAATTTGTAGTTAAGGATAGCCGTATTGTTAGCAATAAACATGGGTTGAGATGACATGGTAAGGAAAATGTTGGCATAGCTGTTTTGCTATGCAGTACTAAAAGGGCATAAGTATTAGTGCAACTATGTACACAGCTCAAAATACTTTCATGCCTACAGTGGAAAATTGAGAGGAATGAGGAATGCATAAAGTCTCATGGGAAAAGGAGATAGCTACCATTTAGCTCCCTCCCTGGAATAAGGAATACTGGTTACATCTATGCTGATCATTTAGAAATTCCGTGCCATCAGATGCCATCAAGGCACTCAGGAAAAAGTCACTCCCCTTGGTCTACAAAAATAATCATCCACACATTTTCTAAAATATATTTGTTCAGAGTTGAGTGTCAAACCTTATGCAACCAAAATGGCACATAACACACTCAAGGCAAGTCATATGTAAACAGCTGAAAAACATTTCTAAAAACACTGTAAGGTTGATTCTCAAAAGCAGACCAGGGAGGTCTGAACATGTTCTGTGGCTATGAAATACTGATTAATTGTTGTGGTGGGGGAATAGAAACTAAATGGATGGAGAATGAAATTAACTATGCTGCAATATGGAATGGCTGGCTAGCTGGAACTCTAAATGGGACTATCCCACCATGCAACATTCTTTTGCAGGTCCTTGACAATCCTACCTGACTGGAGAATCAGATTCTGAGCAACACTGAGGGCAGATGTCTTCACTTGGTTCTTTGCGTCCTTCTGCTGGTAGCCACAGGAATAATGGCCAGCATTCATTGGCGATGCATAGACTATGTATTGAGTAATTTGGCATATTGCTTTCTTGACTGAAACAAGAGCCCCATCTTTACAGAAAAAAACCCCAGTCACCACAACATCTGATGGAGCCACACATAGTGCTGTGATAGTTTCCCCTTCAGGTACCAAAGTTGCGTTCAATAATAAATCAGGAGCAGGAAGTTCACCTAGAGAATGAACAAACGGAAGAAATAAAGAAAGAACATAAATGAATGCAGAGAGTAAATGGAAATGTAGTTGCAATGGAGGGTGAACATTTGAGTAATCAATCGGAATTAGATTGCTTTATTACCATTATTTTGTCCTACTGTATTGTTTTTTTAGCACTGGTTTTGTTTGTTGTATACTGCCTTTAATTATTTCTTTTTGGGGAAAGTAGCATGCAAGTGTTCTACTCTGTTATATTTATTTAAAACATTTTAATGCCATCTCAATTTATATTTAGAAATTTGGGGTTATAGGCTCTCAATTTAATTCTTAAAAAGTTATAGAAGATTAATAGTTAGGTGAGCAAAAAGATCCTGTGAGGCAATCCTATGTCAAGGACTTTTGCAGCATGCATTTTTCTGTCCCCTCCCCCAGGGCACACCCTCAGATGTGGCTGCAGCTACAAGTCAAGGATGTATAGTTTTTACACCATTCCTTCTGATGAACTATTCAATATATCTCTGACCCTCAGGCACATGCACTTAGAGAATATTTGATGGTCAGAAAGGCAGCTTTTCATCCATTACCCCATTTAACCCCTTTCAAAAATCCCCCTGAAAATGAGTAGATTATTTCACACGATAGAGAGACGATTCAGACATTAATTGTGGTTCAAAATTCCTTCTAAGGATATAAATAGAAAACATTTTTTTCAGGATAAAATGAGTGGGGCTGCACCCCCGCTGCTAATGCCCAAGATGGAGCTAAAGCATGTATACTCCCATGCATATACACTCCCATGCATGTACACTCCCATGCACACAAACCACCCCCATAGCCTGTAAAGACTGCATTAAGATACCTCATGGGCCTGGTGTATGCCACAGGGCCTCGATCCCTATTCTAGGGATTATATACTCCCATTGATTCTCTCAAATAATATCAATCAATCAATTTTTATTGTATATAGCCAAAGGCCTTTACAATGGACAATAAAAGGAATTTTTCATCTAAATTCATACACGTAACCTGTAGCAGTTTGCAACATATAATAAAATAGTAAAGTTAATTTTACAGTGGGTGTGAATTATCTATCTTGTGATTGGTTTCTTTTAATCATTCTCTGCCCAGGCAGGCACATTATATGACCTATGAGAGCAGCAAAATAACCAGACTGTACAATGGTGATGGGATAAAATCAGGCCAATTCTTTATTGACAGCAGGAGGCAGGGAAAGGGTTGGCATGGCATTGGGTCCCAGGATCAGTTAACCATTTCACAAGCCCCATGTTGATGGAATGGATCTGCTGGGTGTGCATCACTCCAAGCCTGTATGATGGGAGTCAGCCAGTGTGGAATCTGGCAGTGGTGCAAGCCAAGCAGGCAAGGCCTCAATGGGGGACCTGCGTGCAGATTCCAACCAGGCAGATACCGAACCCACGCTTGGCTTTGTCATGGTAAATCCTCTCCTTGGACCCTTTATGGGGCCCACCTCTATACTCTCAGAGCAAAATGACTGTGAGCTCCAGGGGAAGCAGACATGTAGGCTTCTTCCTCCCCTCTTCAGCAAGGGTTCATGGGGCAGCTTTTTCCCATGAGCCCATCACACAGAGAAGAAATGGAGAAAAACCTTGCCCAGTATTGTGCTGCAATCTATGGGCCACAGTGCCGCTGGGCAAAGGGGTCCCGTGATAATTGGGCACAGAATGGGGCATCAAGTGATATGGTGAAAAGCTTGCACAAATAGCAGGAAAACCAGTGAAGAGTGATTCATTTCCTTTACTCTCTGTATAGCCAACTGGCTCTTGATTGATGACAATCATTTGTCTTTGTCAAAAAAGGAGAGAAATTAAGACATTGACATCAAAGTGCTATCAAAATGAAGGAAAAAAGTTTTCTTTTGTGATTGTGTTTGAGTATAAATTGCATTATTTTGTCTTTATGTTAAAATTTAAAATGGCATACTACAACATACAATAAGATAAATATTTTAACTCACTAAAGCTGCTTACTTACCATTGGAAGGGCAATCACCTGGGCAGGGAAAAAAACATGGACAATATCAGAAAAGCATGGCTCTTCATCCCATCAAGAACAACAAAGCTCTATCAAGTTAGTGGTGCCTAACTGTGGATCAGAACACAACTCCTGATTGGATCACAAACTTCTCTGGATTTTGTAATGTAAAGGGACCCACTTCATATGTATTTTAATAGAACATGTGTATTTTATTTGGAAATGCATTGAAAAGCACTGATAAAATGCATATTTTGAGGAATGCATACAAAATGTGTACATTAATGTATATAATAATGTGCATCATAACAATGGGTCAGATTTGAACTAACAATCAATGGTTATGACTAAGAACCATTCATTTCATTTTGCCTACTCAAAGTATAACTGAGCTGGATAGAAGAACACATGTAACCTTTCCTGCATATTTTAGAAAAACATGAAGTGCCAAAAGAAATGAAACAGGGTGGACTTGAGATGATCTAAGCCCCATTCCTAGAGGCTAGAAACATGAATCATGAATATTTTAACAGGTTGCAAAAGCATCATTCTTTGATTGGCTAACAGGAATACCTATTTTTAATACACCATTAAGCAGTGTTCCTGGAGTAGTGCTATTATCTCCATGCTATTGGCTATTGGTTATCTCCATGCTTAGTCAATGGTTATGACTAAGAGCCATTCATTTCAATGGGCCTACTCGAAGTATAACTTAGCTGGATAGAAGAACACAAGTAAAACACAATGTGTCAAAAGAAATGAAACAGGATGGACATAGGCTGATCCCTAGAGGTTAGAAACATAAATCATGACTATTTTTTACAGGTTGCAAAAGCATCACTCTTTGATAAGCTGCCTGACAGAACTGCCTATTTTTAATACACCATTAAACAGTGTCCCTGGAGAACTGTTGTCATCTCCATGCTATATGCCAGGTCCTCCAACATCTGTTGCATAGGTGCAAAACAGCACCTATTTTCATTTAGATAAGTATATGATTGTGCTCCAGGGAAGTCTGAACATGCTCTGTGGCTATGATTAACTGTTGTGGTAGGAGAATAGAAACAAAATGGTGGGGAATTAAATGGACTTTTGCTGGAATATGATATGATTGGCTAATTGGAACTCTAAATAGGACTATTCCACCATGCAACATTCCCTTGCAGGTCCTTTCCTAGTCTGATCTTGATACAATCTTACCTGACTGGACAATCAGATTCTGAGCAACACTGAGGGCAGATGTCTTTACTTGGTTCTTTGCATCCTTCTGCTGGTAACCACAGGAATATTGGCCAGCATTCTTTGGTGATGCATAGACTAGGTATTGAGCATATTGATATGTTGCTTTCTTGAATGAAAAAGGAGCCCCATCTTTACAGAAAAAAAATCTGGTCACCACAACCTCTGATGGAGCCACACATAGCGCTGTGATGATTTCCCCTTCAGGGACCAAAGTTAAATTCAAGAATAAACCAGGAGCAGGAAGTTCACCTAGAGAACGAAGGAATGGAAGAAATAAAGAGCATCAATGAATGTAGAGAGCAAGTGAAAATGTAGTTGCAATTGAAGGTGAACATTTGAGTAATCATGTGGAATTAGGTTGCTTTATCACCTTTATCTTTGTCTTTATGTATTGCTTTTTTAGCACTGTTTTTTTATAATTGTTTCTTGTATACTGCTTTTGATTATTATTATTATTTTTTTTGGGGGGGGAGTGGAATGCCAGTGTTCTACTCTGTTATATTTATTTAAAACATTTTAATATCACCTCAATTTTCATTTAGAAATTTGGGGTTGTAAACTTTCAATTTAATTCTTAAAAAAGGTATAGAAGAAGGAAGGAGGGTTGAGAAAAGCTTAAAGGGGAGGTTTGGGCAAGTTATGAGGGGATAGGCAAGGGGGTGAGTGAGAGGTAAACGTAGAAGGGGTTAGCCAGGTGTAGGGGATGCAGGGCTGGAGGGATTGGTGAGCTGAGAAAATGTGCATGGCAGCTTCTAGTACATCCCATATTTTCTAAAAGCTTGATGATGAAACGAAACAGCCCCGGCCTTCTTTGATAATGAACATTTAGCATTAAACATTTGGTTTGAGTAGAGAAACACACACAGCATTCTTTGCAATCCTGCACACACTAGTGTACATAGGCTCACACAGACTCAAACTCACCTGTAGAAGTGCAAAGTTCTGAATCTTTGTCTTCACCCAAACAACAGTGATTTGCAAGCAGAGCACCTGCAATAATATCCAATATGTTTATAATATGTTTTAACGAGTAAACACAAGGGTAAAGCAATGATTTAATAATTCTCCTAACCTGGTATTTTTGCAGCAGCCTTTTTGGACTAGCCAAAGTGTTTTCTAGCAACCCCTGTTAGTTTCAAATTATGCAAGCAATACTTATATAGATGAGAGTCAATGTAAAGGCATACAATTGCCAAGTTTCCTATATGCCCCTATTCTGGTGCAGTTTTTTTCCCCTAGGTGCAAAAGGAGGGCATGGTGTGTGAAAGAGATTAAACAAGCATGTGCAAAGAGAAACCAATAAAATTACCCTTCCCCCTGTGTTCATGCTGTTCATTCTACCAACATTTCTATTGTCATACAGTTTGCCACGTTACCAAAGCTAGAAATCTGGACAAAGTTGTTGAGCTTTTTCTATTTTGGGGGTGTGTGTCAAAGATTTACAATCACCCACTCCCCGCCCTACTGTCCACCACTGCTGATCCCCCTCTCACAAAGGCACATGTTCCCTCACATGATCCAGAATTTCCCTGATAAAACATGTCAGTTTCACCATCTCAGTTAAGTCCATTAATTTTAACGGCCACTCCTACATTCTTGATATTGATGAGTCCCTCCATCCTTTACACGCACACACACACACACACACACACACACACACAAACCTAGGAAAGCTCTGATAGGAATTATGGAGTTTACTTTCCCCAGATATTTCAAGAGGTGGACCATATCCACAAATTCCTTTCCCAGTTTCCCAAACTTACAGAGAACCCAGAAGAGATTCATCAGGGCAAAGCAGGAGTTGGCTTCCCAATCCGATGTTTGACCATTCTTCCCCACCTCTGACTCTCAGCTCCTTCTACTTGTCTCACAGACGAGACGGAAATCATCACGACTTTTGCAGCATGCATACTTCTGTCCCCTCCCCTGGGGAACACCCTCAGATGTGGCTGCAGCTACGACTCAAGGATGTATAATTTTATACCTTTCCTTCAGGTGGACTATTCAGCGTATCTATGACCCTCAGGCACATTCACTTATAGATAATATTTGATGGTCAGAAAGGCAGATTTTCATCCCTCATTCTATTAACCCCCCCCCCAAAAAAAACCCTCTGAAAATGAGTAGATTAGTTCACATGTTAGAGAAAAGTTTCAGACATGAAATGCTGTGAAAAATTCATTCTATGGAAATAAATAGGAAATCTCCCCCCAAGGACAGTATTCCCTCAGGATAAAGGGGCTGGGGCTGCATACCAGCAGCCCATGCCCAACATGGAGCTAAAGCATATACACACCCATGCACACAAACAACCCCCTAGGTAACATGGCCTATAAAGAGGGGAATGTGCCTGGACTGCATTGTGAGACCTTGTGGACCAGGTTTATGCCACACGGCCTTGATCCCTAGTCTAGCAGTTTCTGATGTTAAAGTAGAAAGAGCAACAGTTTTGTAAGGTCCTTCCTGTTGTCTGGCTACCAGTTTCATCTTATTACATTCTATCTCTGGTGTGAAGGATTCAGCCATTCTATTAGCATCCCCATGGAAAGGGGCTCCAGGTTCCTTTTGGATGTGGAAGTAGTGTTTTCTGTGAGCCTTTAGACTGGTTTAGGAAGATTATTTTTCCGTCCCGAAGAACTGTGACAATTTCCAAATTAATATGAGAGAAACTCATCAAGCTTACTTATAGCAAATTATTGTTCCATTGTTCATTTCTTTTTCAAACTTGTCTGTTCCTTGCAGTTGCTCTTCTTTATGCAAATTCACTGTAAGGATTCTCATGACAGGAAAAGAGTAAAACATTTTTGTGGGGGGACTTGGCTCTTTATATGACAGGATCCCCAGGTAACTCGAATTGCTAGTGGTTGGATTGTTTCTTTTGGTCAAAGCACTATGGCAGGATCTGTTGGGATGGGCAATTTGGGATGCATTGGATCTTAGGCTTATTTGGGATGCAATGGATTTGTGCCTCATCTGGGTTCAGCCAGCATTAAGTCTCCAACCCTGGCTCAGTCGAAGGTGTAACTTGCTCAACCCGGTTCAACCAGGGCTCATCCTACCGAGCCAAAGCTACCTGAGACAAGACCGGTGTAACTTCCCCAAAATGAGCATCCCGGTGGTATGACATGGGCAAGACCAAGAAGGGAGTGTTTAGGCTGGATCCTAAACCCATTCAGCTAGATCATATGACCTGACAATCTGGCATAAACATGCTTTTAAAGGATTGTTATCCATCTGGCAGGCTTAAGTATAGCAGCTGCTCTGCTTCTAATATTAGGCTCAAATCTGGTAAAGCTTCATGCTGGTTTAACTTTGGTTTGCTTCACTGTAGCTTTTTGTGCAAAGGGTTGCTCCCTAATACTTTTTCTATGATACCCACCTCTACAGATACAGGAACCTCATGAGAGGCAATGATGTACTTGGAAAAACAGAACTGAAAAAAATTAAACATAGCCATTAGGCCAATCTATTAGAAATGCATTCATAAAAACCTCAGAGGGAGGAAGTGTATTCGTCAAAATAGATGTTAGGCTGAACCAGTGTGGTAAATTAGTCTACAGTAAATCTAAGACCTATTTTGGGACTTTACTACCTTTTCCTTTCTCTCCTTTTAATGCCCTTTTAATATTTTAGCTTATTACTCAAGTTCACCTTTCAGAGCTGTTACAACAACAGCCTTGCTCACCAGAGAGTCCATGTCAGCTAACATAACTAAAGCAACAGAATAACAAAAAATCTGAACGTGAGCAAAACATTTAATAAACATTATCTTAGTCCCACCTCTCTGTCACTGATATGCAAGATAGCCTGTTCATCCTGTTTAGCAAGCATCTGAAGTGGCCCTGTCCATGTGCCAACAGACTGCATAGAGTGGGCATGGGAAAGCTGTGGACCTGGAGATGCTAATGCACTCTATCTCCCATCTGCCTCAGCCATGGTCAAGGCAAATGGGAATTGTAGTCCAGCAGCAACTGGATGACCACAGCTTGATACAGAATCTGAGGTCAATCCGCAATCCTGTGACACTTCCCAACCTGCATATATTTCCTGAGAAATAGGCAGTACTCATGCAACATACATGACAGGAGTAATGACTTCAAGTCTTCCAAGTGAAAGGGAGGCTGGGGAGATGATCTGTAAGGTGTTCCTTTGGGGTGGAGACCTATAAAACTGCTCTCCTTTTTGACTGACTACCTCAGCAGCACAGAGATGAGGGGGTGCAAAGCACAGCATGACAGAGAAAGTACTATGGATGACTTCCGCTCGAGCACAGACGGGTGATGGCTGACATCACTCCAATTCTCATGGGGTAATTGAAGGCTGCAATGGGAGTATGCAGCCTCCCAAATCTTCCCAGGACTATGGGAAGACACTGCCTCACTCGCGGATGCCCATTAACTCTGCTCCGAATTCCGAGGAAGAAGGAGCGGGGAAGGGGGGCTTTGGGGTGGAAAGCCCCCGAGAGAATTCGGCTCTCCCAGAGGCTACCCCACCGGCGCTTGAGTTCCAATACTTAAATGAATAATTAGATAATAAGTTTTGGACATGCTTCAGACAAGGAGAAAAAGTATTTTGCTAAATTATCCAGCCACTAAGAAGACAAGAAAGATCAAGAGGAAGAAGACTTCAACTCCTTATCGGTATGTGGGAGCGGAACGGAAAATGGGGGGAGCCCTTCTCTTTGTTACTCTACTTTGCTTCATAATAATACATTAATGGGCAAAAAAACAAACAAACAAACCATAGAAGAGCTGTTTTCACCATCCAGAACAAGTGAGATTGGAAAGTTTAAAAGTGTGCTATATGTGGACATATATGGTTCCTAAAATATAAACTGTGTGGAAATGAAAGTAATATATGATAACATCATTCCTATAAATAAGACATTACATTTCGGAGCGGTTTGGAAAGAGGATGAAAAGGTGCTTTAATCTGTTAATTGGCAGAGCATCCCCTTGCCACTGGATGTTTTCTTTTTCTTATAAGAACTTTGGCCAGTGTCCTGGAAATGTCTAACTTTGTAATTTATGACGCAGTTTTTAATTAGGAACTGCCAGGTCGAAGAACGGGCTGTGAACCATCAAAGTCAAAGGGGAAGCCAAATAATTATTCTTTATATATGAACTTATAGTGACAGGCGAACCTCCTCTGGAATGGCTTTTGATGTAGTCGGTTTGAAAAAATATCAAGCAGAATGCAATGTTTGGATTTTATCGGGACTGTGTTAAAATGGCGACTGCTGCAGTAAGGACTTTTGGATTTGGACTTAAGAAATACCAGTGTGTCAGGGGGAGCTGCAATTTATGGAAAAAGACTACGGACATGAAATCCACACAGAAAGGATTATTTTTAGCTGTTTTATCTCTCTTGTTGGATCAACTCAGTGGCCTGAAAGAAGAATGAAGGATAACATCAGAAAGGGAACCGAAGATATTGAATAGGACTATGGAAGGCAACGGAAAATCGACAATAAGACTCCTGATAGTCTGAAGCATGGGAAGTCATATAAAATTCATAATTTGGCAGTATATTTGGATTTATTTGGATCATATTTATATGTAAAATTGTAATATGTGATGTAATAATTATAACTGGAAATTTAATAAAAATGATTTGGCAAAAAGAGAAAGTACTATGGACAGGGTTCCTTGCAGGGTTCAGCCTGGGGACTCTATCAGAGCAGAGGTGTTGTATCAGCAGTCATACTCAGACTGAGCCTTAAACAGGAACTCCCATGTGGTGAGTTTGAGAGGGACCAATGCTATGAGAGGGACCAGTTCCCTTAAAGGGGCTTTAGTGTACATTGAGTGTGACAATGAAAGCGGCCTGTCCTCTGAGCCAGAGTCTTCAGCAGTATAGGAGAGCAGCACAACCTCAGCTGGTTGGCTAGATACTAGCACAATGCAATCGACTTCTGCAAGTGCTTCTCATTTGATATGTACATCTGGGATAGCTCATTTGGACAATTTGCTTTCCCACCTGGAATCCCTGGTCACAAGATGGTATACAGCATAACAGTGCTTTCACACTGTTTCATCCATTTTAAAATCTCCACCTGCTCATTCCCACTTGTTTGTGTAATAAGAATGCCTTTGTGGGTGAGAACTATTTAGGAGCCAGGAGGGAAGTTGCCAGAGGCTGGACTGGTTTTACACTGGGGTGGGGAGCCTCCAGTCCATGGGCAAGGCCCATCACATCTCCTGCTTTGGCTGACCAAATTATGGAAGTCCTGTCCCCCCCCCCAATCCTACACCTGACATCCTCAGCTTGTTTCTGATTTTAACCTTTTAATATGGTTTTCATTATAGGGTTTTATGTGCAATTGTTGTAAACCACTGATATTTTCATATGAATATCAGCATAAAAATATTTAAACCCGTTAAAATAACGGGCGCTAGAACATTTCTGACACAAAACCCAAAGTCCTGAAGTGCAGGGAGCAGGGCAAACCATGCGCTCCCTACACGGCATTAAGATTCCTGAGGGAGAAATGACGGCGTGTTTCCTTTTATTGTTCCTGTCCTAAACATACTTACTGCACGAAGGTAGAACAGGTTTCCTTCCGGATGTGTGGGGCTCCCAGCCCCTTTCGGAGTGTGGGGCGATGGGTGGGGAAGCGAGGGGGGTGAGGCGGAGGCGGCGGCATCATCTCCCGGGAGGCTTCCCCCCCCCCCGGTTCTCCTCCTCCTTCTGCCCAGCGGCGAGAGTGGCAGCGTGTCCTCCCTTCTCGGCCGCCCTTCAGCCTCTGGTGCGCCAGCATTCCATTTCAACCGCCGCTTCAACTGCCGCCTTCTGCTCCAATCCCTGTGTCCGTGGGGCACATGCTCAGTAGCGCAAACCCAGAGACACACGGACTGGATGCAGAGACACTTGCGTTTTATATATATAGATTGTTGTAAACCACTCTGTTATTAACACATGAATATCAGCATATAAATATTTTTCTAAATAGCTAAAGCCAGGCCTTCAATGGAACAATTGGGAGCATCACGTGGGCCCCCAGTTGTCCCTTTGTTGGAGGAAAGCATGCCTTGCTCAAGGAGAGGGGAGAAGTTTATCCTTCCCAGTGCAGCTCTTTGGAGCCATGTTGTGCTGTTCCTTTGAGTCTTTAGTTTTGAAGGTTGAAAGGAGTGTCATGAAGTGGCTTGCAAAACATAGGGCGGACAACCCCCCCCTTTCTTTGTGGTTCACATGTTTGGGAAATGTATGAAGGGATTTTAACAGAATTATGCCATGTGATAGACAGGTGGGCTGCCCTTTCCATCTATCAAAGCTGGCTAATGGGGTTGGACAGCTGAGGTTCCCCATATAATTGTTTTACTATCTGTGTACCTGTTTCTCTACTGATTTACATAGAATGTGGTCTTTCTAAACATAGCACACACCGGGTGGCTAACATATTATAGAAATACAGCACAATGCAAAGCAAAACAATAGCTCAACAATTTATTTGGCAGAAATACAAATAATATTTTAAAACACAGGAATGTTAAAATAAGCAGCAAATAATATAAATCCCAGTAGACAAAAGGCTATCCATTGAAGATGTCCATTAATACTATGCAGACACCTTTGCTGTATTGTTTTCAGTACCTGCTATAAAAACTTCTGGCAAGCTAACCAGACATCATGAACCCAAGCCATTTATCGGAACCTTAACTTGACCAGGGCTTAGTAAAAAAAACTGGAAACATGATTGTAAGTGAATAGATGGATGGGGGAAGGAGTATAGAAAAAGAACAGCCTGGAGGCATTTTTTTCTTCTTCCAATGGGATTTCCTAGTTTCTAGGTCTGACCAAGGAGCAATTACACTTCTCCATGAAATAGGTGATGATAGGCGCTGAGACCAGGAGAAGAAGCACCAACGAGGAGCGGAGAATCCAAATATAGGGAGGTATTGTCTGACCTGGATCAAATAGAAAAAGATCAAAAAGTTTTGGGTGTCTATTGAGATATGACCAGAGACAGGGAGATAAATCAGAAAACAGACATTATTAACAAGTTCTCTGTGGTTTGATCCTTGTGGGAAGAATGTACAAGTGTATTATAACACTTTCCCTACTCTGATCATATACTCCTATTGATTCTCTCAAATAGTATCAATCAATCAATTTTTATTGTATATAGCCAAAGGTCTTTGCAATGGACGACAGAGAAGAAGAAAAAACTTCAATCTAAAATCATACATGGAACCTGTAGCAGTTTGCAAAATATAGTAAAATAGTAAAAGAAGAACAATCTGCTCAGTTTTCAACTATAGTTCTTTCCATTCTATCTACCCTGTGGAGGTGTTTTAGAGAAGGGGAGAACAAGACAGGGAAAAGTTGAAGAGTTAGGTGTTTGCTCGAAATGTCCACAGCAAGGTGAGGAGGGAGACCTTATCATTTACATAGTCTCCAGTCAGACATGGACTATTGAAATACCTGCTGTGTATAACATACCTGTATATATTATCTGAGGCTTAAAACTCTCATTATTGATGAAAGTTAATTTTACAGTGGGTGTGAATTATCTATTTGTGGCTGGTTTCCTTTAATCATTCTTTGCCCAGGCAGAAACATTATGTGACCCATGAGAGCAGCAAAATAACCAGACTGTACAATGGTGATGGGATAAAATCAGGCCAATTCTTTATTGACAGCAGCAGGCAGGGCAAGGGTTGGCATGGCATTGGGTTGCAAGATCAGATCATCATTCCATAAGCCCCATGTTGATGGAATGTATCCGCTGGGTTTGGATCGCTCAATACCTGCATGATGGGAGTCAGCCAGAGTTAAACCTTGCCATGGTGCAAGGCAAGCAAGCACGGTCTCAATAGGGGACCAGGGTGCCGATTTCAACCAGGCAGATACCAAACTCACGCTTGGGTTTGCCATGGTCAATCCTTCCCTCAAGCCACTTATGGGCCCCCCTTTACTATGTTGATCCTGACCAGTGCGATTTCCGCCCTCATACAAACAATGTTCTTCCGCCTAACAAAGGAAAGCCATAATTTCATTGAGGTAAAGGCAGGGAAAAAACCCAACCCCAACCAAATGCCAATCAGGCTGAGAGGGGGGGGAAATCCTCTCTGGTCCTGTCAACCAACAACCCAAAATAGCTCAGTGAAGGCTCTCACCCGAGGGTAGGCAGGCGGAAGCTCTCAAAGCAAAATGGCTGTGAGCTCCAGAGAAAGCAGACATATAAGCTTTTGCCTACCCTCTTCAGCAAGGGCTCATGGGACAGCTTTTTCCCAAAGAGCCCATCACATAGAGAAAATATATTGAGTCAAACCTTGCCCTGTATTTTTCCGCAATCTATGGGCCACAGTGCGGCTGGGCAAAGGCGCCCCACGCTTATTGGGCACGGAATGGGGCATAAAGTGATATGGTAAAAAGCTTGCACAAATAGCAGGAAAACCAGTGAAGAGTGATGCATTTCCCTGACTCTATATAGCTAACTTGCTTTTGATTGATGGCAATCATTTGTCTTTGTCAAAAAAGGAGAGAAATTCAGACATTGACATCAAGAATGCTATCAAACTTTCTACAGTAGAAAAAATATTCTATTAATGTTTTCTCAAGGTATTAACAGTCTCTGTTCAGAAATGATAAAAAAGTTTTCTTTTTATGATTGTGTTTGAGTATGAATTGCATTGTTTTGTTCTTGTGTTAAGACTTAAAATGGCATACTAAAACAATAAGATAAATCAGTATTTTTACTCACTAATGCTGCTTACTTACCATTGGAATCATAATAACCTGGGTGGAGAAAAACATGGACAATATCAGAAAACCATGGCTCATCATCCCATCAAGAACAACACAGTTCTATCAAGTCAGTGATGCCAAACTGAACTGTGGATCAGATCAGAACACAACGCCTGATTGGATCACACACTTCTCTGGATTTTGTAATGTGCTTTTGCCACAAAAGGGGCCCACAGAAATATGTATTTTAATATAACATGTGTATTTTATTTGGAAATGCATTGAAAAGCACTGATAAAATGCATATTTTGAGGAATGCATACAAAATGTGTACATTAATGTGTGTGTTTGTGTGTGTGTGTGTGTGCACACGCATGCATCATTACAATGGGTTTGATTTGAACTAAAAATCAATGCTTATGATAAAGAGCCATTCATTTCATAGCGCCTACTCAAAGTATAACTGAGCTGGATGGAAGAACACATGTAACCTTTCATGCACTCTTTAGAAAAACATGAAGAAATGAAACAGGGTGGACTTAAGATGATCTAAGCACCATCCATAGATGAAGGGGACAGGTCCATATGGCTAATTATTCCATATTGATTATAAATGCTTTTAATGTTTAATGCTTAAATGCTTTCTTTAGCTTGTTTGTTTGTGTATTATTCACAGCATCGTGCATTAATATATTTTTCTGTATTGCTGAATATTAAGAGAGAGACAGTCTTAGAAGAGGCCCCATTCTGGGAAACCAGCCAACAAGCCAAGGTTTAGATAACGGTGCACTGTCTGGAATTAAACAAAGAACCTTAGAGTCTATTAATAGTACCCTGCCTGTAGAGACAGAGGAAGGAGAGCCCCTTTTGTGAGAATGGAATGTGCTATGTATTGGTGATATTAATTATGAGTTAGCCTTTAATGAGCTTATGAACTAGTCTTATTAATTAGAAGCATCAAGCTTGTAGAATTATGTACCTTTGCATGTACCTGCATATACCATTGATATGTATTAATTGCACACACTTATGCATTGTTTCTATAAGCCTCTGAAGAGCGACAGCTCTGAATTGTATGAGCGGAGCAAGGAGGGGAGCCCCTCCTTGGCTGGGATACAGGCGCTTTCTTATCGCAGTGCCCGAGAACATAGACATTTGGTATGTAGCTAGCAAGAAGGGAGAATTTAGTTTGCTCTCTTTCAATATATTAATATTCAGTCCATTTAAGATTGTGAGGTATTTTCACATAGTTAGTAGACTCATTCCCCTGCATGGGTATTATTGATTTATACCCTTTGTATTCTAAAAGCCTAATGCAATAATTATTGCCGGTTAATTGAAGTTATGCTTTCTTGTTGACTGGCAGACACACATGTCCTATAGATAGATTCAACCTTCAACATACAATGGGGATCTGTTTGTTGCTTACTGGATGATGTTGCTATATTTCTGGGAAGCCTGCCAAGTACACATTCAAAGCTAGCCAGGTACACATTCCAGACTGGATGGTAAAGAGGGAGGCTTTGGGAGGCTGTACTCCTAGAGAACATGTGAACCCTGAGCCAATTTTCGGTTTCTATTTTCGGTTTCCTGTATCGTCTATATAATGAACACGCGCCAGTCTCTTAGTGCGCAGACTGGCTTTTTGCCCTGTGCCTTTTGCTTTGCATATGCAACCCAAAATAAATCCTGTTGTATCCTGCATGGTGTTTACCTCTTTGTGTTCATGAATCCGGCACTCAGGAGCTCAAGAGCCCATTATGGTCTTACATATGAGTGCTCCATGGAAGTATGAACATGCTCTGTGGCTATGAGTAACTCTTGTCGTTGGGGAATAGAAACCAAATGGGTGGGGAATGAATGGACTGTTCTGGACTATGGCATGACTGGCTATTTGGAACTCTAAACGGGACTATCCCACCATGCAACGGGACTATGCCTGACAATCTTACTTGGCTGGACAATCAGATTCTGTGCAACACTGAGGGCAGATATCTTCACTTGGTTCTTTGCGTCCTTCTGCTGGTAACCACAGGAATATTGGCCAGCATTCTTCAACAATGCATAGACTATGTATTGAGCATACTGAGATGTTGCTTTCTTGGATGAAACAGGAGCCCCATCTTTACAGAAAAAAAATCCGGTCAGCACAACCTCTGCTGGAGCCGCACATAGTACTGTGACAATTTCCCCTTCAGGAACCAATGTTGCGTTCAAGAATAAATCAGGAGCAGGAAGTTCACCTAGAGAACGAACAAACGAACGGAAGAAATAAAGAAAGAGCATAAATGAAGAATAGAATAAAAGAGCGTATCTGAAGAAGTGTGCATGCACACGAAAGCTCATACCAAGAACAAACTTAGTTGGTCTCTAAGGTGCTACTGGGAGGAATTTTTTATTTTATTTTGTTTTGAATGCAGAAAATTAGTGAAAATGCAGTTACATTTCAGTAATCATGTGGATTTAGATTGCTTTATCACCATTATTTTTGTCTTACTTTATAGCATTTTAGCACAGTTTTTTCATAATTATTTTTTGTATACTGCTTTTAATTATTTCTTTTGGGGGAAAGTGGCATGCAAGTGTTCTACTCTGTTTTATTTATTTAAAGCATTTTAATGCCACCTCATTTTTTATTTGGAAATTTGAGGTTTTAAACTCTCAATTTAATTCTTTAAAAGATATAGAAGATTAATAGTTAGGTGAGCAAAAAGATCTTATGAGGCAATCCTATGTCAAGTTTCCAATAGGATGAGCATTTTAGGATGCAGCAACTCTCTAGCTCCAGCCCATATGAGCTGATTAAAGGAGGATGGGAGGCCCTTCAGAGAGTGGTTTTACTCTCTAAAGCCCCTCCTGGCCTCATTTAAAAGCAGGCAGTGTAGGATGTGAGAGAAGGTAAGAGTAGCTTTAGTAAGTGGTCATAATGTGAGGGAAGGAGGGTTCTGCCAAGCTTAAAGGGGAGGTTTGGGCAAGATATGAGGGGCTAAGCAATGGAGTGAGGGAGGTGTAAATGGAGGAGGGGTTACCCAGGTGTAGGGGCTGGAGGGTAGGTGGGATTGGTGAGCTGAGAAAGTGTGGGTGGCAGTTTCTAGTACATTCCATATTTTCTAAAAGCTTGATGATGAAATGAAACAACCCTGACCTTCTTTGATAATGAACATTTAGAATTAAACATTTGGTTCAAGTAGAGGAAGAAACACACACCATTCTCTGCAATCCTGCACACACTAGTGCACACAGTCTTGCACAGTCCAAAACTCACCTGTAGAAGTGCAAAGCTCTGAGTCTTTGTCTTCACCCAAACACCAGTGATTTGCAAGCAGAGCACCTGCAATAACATCCATGCAGTATGTTTATAATATGTTTTAACGAGTAAACACAAGGGGAGAGCAGTGTTTTAATAATTTTCCTGACCTGCTATTTTGGCTGCAGCCTTTTTGGACTGGCTTTAGTGTTTTCTAGCAATCTGTGGTAGTTTCCAATTGTGCAAATAATACACTTATAAATGAGAGTCAATGTAAAGGCATATAATTACCAAGTTTCGGATATGCCAGAGCACCTCCTATTCTGGTGCAGGTGTTTTTCCTGGGTACAAAAAGGTGAATGGTGTTTGAAAGAGATTAAACAAGCATGTGTGCATGCAGAGCTGGGGAGAAACCAATAAAATTGCCCCTTTCCATGCTGTTCCTTCTAGCAACACTTCTTTAATTTGTACATTTATATTATGTTGTGTAACCCAGCCATTCTTAAACTGAAATCCTTGGTTCTCTTGCAGATAGTACAAGAAGAAGAAGAAGAAGAAGAAGAAGAAGAAGAAGAAGAAGAAGAAGTTAGATGTTTTCATGAAATGTCCTCCACAAGTTAAATAGGAAGGCCTAATTTCGGTTTATTTTTTAAAATGTCTGTTGGAAACAGCTTGCCTTTCTGCAGTCTTCAGGGTCAATCCTATCACAAGATCTAAAGACATGTGCATCTTAGGATGCAGCAGATCTCTCCCTCAGCTGGGCTCACCACGCAATAAGTCCCTCCAGTTCAGACGAAGATATGCTCATCACAGCTCAGCTAGTTAAACTGAGGACACTTTAAGTCCTCCAGAAGGCTGTTGCAGGGATGTGGCAAGGAGCAGGTGACTTAGACTCATTTAAATCAGTCTCCATTCCCAGCAACCTCACACAGGGCAGTATTTTTAGGCTTGTTTTTCCACTTCCTCACTTAGGCAGAGATGTGGCAAGGAGCAGGTGACTTAGACTGGAACCTAAGCTCATTCAAATCAGTTTCGAGTCCCAGCAACCTCACACAGAACAATATTTTTTAGACTTGTTTTTTCCCTGCCTCACTTAGAGCAGCAGCCCTTCTGTTGAAAATGGGTTGGATCTGGCTTCAACCCAGCTTAACTTGTCCCAGTATGCTTTATGCCATCTTTTTCCATGTAGGACTTAGGATCTATAATGGAAACTTCACAGAACCTATCGTCATACAGGTTGCCACATTCCCAAAACTAAAAACCCAAAGTTGTTGAGGCACACGCTCCAGAATTTTGCGGATGTATGGCAACCCCTAAGTATGAGTACATACAGTAGTCTCTATCAGAGTTGCCTTTCCCCATTTTTATTTTTAGAGTCAAGCAAAAAATTCCTACAAGGCATTTTTCTGAAAACATTTCAAAAATATTTTTTCTATGAGTATTCCTTTTCTCACTGTTATAGTAAAAGGTCAGCTTGAAGTGTTTGCTTCTAGTATTTTTCAACACTTTCTATGCTGTTTCTGTTCCCACCTGTCAGATAGCCTTAGAAAGACATTGGTTTCGGGCAATGCGAGAGAATGCAGAATGGGAGCCTGGCTGCCAACTCATTCCCACTGCTGTTCACTTCACAAAAGCAGAGAAAAGAGAAGGGAAAATGAAAAGCTGTGCTACTTCTGGAATGTTGGGGAATGTTCTTCTCCACTTCAAGTAATTACATGGAATTTTCTCCCTAGTTTCTCTGTCCACTAGTAGTATGGAGAAGTATAAGAGGCCATTTGTACATAACTCTCATTACTTAGGGGCCTTTTCTAGAATCCTGCTATTTGTCCATTATCTTTTTTTTATTATTTCTTTGAGTTTATAAAGAGAATAACAAAGATTATTGTCCAATATCTATTTCTAAAATCCAAACTAAAACATTAATCCAGAGGGGGAAAAGAAAGGAAGAACGAGAAAGAGATAAAGAAAAGGAAATGATAAATGAATTAAAAGAGAAAAAGAGAGAAAAGTTAGGAAGCTAAGGGACTTCTGACTCTTCATCTGACTGCTACATAAAAACATCACCTACTTCATCCACTCCAGTGTAACACCCAATAATTCCACCTTCTATAAACAATTTTGTTCAATCCTCAAATCCAAATGTCCTTATTTCATTTTTCTTTTCCACGCAAAAAGTCCGTAGGAGGTTTCCAATCTTTAGGAGATGTTAACAATGACTTTTCTCTGATAAAGCATGTCAATTTCGTCATCTCAGCTAAGTCCATTAATTTTGACAACCACACACACATTCTCCTAGGAAAATTCTGATGGGAATTATGCAGTTTCCTTTCCCCAGATGTTTCAAGAGATTGAGCATATCCACAAATTCCCTTCCCAGTTTCCCAAACTTACAGAGAACCCAGAAGAGATTCATCAGGGCAGAGCAGGAGTTGGCTTCCCAATCCAATGTTTGTCCACTCTTTCCCACCTCTGACTTTCAGCTCCTTCTACTTCTCTCACAGACAAGACGGAAATCATCACGACTTTGGCAGCATGCATGCTTCTATCCCCTCCCCTGGGCAACACCCCCACATGTGGCTGCAGCTACAACTCAAGGATGTATAATTTTACACCATTCTTTCAGGCAAACTATTCAATGTATCTATGACCCTCAGGCACATTCACTTAAATATAATATTTGATGCTCAGAAGGGTAGCTTTTCATCCATTATCCTATTAACTCCCCACCAGAAACCCCTCTGAAAATGCGTAGATGATAGAGAAAAGATTCAGAAATGAATTGCTTTGAAAAAATCGTTCTAGGGAAATAAATAGACACTCTTTCCACCTTCCCCCAGGACAGCATTCTGTCAAGATAAAGTGGATGGGGCTGCATACCAGCAGCCCATGCCCAAAATGGAGCTAAAGCATGTACACAGCCATGCACACAAACCACCCCCTAGGTAACATGGCCTATAACAGGCATGTCCAAAGTCCACTTGTGGCCCCCAGGCTGGTTTCAAAGCCCCCCCCCCGGCAATTTTAAAAAAGCAGAGGGGCGGCCACCGCCTTGACCCATTGCCAGATTTATGTATAGGCTAAGTAAGCTCAAGCCTAGGGTCTCTAAATCTAGGGGGCCTTGCCAGCCTGCCCGCTCCCCAGCAGGCAACTTCCCCTCCCCCAAAATTGCAAACCCAAGACTTCATGTGAAGGCAGGGCAACTCAGGCCTCTCAATCTAGGGGGCCTCACCGGCCTGCCCTCTCACCAGTGCCGCAGTCTCCCCTCTCCCAAAGTTGTAAACCCAAGCCTTCATGCAAGGACAGGGCAAATCAGGCCCAGCAACTATGAGACTCAGGTCTAGTCAGTGGGGCCCAATTTGAAGCAGTGGGGCACAACTTGAATTTTTTTTGTAGGGCCCCAGTTCACAGCCAAAGTCTGCAAAATCTTATAGATATAAATAAAATCCATCTAGATTGCCCTGGTGCTGGGGGCCCCTTAGGAGCTGCAGCAGTGCAGGGGCCCAATTTGGCCAAATTGCTCCAATTGCCTTAAGGTCAGCCCTGATGAGACTGTGCAGGGGTTGGACTGACAAGCCCTGCACCTTCTAGGTCCCTGGTGTCACTATTCAGAGTACAGACTCAAGGACTTGTTATGGAAATAAAGGGGGGCACTTATTGGAAATCAGTTTTGTCACCTCTCCCCCCCCCAAACCCCGAGACAATGAGCCCAGCCACCTTTTATTCACAGTCACATAAGCACTACACTACAGCATGGCCATAAACCTGTACGTTCAACCGCTGAAATATACACCCAATATGTAGCAATGGAGATTTATGTTACTGCTTTATGAATGAACACTGTGTTTTATGAATGGACTCTGTATTTTGTGAATTACCTAAGAGCCACCAATAGGGAGCTCTAGAATCTGACAGCTAACCAATTGGGTACTACCAAACAGTGACCCCTATTGCTGAAAGCAGGTAACCAGCAGGGAATGCTTCAGCTCAGCCTTTGCACTGTTGACTGAACACCCTGTGTGCAGATAATGGAGTTGTGGGTCCCTGCTGTGCAGATAATGGAGAAAGCTCATAAATTGTATCCCTTCTGGCATCCTGGCCAACTCTATTACGCTGGTGTAAACCCTGGTGCACCAGAAGCCCAGAATAGCAGCAAATAAAATCCGCTCATACATCAGCGACTGATAAGACTTGTCAACCAGTTCTTCCAAAGTCTTCCTAAATTATAAAGCTCCAAAATACAGGCCAAAAGAGAGCAGGTCTGGGAAGAGCGAGGCATACAATGGGCACCACCAGTGAAAAGGCCCTGCTCCATGTAGCTCCTGCCCTGTCATTTGATAGGGTGCCCACTTGCCCTCCTTCTTGACATGGAATGCTCTCTATTGGAGTCTCCAGGTCCAGTACAAAGACCATAAGAAGGGAGAGCAGGGACCTTGAAGTTCCCAACAGCTGTTAATCAAGCAAGCAAGCACACAGGTCACCTTTGTCACAGTCAGGACGCCTATGTCCTGGCCAGGCCTGCACCCAATCTTGTTTTTGTACAATCTTGTTTGTCCTCAGTAACCAAAATTATATTATCAACATATACAAGCAGAAAAGTTGTTTTCCTTCATTTGCAAGGAATCATACAAAACAAAGTGGCACTAATAAAGAAAAGTTCCAGGGTGGCAACAGAAAGCAAACTAAAAATGCTTTTGCAGTTCATCAAAACTATCCAGCAATATCAAGTTATAGGAAAACTGGTGCTATTAACAGTAATCCTTCTAGTTGGTTAATTGGTTCAGCAACTTCCATGCATATGGCATGTGATGCTAATTATAGCTAATCAGAGGCAGCTACAGTTGCAAATGGCAACAAAATATCTGTGAAAGGAAGAGGAGCAGGTTTGCTCAAGTGTGTTGCAGGTAGAAATACTGTTTGTAATGAAGTGAGAGCAGTAGTTTACTTGCTCGAATTAACAAATAAGAAAGTTTTGAGAATTTAAATTCTAGATTAAAATTGATTACTTAATTGAGAAGGGGATTGTAACAAAAACACTGGGGCCTAATTTGAATAGTAGAGTGCCTGGTATCTGGTGGGCAGACCAAAGCACTTGTCAGGAGAGCTATGAGATTCAGGTGAGGGTCAGATGCCTTGTCAATCCCAGCAGGTATATAACAGGATAACCCAGCTGGTCCTTCCTGCTGTCTGGCTACCAGTTTCATCTTATTACATTCTATCTCAGCTGTGAAGGATTCAGCCATTCTATTAGTATCCCCATGGAAAGGGGCTCCAGCTTCCTTGGAGATGTGGAAATGGTAATTTCTGTGAGCCTTTAGAGTGTCCTAGGAAGATTATTTCAGTGCCCCGAAGAACTGCCACAATTTCCAAACAAATCTGAGAGAAGCTCATCAAAGCTTACTCATATCAAATTATTATTCCAGTGTTGTATTTTGTTTCTTTTATATTGTTCCCATTGATAGAGCTTGTTCCTTTGAGGAAACTGGATTTTCACCAGTGAAATGGGAGGATTTTCAGCTGGCAACCCATCAGGAAAGACAAGGAATTTTGCTTGAAACAGAATACTACTGAATATCAACTTTATACTTACCTGGAACATTTATGATTCCTAAGTGAACTATTGCACTACAGACTGACAGAGATTAGAGAGCCAGTGTGGTGTAGTGGTTAAGAGCGGTAGACTTGTAATCTGGTGAACCGGGTTCGCGTCTCCGCTCCTCCACATGCAGCTGCTGGGTGACCTTGGGCTAGTCACACTTCTTTGAAGTCTCTCAGCCCCACTCACCTCACAGAGTGTTTGTTGTGGGGGAGGAAGGGAAAGGAGAATGTTAGCTGCTTTGAGACTCCTTCGGGTAGTGATAAAGTGGGATATCAAATCCAAACTCTTCTTCTTCTTCTTCTTCTTCTTCTTCTTCTTCTTCTTCTTCTTCTCTTCTTGTTCTTCGTAGTGTTTATGCACCATTGAATATATGTGTCAGGCCATTGCATTTGCACATTTTATATTTTGTAGCTATTATTTATACTGTTGCTATATATATTTATATATTTTTTCACTGTCTATTGTCACAGTTTTTTTGTTTTGTTTTGTGTTTAGGTCATGTGACCTGGCAATCTGGCATAAACACAACTTTCAAGGGTTGTTTTCCACCTGGCAGGCTTAAGTAGAGCAGCAGCTCTGCTTCTAAAATGAGGCTCGGATCTGGTAAAACTTCATGCCGGTTTAACTTTCGTTTGCTTTACTGTAGCTTTTTGTGCAAAGGGTTGCTCCCTAATAGGCAATGACATACTTGGAAAAACAGAACTGCAAAATTTAAACATAGCCATTAGGCCAAACTTTTAAAAATGCATTCATAAAAACCTCAAAGGAAGGAAGTGTATTTGTCAAAATAGATGTTAGGCTGAACCAGCGTGGTAAAGTCTACAATAAATCTAAGTGCTATTTTGGGGCTTCGGTACCTATTCCATTCTCTCCTTTTAATGCCCTTTTAATCTTTTAGCTTATTACTCAAGTTCACCTTTCAGAGTTGTAACGACAGTCTTGCTCACCAGGGAGTCCATGTCAGCAAACATAACTAGAGTAACAGAATAAATAAATAAAATTCTGATAGTGATCAAAACATTTAATAAACATTATCTTATCTTAGCCCCACCTCCCTGTCACTGATATGGAAACTAGCCGCCCCATCATCCTGTTTAGTAAGCATCTGAAGTGGTCCTGTCCATGTGCCATTGTGCCAACATACTGCATAGAGTGAGCGTGGGAAAGCTGTAGCCCTTGAGATGCTGGTGGACTCATCTCCCATCTGCCTCAGCCAGCATGGCTTATGGTAAAGGAAAATGGGAGTTGTAGTCCAGCAGTAACTGGATGACCACAGCTTGATACAAAATCGGAGGTCAATCTGCAATCCTGGGACACTTCCCAGCCTGCATATCTTTCCTGCACATAGGCACTATTCATGCAATGTACATGACTGGAGTAAGGACTTGAAGTCTTCTACGTGAAAGGGGAGGCTGGGGAGATGATCTGTAAGGTGTTCTTCTGGGGAGGAGACATACAAAATTGCTCTCCTTTTTGACTGACTACCTCAGCAGCACAGAGATGAGGGATTGCAAAGCAAGGCATGACAGAGAAAGTACTATGGACAGAGTTCCTTGCAGGGTTCAGCCTGGGGACTCTATCAGAGCAGAGGTGTTGTATCAGCAGTCATACTCAGACTGATCCTTAAATGCATGCATAGGCAAACTCTGGCCCTCCAGATGTTTGGGACTGCAGGACCAGTGGTCAGGGATGATGGGAATTGTAGTCCCAAACATCTGGAGGGCCAGAGTTTGCCTATGCCTGCTTAAATGGGAACACCCCTGTAGCTAGTTTGGCCTTCTATGAGAGGGAGCAGTTCCCTTAAAGGGACTCTAATGAACATTGTCAAGGACACTGGTCCTCTGAGCAGCACAACCTCAAATGGTTGGATGGATACCAGCACAATACCATCTACTACTGCAAGTGCTTCTGATTTGTTAGTTATACCTGGGACAGCTTGTCTGGATGATTTGCTCTCCCATCTGCCTGGAATCCATGCTCACAAAATTGTATGCAGCATAAAAGTGCTTTCAGTGTTTCACCAATTTTAAAATCTTCACATTCTCATTCCCACATTTGTGTCTTGGGAGGAATGAGTGTGGGATGTAAAACTGCAGTCAAGTACAACATTCCTACAGTAGACTTGTGACTTGAAGAGGGTGTGGTCTGTTGTACCACCATGGAGGAGCACACGGCCTCCATGTTCTGATCAGTGTGTATTAAATAATATAACCCCTCTTGCCTCCATAATCATCCCCACAATGAGGTGTGTAATAAGAATGCCTTTTTGGATGAAGAATATTTAGGAGCCAGGAGGGAAGTTGCCAGAGGTTGGATTGTTTTACACTGGTGTTGGGAGCCTCCAGTCCATAGGCACACCAAGGCCCATCACGTCTCCTCCTTTGGCTGACCAAATTATGGGAGCCATCTCCACCCATCCTACACCTGACATCCTCAACTTGTTTCTGATTTTAACCTTTTAATATTGTTTCCATTATAGGGTTTTATGTACTATTGTTGTAAACTACTCTGATATTTACGTATGAATATCAGCATATAAATATTTTTCTAAATAGCTAAAGCCAGGCCTTCAATGGAACAATTGGGAGCATCACGTGGGCTCCCAGTTGTCCCTTTGTTGGAGGAAAGCATGCCTTGCTCAAGGAGAGGGGAGAAGTTTCTCCTTCCCTGTGGAGCTCTTTGGAGCCATGTTGTGCTGTTCCTTTGAGTCTTTAGTTTTGAAGGTTGAAAGGAGTGTCATGAAGTGGCTTGTAAAACATAGGGCGGACAACCCCCCCCCTTTCTTTGTGGTTCACATGTTTGGGAAATGTATGAAGGGATTTTAACAGAATTATGTCATGTGCTGGACAGGTGGGTTGCCCTGTCCATCTATCAAAGCTGGCTAATGGGGTTGGACCCCCCAAAGGTTCCCCACCATGGTTCACCAGCTGAGGATTCTCATATAATTGTTTTACTATATGTGTACCTATTTCTCTACTGATTTACATAGAATGTGGTCTTTCTAAACGTAGCACACACTGGGTGGCTAACATATTATAGAAATACAGCACAATGCAAAGCAAAACAATAGCAGAAATTCAAATAATATTTTAAAACATGGGCATGTTAAAATAAGCAGCACATGATTTAAATCTCAGTAGACAAAATGCTATCCATTGAAGATGTGCATTAATACTATGCAGACACCTTTGCTGTATTGTTTTCAGTATCTGCTATAAACGCTTCTGGCAAGGCAATCAGACATCATGAACCCAAGCCATTTATTGGAACCTTAAAGGTCAAAACCAGTACTTGAACTGGGCTTAGTAAAATACTAGAAACATTATTGTAAGTGAATAGATGGATGGGGGAAGGAGTATAGAAAAAGAACAGTCTGGAGGCATTTATTTTCTTCTTCCAATGGGATTTCCTAGTTTCTAGGTCTGACCAAGGAGCAATTACACTTCTCCATGAAATAGGTGATAATTGGCGCTGAGACCAGGAGAAGAAGCACCAATGAGGAGCAGAGAATCCAAATATAGGGAGGTATTGTCTGACCTGGATCGACAAGAAAAAGATCAGAAAGGTTTGGGTGTCTATTCAGATATGACCAGAGACAGGTAGATAAAACAACAGATAGACATTAGCAAGCTCCCTGCGGTTTGAATGCTTTTTGGAAGAATTTACAAGTGTATTATAATAGTTTTCCACTCTGATTATAAATGTTAATGTGCATCATAACAATGGGTTTGATTTGAAGTAAAAATCAATGGTTACGACATAATCAATGGTTATGAGATACTCAAATTATAACTTAGCTGGATGGAAGAACACATGTAACCTTTCATGCATTCTTCAGAAAAGAATTGAAACAAAAGAATTGAAACAAAATGGATTTGAGATGACCTAAGCCCTATTGCTAGAGGCTAGACACATAAATCATGAATATTCTTAACAGGTTGCAAAAGCATCACTCTTTGATAAGCTGCCTAACAGCAATATATATTTTAATAGGCCGATAAACAGTGTTCCTGGAGAAGTGCCATCATCTGTATTCTATTGGCCTGGTCCTCCAACATCTGTTGCATATGTATAAAACATCACCTATTTTCATTTGGATAACTATATGAATGTGCTCCAGGGAAATCTGAACATGCTCCATGGCTATGATTAACTTGTGGTAGGGGAACAGAAACCAAATGGGTGGGGAATTAAATGGACTGTGTTGGAATATAGCATGACTGGGTAGTTGGAACTCTGAACAGGACTATCCCACCATACAACATTCTCTTGCAGGTCCCTTCCTAGTCTGATCATTTCTACAACCTTACCTGACTGGAGAATCAGATTCTGAGCAACGCTGAGGGCAGATGTCTTCTCTTGGTTCTTTGCATCCTTCTGCTGGTAACCACAGGAATATTGGCCAGCATTTTTTGGCGATACATAGACAATGTATCGAGCATATTGAGATGTTGCTTTCTTGAATGAAACAGGAGCCCCATCTTTACAGAGAAAAAATCTGGTCACGACGACCTCTGATGGAGCCATACAGAGTACTGCGATAATTTCCCCTTCAGGAGCCAAAGTTGCGTTCAAGAATAAACCAGGAGCACGAAGTTCACCTAGACGACAAACGAATGGAAGAAATAAAGAAAGAGCATAAATGAATGTGGAGAGTTACAGGTAGGTAGCCGTGTTGGTCTGCCATAGTCAAAACAAAATAAAAAATTAAAAAATCTTTCCAGTAGCACCATGTGAAATTTGTTCTTGGTATGAGCTTTCATGTGCATGCACACTTCTTCAGATATCTGTATTACTTTTTAGCACTGCCCCCCCAATAATTATTCGTTGTATACTGATTTTAATTATTTCTTTTTGGGGAAAGTGGCATGCCAGGGGTCTATTATGCTTTCTTTATTTAAAGCATTTTAATGCCACCTCAATTTTTATTTAGAAATTTGAGGTTGTAGACTCTTAATTTAATTTTGAAACGTATAGAAGATTAATAGTTAGGTTAGCAAAAATATCTTACGAGGCAATCCTATGTCAAGTTTCCAATGGGATGAGTATTTTAGGATGTAGCAACTCTAAATATTGGCTAGCTTTCTTTGACAATGCATAGACTATGTATTCAGCATTTTAGGCTATTGCTTTCTGAGATGAAATAAGAGCCCCATCTTCACAGAAAATAAATTTAGTCAGCACAACCTCTAATGGACACACACATAGTGCAAATATAATTTTCACTTCAGGAACCAAGGTTGTATTCAATAAGAAAAGAGGAGCAGGAGGTTCACCTAAAGAATGAAGAAAGAAAGAAAGAAAGAAAGAAAGAAAGAAAGAAAGAAAGAAAGGAAGGAAGGAAGGCATAAGTGAATGCAGAGAGCAAGTGAAAATTTAAGTGCAATGGAGGACAAATATTCGAGCTTTCCTTTGAGAGTATGGAGATTGCTTTATCGGCGTGATTTTATTTCTCATTGCTTTGCTTTCCTAGCACTGCTCCTTCTGCTCTTTTATATTGCATCTTAACATGTTTATTAGTTGTACATTGATTTTAGGAATGTGGCAGTACACACACACACACACAATCCTGTAGTCCTTTACATACTTACTGGTGTGCACAGACTTGCACAGGCTCAAACTCACCTGTAGAAGTACAAAGGTCTGAATCTTTGTCATCACCCAAACACCAGTGATTTGCAAATATAGCACCTGCAATGACATTCATGCAATACGTTAACACTAAGTTTTAACAGTAAATAACAAGGGCAGAGCAATGATTTAAGAATTTTCCTAACCTACTATTTTTACTTCAGCTTCTTTGGAGTGGCTTAAGTGTTTTCTAACAATCCCTGGGAGTTTCAAATAACCATATTCCCTTCTCAGTTTCCCTAACTTACAGAGAATCCAGAAGAGATTCATCAGGGCAGAGCAGGAGTTGGCTTGCCAATCTGATGTTGCCGCTTTTCTGACGCTCAGGTCCTTCTACTTCTCTCACAGACGAGATGGAAATGATCAGGACATTTGCAGCATGCATATTTCTGTCCCCTCCCCCAAGGCACACCCTCAGATGTGGCTGCAGCTACAAGTCAATGATGTATAATTTTTACACCATTCCTTCTGGTGAACTATTGAATGTATCTCTGATCCTTGGGCACATTTACTTAAAGATAATATTTGATGGTCAGAAAGGCAGCTTTTCATCCGTTATCCCATTTAACCGTCTTTCATAAACCCCTATGAAAATTAGTAGCTTAGTTCACATGATAGGTAGAAGATTCAGAGATTAATCGTGAAAAATTCCTTCTAAGAATATAAATAGGAAACATTTTTCAGGATAAAATGAGTGGGGCTGCATCCCAGCAGCTAATGACCAAGATGGAGCTAAAGCATGTACACTCCCATGCACACAAACCACCCCCATGTAGCATAGCCACCCCCATGACCTATCAAGACCGCATTGAGAGACCTCATGGGCCAGGTGTATGCCACAGGGCCTCAATCCCTATTCTAGCAGTTTCTACTGCAAAACTGGGTAGAGCAAGTCCACCCACCCTTTTGGTGTGGTGGCATTGCAAGATAACAGAGGGAATTGTGGCATCAGTGCCCTGTCCAGATAGGTGGCGAAAGTGTAATCAATTCATTGGGTTTAAACGTTTTATTTGGCTAATATTAAATTCAATACTGGTTTTGTGGTTCACTTAATTCATTGATTCAAATTATTATTATTGCATTCTCATTTTTATTGATTTTACCAACATACAGTATATTATACATATTATACATATTATTACATCATATCCATTCCAATACTTTGGCTTTTATAGCTCTGACTTCCCTCAATCCCTCCTTCTGGTTTCAGAAATTTTTCCTCTTTTCTGGTTTTATACCTCTTATTTTTATCATTGCTTTGCTTTTCATATTTAACATCATTTTTGCTTATTTCATTTTACAACAATATTTCTTCCATAACTACAAAGCTTCTTGTAATCCTATTAACGTATTTAATTGAGTTTTTTCTTTCAGATAATTTGTAAATTTAGACCAGTCTCTTATGAACGCCTCTTGTTTTTTAACAAAATTATACTTTAACATTTTTCTCATTTCATTATATATTTCATCCCAAAACAATTTAACCTTTTTACACTCCCACCACATGTGGTGGAAGGAACATTGATTCAAATTAATTCTTCTGTACATTGATATTACTGCTTGATTGGCTAGGTCCAGCTGGGTGTTCAGTAGGCATAGTGAATCCAGTGTGAGTGTGTTTCTTACCTCGCCATCTCAAAGTTCTTCTATAGAAGGCATTGGTAGAGTGTGGGAGCTTTCTTTTGGGACTAGGTATCTTATCTCTGCTCAGCAAATATTTCAGGTTCTAATCTGCCTGAGCCTGTATCCCCACTGCGTACGAGGGGCACATCCCGCATGCCATTAACAGCAGCAGGACATAGGCAGGGAGTGGGGACCAGCTGACAGGGGCCTACTGCAGGCAATGAAAGTGCAGGTGGTGCCAGCAATAGGAATAACAGTAACTGCAGTTGAGCCCAAGCAACTGCTAGCCTGGTTGCACCCCCGAATGTGAATGCAAGAAATCAATCAAACTCTACTAGCAGGACTATAATCAAGGACTTACAGATGCTGCACAACATATGCCTTGGCTGGTCAGATATGCTTGAGAGACAACAATGGTGCAAGTGGGAATCAACCACACTTGGAAAAAGGCTAACCGTGCAGCTAGGTGCCACATATTGCAACAGGGTGCCTGGGTGATTCAGCACTCCAACATTACATTCTTGTAAGAGACACTGATGATGTGCACCTTCCCTTTACAGGAAATGATATTTGGTTGGCAGGTGTTGTAGGAGGTATCAGGGCTTGGATGCAGATGTGAGTAGCTTGGTGGCGAGCGTTTTGCTTGATTGGCAGTTGGGGCATTGGAACAATCCTTTGTCTTGGATGGAGGGGAGGTTGTAGTCTCCACCTGCCCCTCCAAACACTGAGGTATCCCATTAAAGGGATCAGGGGGGAGTGGTAATTTCTGTGTGCCCAGGCAGAGCCAGGACCAATGGCACTCCTCCAGATGGTGGTACCTTTGGGGGGTCAACCTATTTGATGTAAGTCTTAGGAACCCCCATCTGGGTTAATCTACATGTCACTTCTGGTGGGCGGGCCGGAAGTATTTTGATTGCCCCATGCCCAAGCCAAACCTCTTTCATACCACTCCCCACAGGATGAGATACAAGGTCTTCAAGATACAAGGTACAATATACAAGGTTTCACCTATAGGAGAAACAGGTCAACAGATGATGCCATAGCTACAGCCTTTCACCTTGCAGTGAGTCATCTGGAGAGACCGGGGAATTATGTCAGAATGTTGTTTATTGATTATAGCTCGGCTTTTAATACCATACTCCCGGACATTCTGATTAAAAAGCTTGATGGATCTGGACCTTTCTTCTACCATCTGTGACTGGATTAAATACTTTTTGAGGGATCGGACACAAACAGTGAGGATGGGGACTGTTACATCTACCTCCCTGAAGCTTAGCACTGGCACCCCACAGGGATGTGTGCTAAGTCCCTACCTGTACTCATTGTACACATAAGACTGCATATCACCTGGTCCATCCACAGTAATTATTAAGTTTGCAAATGATATTACCATAATGGGCCTAATTGCAGGCGGAGATCAAACAGCATACAGGGGGGAGGTTCAAAAAGTATCTACATGGTGCTCAGAGAATAACTTGCACCTAAATATTAGTAAGACAAAGGAGATGGTGTTGGACTTCCGGAGGAAGAGAGGGGAACCTGCCCCCATTGTATATCAGGGGGAGCTGTGTGGAGAGAGTCTCCTCCTTTAAATTCCTGGGAGTTTACCTTAGTGAGGACCTCACTTGGAAAATCAACATAACTCAGGTGGTCAGAAAGGCCCAACAGAGACTCCATTTCCTCAGGGTCTTGCGAAAGAATAATGTTAAACAACAACTTGATGAACTCCTTTTACCGGTCCACAATAGAAAGTGTCCTTTCATATTGTATTACAGTGTGGTATGCTGGCTTGACAGCCACGGACAGAAAGTCTCTACAGAGGGTGGTGAATACAGCACATGATATCATGGGCTGTCCCTTGAGTCCGCTAGATGACATCGCAAGGGATCGTTGCCTTAGGAGAGCGAGAAAAATTCTCAGGGATGACTCACACCCCAGGCCATCACCTCTTTAATCTTCTGCCCTCGGGCAGGAGATATAGAAGTATAATCAGCTGTACCAACAGGCTAAAAAATAGCTTTTATTTGTGGGCTGTTGAACGGAAAATAACATAGCGAAATTGACATGCGAGGTGGTGTGTTGTTCGATAAGCACACAGAGTGCAATGAGACTGAGTGTTTGGGGAGAGGGAGGCTTGTTTAATTTCACTGTACACAGGTTGTACAATGACAATAAAATATTATTATTATTATTATTATTATTATTATTATTATTAAGCAACTCACTCAAAAAGGTAATGCTATGCCAAATTCAGTCGCCCCCTCGGCCACCTGAACTTTGCATGCAGAGCAACTGCCATGAGCAGAGCTTTCTGTGCACACCTGGTGCAGCTAACAGAGAACTTTTAGTCTCCACATCACAGGATTCGCTTGGGTAATGCAGTAAAAGCTGATCTGCTCATATGGCTTAAATTCGTTGATAATGGCATATCTCATTGGCAGGACATTCTGGCCACTCAGCGTGATTTCCAGATACACTCTGATGCTGCAGTTTCCCTAGGTTTGGGGAATTATTTTATGGGTAGGTGGCCACCCCACTGGAAGGGTTCTCCTATCACCTGTGATCTTACATTCCTTGAATTCTTTCCTATTGTGGTTGCCATTCACTTGTGGGTTGATGTTTTTAAAAATCAGATAATTTTTTGGTATACAATACCTGGCTGAAGAATCCTGTCAAGTTTCATTTTGAATCCATTTTCTCATATCACTGATATGGAATTTGCCCTCTCACTACAAACAAGCTGACATTTTGAACTTTCAACTGAAAAGGATCAGCAATCTTAAGCTCACTTTCCCTGGGTGGTTAATATGTGGCATTTCCCGCCCGCCTCCTGTCAAAGTTCATACTCTTGTGTGATTCGTTGTTTCTTGCAAAACTGCAAATCTCACTTGAAATCATTCTTTCCCCTTCAGTCAGGGAGTGATTATTTTCAACACCATTGTGGTTGCTTCAGGAAAAGGTATTTTTAAAAAGTACTTTTCTGCCATAAGAGTGGGGTAAACATTTCATAATTCTGAATCATATTGCCAGTTCAGTAGACGATCTTTAATACAAACTGTATATCTTTCACTTTTATTTTGGTGGTTTGACCTTTGTCATTATTTTAACTTGTTGATTTTTATGGTTTTGGTTGTGAGACACCTAAAGTGTAATAAAAATGATGTAAATAAATGAAAGCATTGAGAGTAAAATTCACTATTACTGGTGATTTTTTGTATTATTGGTCAAATTGCACATCTCTCTGTAGTTCCTATAAATCCCTGGGGCATGCCATTAGCATGATATACATAGAATTGCGGCTTATATAAAGTATATTAGGGTGGCCTGCCAAGGATTCTGCTTCACAAAATCCACTCAATATTTTTCTTAGTGTACATTTTCATACCATGTAAAGGCAGACCTCAGCCAAAATTGACTACATTGTTTACAATAGAAGTGTGAAGTAAATGCTTAAAACTCTCCCTTTGAAATTAATTGTAGTTAAAATGCTTGAAATAACACCTTGAAGTATTAATTACCTACATTCAAATTGGTTAACAACCTTTCAGGGTTTTTAAAAATTTAAATGTGGAAACAATTTGCGTCAAGTTGGTATACCCATTTAAAAGAGCAAGTTGTGTTGCAGAAAAACCAAACGAAAACCATGGAGAGTTAGCTGAGACCTATCTCATTCTTTTTTAATTTCTGTCTTTCAGGCATGAATTTATCATCTGTTTCTTCCTGGATTCCTGATATTGTGAAGCTGAATGTTGGGAAGTGGCTACCCCTTGCAAGTGGGGTGCAGTCTTTAAAATCTAAAGGTAACTTAGATTAGAACCAAGTCAAACTTTCTCAGTTCACCCATTCCCACCACCCTTCTGAGTAATACCCCTCCCCACTCCCTCACTATATTTAAGGGTCTATATTTAAGGAATTTTTTATTTTATTTTGTTTTTTCTCAGAAAATGTTTTTGGGCGGGCGGGGATATCTTTATTTCTCACATCTCTACAAGAAAAACACAACCTTGGACAGTTTTCTACAAATGCAGTAAAAGAAATGCTGCAGTAATGAAGTTGTCTGTGAGAATCAGTGTTGGAAAATGCCATTTTCTGGTCCTCTATATCTGGTATTCAATGTAATGCCCTCCAGGTCTAGCTGGAATACAACTCTTGACACTCCCAGCCAGCAGTCCTCACTTATAGCCATAATAACATTAACTTTAAAGTCCATGTCACCCATAAGCAATTTTTGAGTAGCTATATCCTCACAGAAAAGCAGAGGGGGGGAATGTTTCTGGGCAAATTAATGTGGTACAAATCATGGAGAGGAGCAATGAATAATGATTTAGTTTTGGAGTTGCTTTAATCATTTACAGTAATGTAGTTATAAAGTCCATCTAACCCTTAAGCTTGCATTAAACTTTTTTCTTTCTACCACAGAGAAGCAGGAAGATTCCCAGCCGAAATACCATGAAAAGAGGGAAGGAATGATTCCAGGTAAATATTGCTTTCCATACTATGAGGGAGGACAAGGTAGTATGAATAACTGTTTGCCTCTGAATATGCTTTAATAATTTGAATTATGGGCTACTAAACTGCTGGAAAGTCAATGCTTCAGCCCACCTTTTGAATTTGTTGCACTGAAATATTAATGCACTGATAATCCAGATAAGACTGAGGCACTGTTAGTGGGTGGAACCCTAGACTGCATGGTTGGGAGGTCGCCTGCTCTTGATGGGGTTACGCTGCTTGGGAGGTCGCCTGCTCTTGATGGGGTTACGCTGCTTGGGGGTACTCCTGGATCCTTTGCTGTCACTTAAGGCCCACGTGGCCTCAGTGGCCTGGAGTGCCTTCCATTAGCTTCGCCTGGTGGTGCAGCTATGCCCCTATCTGGACAGGGATCACCTAACTCCTGTTGTCTATGCTCTGGTAACCAGCAGAGCAAGAAAGTCACAAGGGAGCAGCAATCACATCGGAAGTTACACAAACTCCTCTTATGGCTTCAGGACAACATAATGGGGGGGGGGTTGATTATGTAACAAGTGAAAGCCTCCTAAAGAGCAAGACTGATAAAAAAACCCATAGGGGTCTAGCTCAGCGAGGCAGAGCTAGCTGCTCCAGCACCCAGAGCGGCCACCGCCCATGGGGGCAAGGCTAGCCGGCTGCGGGGGCAGGGCTAGCAACCCACAGGGGGGTGGTGGTGGTGGTGGTGGTGGTGGTGGTGGGGCATCCCGGGGGCACGCCACCTGCGACAATAACACCCCCCTCTGCCTCTGTAGCTCAGGCCTTATTTATCTTTCCCCTTTTTGTTTTTCAGGCATTTTCTTCTATATTCATGAATTTGTGAGATTGATAACAGAATGTCTACAGCTTTTGAAATCCAAAGGTACTTTAGATATACGATTGACATGTTAAAAGTACAGATCATCTATTGCAGGAGTGCAGTGGCCCTAGCCTGGGGACTGAATGCAGCTCTCCTGGCCTTTCTAACCATCCTTCAGAGTTCTTCCCAAGTTATGCCCCATCTTCAGGACTCAACCCTCGCCAGCTTTGCTGAGTTTTGTATAAATGGAATCCAACTTGCATTTTTACAATATGAGCAGTATCTCTTGCTGTTCTTACTACCAGTCTCTGGCCTGGGTCACCACTGGCACAAAGCCCCCCAGGTTGTGCACAAGCCTGGCCCGTCTATGATGCAGAGTGAAGCAATTTGCCTTGGGTGGCAGATCCAGCCCCCTACTCACCCGCACTGCTGCACTGACACCAGCCCTGCTGCGGCTTTGCCCAGGCCACTGCCACTGCTTCCACAGTGCCCTTGTCTCCACTGCTGTGCCCTCGCTGCCTCCCCACTGCATCATGGGTGGCAGCGAGGGCACAGCCAGCAATAGGGGTACAGTTGTGCAACAGTGGGGAAAAGGAAGGGAAGATGAGGGGGGTCTGAATCTGTGGGGGAGGGCATTTTCCCTACAGCTGCCATATGTCCAAGGCGACCCCAGGCTGCCCAAGAATGCATATCCCTTAGTTGGAAAAGGGCTCCACAACTGCTATCTGTTAGGTGAAAAAATTGAACATCCATTCTATTCTATCCTCGCTTTGAAGAAATTGTGATATTGGTCTAGACATCTAAAACAAATCAATGATTCCATATCCTCCAGCATTTCTCCAATAAAAATAGGGACATCCCATTCCATAATGAAGAATAATTGATGCTTTTGAATTATG
Organism: Lacerta viridis; assembly: GCA_900245905.1. Taxonomy (NCBI): domain Eukaryota; kingdom Metazoa; phylum Chordata; class Lepidosauria; order Squamata; family Lacertidae; genus Lacerta; species Lacerta viridis. Next base: position 172,065 of record OFHU01002742.1, on the reverse strand, counting down.
GTGCTGGAGGAGACTCTTGAGAGTCCCATGGACTGCAAAAAGATCAAACCTATCCATCCTTAAAGAAATCAGCCCTGAGTGCTCACTGGAAGGACAGATCCTGAAGTTGAGGCTCCAGTACTTTGGCCACCTCATGAGAAGAGAAGACTCCCTAGAAAAGACCCTGATGTTGGGAAAGATGGAGGGCACAAGGAGAAGGGGACGACAGAGGATGAGATGGTTGGACAGTGTTCTCGAAGCGACTGGCATGAGTTTGGCCAAACTGCGGGAGGCAGTGGAGGATAGGGGTGCCTGGCGTGCTCTGGTCCATGGGGTCACGAAGAGTCGGACACGACTGAACGACTGAACAACAACAATTCCCTAATGATAATTTTACTATTTTACTATTTATATCCCGCACATCTTTCTGAGTTGCCCCAGCCACTATCAGCAGCTTCCAACATATATAAAAACATAATTAAACATTAAACATTAAAAAAAAATACTTCCCTATACAGAATTGCCTTCAGATGGCTATGGGGTTGGATAACTACTCCATACCCTGCGGCATTTCTCCAATGAAAATAGGGACATCCTAAGGAAAAGTAGGACATTCCGGAATCAAATCGGAAACCAGGACAGCTTCTCTAAATCAGGGACGCCCCTGGAATATAGGGGCACTTGGAGGGTCTGTGATTCTAGACAGAGGGTGTTGTCTTCAAAGCTACACCAACTCCTCCCATAGCTTCAGGACAACTGCATGGGGGTGGGAAGTAATTGTGTGAGATGTGAAAGCCTCCTAAAAAGGAAGCTTGATAAAAATTGGGGGGGGGGCTGTGGAAGTTTAACTCAGGCCTTTCTCATCCCCCACCCCTTTCTGTTTTTCAGGCATTTATTCGTGTACTCGTGACTCTGTGAGATGGATAATGGGTACTTTAAATATATGATTGTGGTAGCATTTTCATCTAACACTCCTTGAGTGTTTTTGTCTGGCTGCAATGTATCTACTGAAGTGCAATAAAGGCTCTTGCTTGCCTGGGCAAAGAGATATGGGTGTTGGCATACTTAGGGGTGCCAACTTGAATAAAATATGGGGGGGCACAGGTAAGCCCCGACCAGGATGGGCGGTTTGCCCCTCTCAAATATTTTATTGGGGCCCTCAACCTCTAGGAGTTGGCTCCTGTGGGTGTAGTAGAAACCTCTGATTTTTGTGTAGATGGGATGTAGCTTGCTGCACCAATGTAAGATTAAAATCTCTTGCTGTGCCTATTATCACCTCTGGCCCTGGCTACCAATGGCCAAGGATTCAGTTGCCAAGAATTGCAGCTCTTGGGTTCGAAAAGGTTCCCCAAACCTGATCTGTTAGGTAGAAAAACTTGGAAATATATGCACACCATCCATTCTTAGTGTTGCCATATCTTGAAGAACAGATAAGAGGACAGCCCAAGCCACCCGAGCCCAAATACCCCAAACATTTCCTTTAAAATGTAAAAATCTGCCCAGACGGGCATGATGACCCCCCCAAAAGAGGATATGTCCAGGTTTTCCTGGACGTATGGGAACTCTGCCCTCTCTTTGAAAAAATGATGATATTGGGATGGAATTCCTCACACTAAAGGACCTACTGAAGTGAGTAGTGAAATAGCAGGGCAAGTTAGTACACAATATTTATTCTATAAAATGGGATTGCTGGTTTCCCTCAAGCTGTATTTTAGAGGAAGCTGCAGCGATCTTCTCTGATGCTATATTGCACACAAATAGACCTAGTCAGCAGACTACTTGTGAGCAGAGTGATTTGTGTGACTTGTAATCGGGGCCTAGTGAAATTCACAATAGGAATCATCCTTGGTTTCATTTTCATGCTGTTTACAGTTTTAATCTGAAACTTTTCATTTGCAGGTATAATCTACTTTTCATTTTTTCCTGATTTAAAGTCAGAAAATGGTAAGTGTTGGAAAAGACTCTGAATTAAAAGCAGAGGAACTGTATGTACTTTTCTTTGTTTCTTTGTTTGTTACACAAGAAAATCTTTACTAAAAACTAATTTTTTAAAAAGCTGAAAGATTTAAAACAATACATCCAATTTTAAAAAAAAATAATTCACTTATTCTAATTTGGTACTGTAGTAAAATACTTCACCACTTAAACTTGAGCCCAACTTTCTGTTACCTACAAAATATATCACAAATTTTTAGTTTTCTTGTGGTTATATGTATTATATTATTACATTTACACTGGGAAGTGTTGTTGAGGGTATGTTCATTTCCTTGAATAAAAAGTTAGCTTCACTGACAATTGACCCTGCTTCTTCATGCTGTCCTGCATCTGTTCCCATATGTATGTTGGGGTTAAAAGTGGGTCCTGGGTCTGTAAAGGTTGATGATACCCCAGTTGAGAATAGTAAGTTCAGCTGGTGTATGTTGCACATATATGGGTATTTGCTAATAAAATACCTGCTTAAAACTACAACACTGAATCTAGAAATTCATGTTGAAAACATCACATAGTACCAGGAATGAGAGGACGGTAGTGATTTTAAATAATGGCAGAGTAGGAAATTGAGCCACACACTGATTCTAGTTTTATTTTGAAATGTTTACTGCATGTAAAATCCATATATTTTTTTCCTTTGCAGATGAATTAAAGAAAGAAATAGGTCAGTATTCTAACACCTCCCAGCTTAAACAACAACAACAACAACAACAACAACAATAATAAGAATAAGAATAATAATTTATTTATACCCTGCCCATGTGGCTGGATTTCCCCAGCCACTCTGGGTGGCTTCCAACAGAACATTAAAATGCAATAATCTATTAAACATTAAAAGCCTCCCTAAACAGGGCTATCAGTTGATTCTGTATTGCAACACTTCTTATCCTCTGAATCCATTGTGTCCAGTAGGTTTTTGTGCTAACAGAAAGCACTTCCTTTACACAATGAAGTTTTTCAGTGTTCCAAAATTTCTGATTTTGGAACAGGAGGTGAATAACTCTTCATTTTAAAGTGTCATCTTTATATTATATCTTTTTCTTTTTCAGAAAAACTGAAGGCAGAAAAAGGTAATTATTATGTAACATTTCACACTAGCAAGGAAAAAATGCATGTTCTTGAAAAAAATAGTATATGACAGGTTATCAAACAGAATAAGGAAGAGAAGAGCATAAACAGGTAGCTATAGCAGAGCACAAACTCCCTTAGGTGAGGGAGTGGTTCTTTATCAAAATCTACTAGGATGAGTAGGGTTGGGATCCAGTGGATCTCTGGCTGACCTGATAGGTTCCTGGCACAACTGGGCTATACTGGCATAACTCCCCATTCTTGGCTCAGCTGGATATATGCTGTCAAGTAACATGAGCCAAATGTAATATATTATGGTAAAGTGTGGATAGAATATGCATATTTGTGTGGAAATAACATATAAGATTGCTTGTGGAAATGTGTACATCAGGAAAAATTGCATTGATGTGTGTGTCAAGAGAAATGCATTAACAATGCTAATGGATTTTCATGAGGACTTTTTATTTTAACCGGCTAATAAAGTAATCACAATTCTCATCAATTGCACATATAAACAAGTGTAATATAAATCTCAAACATAATAATAGATAGGTACCTATTATTATCTATTATTATGTTTGAGATTTATATTACACTTGTTTATATGTGCAATTGATGAGAATTGTGATTACTTTATCAGCCGGTTACGATCTTTGTGTGTTTGGCATAACGTCAGTCGTGACCTTGGTTCTTTTGGGTGTTATTTGACTTTTTATTTTAAGCAAACTGATGTAGGAATGTCGAGAACTAAGCCTTAAGATTGGGAAAAGAAGAAACCAAAGTAGACAGATTAGCCGATCCCTGTCTGTTGCTATCTTTCCTTCTGGCAGCTGCCCCTAGGTGTTGATATTCAAATTATGATCATATCTTGGCAATTAGCTATTTTCCCTTACTGCCAGGAAATACAACATATTCCTTGTTGAAAACAAAATCATGCCTGGAACACAGTTCTGAATTGGATGCAATGTTATTCATGCTTTTGGGTCTTTTGTTAATAGATAGCAGGTAAAGGGGGGAGACCAGTTTGGGAGCACAGTATAGGGATCCTTTCTCATGAAGAATTCTGGATACATGTGACTTCAGTGGAGGGGATTGAATGTGAGGACCCCTTCTATCAAATATTGCCTTGCTTTGTTCCCTTACGATACTGGTGTGGTGCCAGAATGAGAATGGATCCATTCATGTTTCCACAATTGCGGAAGCAGCATCTCATTAGAGAACTCCTAACTTGCTCTGCATTGCCAATGTGCAGAGAACTAACATGGCTTCAATATTTGTGTGGACTTCTTGTGCCAGCATTCCCGATGGTTGTGTGACTAGGGCTGCCTGTATCATTATTGCACATGAAACTTCTTTGTCCATTCCTTTGTTCACAGAATTTGCAGATGTCCAGTTCTACAGAGGTGAGAATAACACATGCTTGGAAATACTAATTAGCAAAATGATAAGCAATTAAAATCAAACTGGGGTTTGCAGTGGGAGTGGAGCAACCACTTCAATATAATTAAAACCCCTGTTGTTTCAACAGGCTTATGTAGACAATCCCACAATGCACACCCCACATCTCTCTCTCTCTCTCTCTCTCTCTCTCTCTCTCTCCACACACACACACACACACACACACACATTCCATCTTTGCCTTGAATGAAACAAAGCTGCCTTTGGTCAAAGGCAGCTCCCTTGCCAAATCCCCTCAAACTAGATAGCAATAAAAGGAGAGAAACCCTTCACCTTTAGAGTGTTCACATTTGTCTGTCCTTCTACCCCTCCTGACCTTTTCTCAGCTTTTCACATTCATGTTTAAAGCTGTGCACCATTACTTGTTTACAGATTAGCATAATTTATTTAAAAATCAACACAAAGCCTGCTGCCCCAAATGCAAAGAATGTGCCAATCATCCTGAAAGAAAAAGGTCCACCTGTGCTGTAAATAATGTACAATAGATTATAGCCCGTTGAACATGCTGGAACTTCGGTTGTCGAACACTTCAGAAGTTGAATGCTTTGGCTTTCAAACCCCGACAACCCAGAAGTGAATGCACCTCGGAAGTTGAACTTCTCGGTAGTGGCGCCCGCCCTGTGGAACGCCCTCCCATCAGAAGTCAAGGGAATAAACAACTACCTGACATTCAGAAAATACCTGAAGGCAGCCCTGTTTAGGGAAGTTTTTAAACTGTGATATTTTAAATGTATTTTAATGTTTGGTGGAAGCCGCCCAGAGTGGCTGGGGAGACCCAGCCAGATGGGCGGGGTACAAATAAATTATTATTATTATTATTATTATTATTATTATTATTATTATTGGCATTCCAAGGATTGGCTTCCACGTTTCTCAGGCACGTTTCTCAGTTTTTTTCAATGGATTTTGCCGACCAGCAATTGTGCCTCAGTTGTTGAATATTTCAGAAGTTAAACGGTCTTCCGGACAGATTACAATTGGGGGTGGGCATGGGTATGATACTATTTGAAGCACACTTCATTTACTTCTTTTACTTAGAAATTCAGAGTGCCCATCACTTTATATATATATTAATAGACAGATGCCATTTGTAGTTATCTATTCTCAGGCCTGAGTGTGATCTACAAGGGGATGTCATTGTCCTTAAAGAGTAACACATTGCTCAAGTCTGTGCCTTTGTGTTAAGTCCTTTTCTCTTCTTTGCAGCTAATGTGGTCTTGGACCCCAAGACAGCTCACCCAAGACTGAACATTTCAGATGGAAAATGTTTTTGGGACACAGGAAACATATCTAAGGTTCCTAATTGTGAGGAGAGGTTCGACTCCCATACATTTGTTCTGGCAACCGAATGTTTTTCCAAAGGAAAACATTACTGGGAAGTGGAAGTTGGCCAGAAAAGGAAATGGGATTTAGGGGTTGCCTCTGAATTTGCTCATAGAAAAGGGGAGATCACGCTGTCACCTCAGAATGGCTACTGGGTTATAGGACTCGAAGGTAGAAAAAATTATTGGGCTCGGACAGAAAATTGGACCTATCTTAAAGTGAGTGGGAAGCCAACGAAAATAGGGATATTCCTAAACATGCCAGCTGGAAGCCTATGTTTTTATGATGTCCACAATAAAAGGAAGTTATACACATTTTCTATTTGTTGTTCTGGGAAGCTGTATCCCTTCTTCTCTACAGGCTCTGTAGCTGAAGAGCTAGACAGACAGCCACTGAAGATTTCCCCATGGTTTAAAGAAGATGACATTGTTGAGGAAGATGGGAAGAAAGCAAGCATCTCAGAGATGGCCCAGGATTAGTGGAAATCTTTCTTTTTGTGTACTTTTCTTGTGACCAATGTAAACATATGTTGACCTTTTTACATAATAGTTTGTGTTGTAGCAAATAGAACATAATTGAACTTAGCATTCAACTATTTGTGTATTAGCTGGCTTGAACTTCCCTACAAAAAGAATAAAGGAATATGCAAAAGCTATGGGTTTTTTTTGTCGCACACAGATTTATTAAGGATTTTCTTGTTTTACAAAGGTATATGCAATGTCTCTCTCGTATTTTTCCATGTAACATTTTTACACATCAGTTTCATTTGTTGAGACATTAGGAAGAAAAGGGGGAGAGAGGTGAGGGGAAAGGAGATGGGTGGGGTGGGGTGGCAATGTTTCTATGTCACTTAATATATGTAGGGTTTGGTGTCAGCGTCATTTGTGCATGTTCTCTGCTGTTCGCCTGTGCTCCTTTGGTGGTGAGAGAGGTCGTAGTTGGCATAGGGTGTGATTGTTCATCAGTGGTTGGCTGTGGTGGTCCTTGGTTTTCTGTGTGAGTGGGGTGGGTGGGTGTTTTTGATCAGGCCAGCCATATTGATTTGTATGCTGTCGGTAGATTTTTGTCATTGTCTTTTTGGGCTGCGTGTGTGATGAAGGGGAACCATACCGGGGTGAAGTCGTCTTCTTCTGTTTGTCCCCGTGTCTGTTTCAGCTTACTGGTTAGTTTTTCTAGTAGGGCTGTTTCCCATACTACTTGGTACCATTGGTCCATGCTTACTCCTGACAGGTCTCTCCAGTGTCTGGTTATGATGTTTCTGGCTGCTGAGAGTAAGTGGGTTATGAGTTCTTTGTGGTGTAAGTGGGCATTGTTGTCTTGGAAGATGTTTAGTAAGACCAATTCTGGGGTGATTTCTAGCACTTGCTTGGTTATCTTACCTATTTCTCGTATGATTGTTGTCCAGAATCGTTGGATTTTGGGGCACTCCCACCACATGTGGAGGTAAGTGCCTGTGGAGGTGCACCCTCTCCAGCAGTTAGGTGAGGTTCCTGGGCGTATTACCGCTAATTTTCTTGGTGTTAGGTACCACCTGAGGGTTAGTTTCAAGGCGAGTTCTTTTCATTGATATGGATTTAAAGGGGGGTTTAGACCACATTCTGGTCCATTGGGTGGGGTTGATTTCATATCCTATGTCATCCTCCCATTGTTTTTTGATTGCGTCTAGGGAGTTCGTGGGATTTTTGAGTAGTATTTTGTATATTGCGGATACCATCCCTCTGCCATGTCCTTTTGTCATTAGGATAAGGTTTTCGAAGGCTGTCAGGGGTCTAGTTGCTGCTGATTTTACTGCTGGGTTGTTTAAGAGGGCATGTAATTGATGTTGTGCTAACCAGGGCATTTGGGTGTCTTCTAGTTTGTCTTATATTTCCTGTGTTGACAAAGGTTTGTTGTTTTTATAAAAGTCTGTTAGGCGATATAGGCCTTTGGTTTGCCAGGTTTTTATTTGGAGGTTTTGTGCTGCATGGTGGAATAATGGGTGGTAGGCCAGGGGAATTAGTGGGGATAATTTGCCTGTTTCTGTTTTCCATGCTTTGAACATGGTTTGTGTGTACCTGTTAAGTGTTGTGGGGATTTTTCTTAGTTTGTTTGGGAGGAGTGGGTATGCTGTGGTGCAGATATTTTCAATTGTGGCAAAAGCTAGTTTTAATACTTTTTGTTTTGTTTTAAAAGATGTGACCAATGTAACACGTTTGCAACCTGAAAAATGTGTTTGTAACTTAGATAAGTGTTTTCTCTAAAAATATTTTTAAGCCCATCTGAAGCAATATACATAAAAAAAACAAAATTACAGGCAAACCAGGCAGACACTGAGGGTAATCTATAATTTACATTATCTGCTCTCTAAAGCTAAATGTGAATATAACTCTGTTTTTTTTAAAAAAAAAAAAAACAACAACCCTGTTCCAGTATTGAACAGAAGTTATGTTGCAAAGGACAAAAAGATTGGTTTGCTGCTGAATAATAAGTTCCTAAATAAAATCACTAAGAAATGATAGTTTGTAATATGTTTACCTTGCAGAGAATGAGAGGTATGTATCAATATTTTTTTTTTTTTTTTGCTAAGGATTGTAACAGAATCCCATTGGCACAGGCATTGGATGAATTACTCTTTTGAAAATATATTTAACAAAAGTATATACCTCTTGACTGTATTAGATAGAAATTTGTATGATTCATCATACACTACACTAGCATGTAACTACAAATGTGTGGGTGACCCACAAGGGGGCAATGGTGTCCTAAAAAGTAACACAAAGCTACCCTCAAGTGTGTGCGTTTTGAATTAAGCCCTTTTTGTTGCTTTGCAGCAAATGTGATCTTGGATCCCAAGACAGCTCACCCCAAACTGAAAGTGACTAAAGGTGGGGAAAATGTTCAGAACACAGGATTTATATTTCTAAGGTTGCAGACTGGGAGAAGAGGTTTGACTTCCATACATTCATTCTGGCAAAACATGGATTTTCATAAGGGAAACATTACTGGGAGGTAGAGATTGGTCAGAAGAAAACTTGGGAGTTGCCTCTGCAAACATTTTGAGAAAAGGGAAGATCACCCTGTCGCCTGAGAATGGCTACTGGGTCATAGGATGCAATGATGGGAAAAGTCACTGGGCTCAGACAGAGCCATGGACCCACCTGTAAGTGAATGGAAAGCTTACAAAATTAGGAATATTCCTAGATATGCATGATCAAGTCTTGTCCTTTTATGATGTTTCCAGTAAAAGGAAATTGCACGTTTACAAAAGACTTGGTGGTGGGAAGCTTTATCCCTCCTCTACAGGCTCTATAACTACAAAGCAAGATGAACAGCCACTGAAAATTGCAGTATTTGAAACAAAAGGAGATGTTGGTGGGGAAATGAAAAACAAAACAAAACAGCCCTTGACTGTCTTAGAATCAATTAAGGACATGTCTTTAATTTAACCAGGTTGGTTTTTCTGCTCTTTAGATATTAACACCTTTTGCGCTACTTAGATATTTGACTCTATCTCAGGGGTTGCCAGTGTGGTGCCTATGGACACATATATGCCTGCAGAGTCCTTCCCTGGAATATGCAGAGTGCTTCTTTGTTCCTTTGCTCCCCACTGAAATTAGGCTTGGGGGAAACTATTCTATTGGTGGACTATAGAAGAGGATACAGAGTGTGCTTGGTTGCAATTTGTGTGGGGTGCCCACAACACTTTCTCAAGTTTGCAAATGTGCCCCAAAATGATATGAGGATGCCTGCAATCTATACAATTGTGTATTTTATTGTTGAGCCACCCTGATACCCTCACTTAAAGAAATATTGATAATAAAGAAATATACTAAATAAGGGTTTTATCTTTTAAAAAGTATTGTCCGTTACTAACTGTGCTAAACATTTGTGATAAACAAATATCTTTAATTTGAACCCAAACAGACCAATTAAAACAGGGATATTCCTACATCTAATTTCCAGAACTATGTATTTGTATTACATGTAGGTAGCCGTGTTGGTCTGCCATAGTCAAAACAAAATAAAATAAAAAATTCCTTCCAGTAGCACCTTAGAAACCAACTAGGTTTGTTAATTGTATGACTTTGTTGATTATTTATGGTTGTTATTCCATTCCATTTTATTTATTTCTTCAAATGTTCTAAGAAAGAATATTGCAAACATTGTTCTTAAAGATTCATTTTCATTTCATTTGTTCTCAGTATGCTCTTTCCCCATAGTATTTTATGCAATGAAGCCTCCAATATGTTCCCAGCATCAGCTGAGCCAGGATGACCAAATGAACCCATTTTGGGGGGCTGATTGTTGGCTGAGTTAGGATTTAGCTGTCCATCCTGGAAGATCTTGTCATAGGATTGTCCCCTTAGCTGGATGCAACAGTGCTTGTTTACACTTTAATTACAAATGCAAACAATATTGCAAAGAAGTATTACAATTTGAGCTGCTAGAATGAAATAGGAACTCCATTTAAAAAAGGAAAACTTATAATAAGAACTCCTGGGCAGGGGCATCGTGGGCGGTGGGCCAGGGAGCCAGAGTGCAGACGCACAATTTTGAAGGCCTGCAAACCAGGAACCCCCATGCAGGGATCCCCATCATTCCTTGTGCAGGCAGGGCACAGAGGGTTCACAGAGCCTGCCACGCCAGCCCAGCCTTCCCCACTGGCTGTGTTGCTGGTCCCCTTAATGAATGGCCACCCCTTGATGAATGGCTCAGGTGGGGAGGGCTGTGGTGGTTTAATGGTCTCTGTGAATCCTCTGTAGCCTGCTCCCTCCTGGGAGCACATATTTGCAAGCCTTGCATTCAAGAGCAGAAGAAAGAAAACAGAGGTCATCAAATTGTTCCAGAAACAATTCTGGAACCCTGTGGAACTACAATAATCTATGTCAGCTAATCTAAAAAGCAGGTGCATTCATCATCTCCTACTGCAAATATATAAAAGCCTGAGAGGGAAAGTTGTGTTGGAAGGCTACTCTGCAACTTTGGTCCACTCTAAAGGTTGCAGAATGTCCAAAAGCATCAGTGAACATTTCTCTTTATTAAGTGGTCTCTTTTGTTCAGTTCTGGCCTCAGCAAAATAATATAACATTTAGGGAAGAAGATGCAACCTAGCAGCCCAGCACTGGAGGCTAAGATGGAGAAGATCTCCACAGCTACCATGTATTTTCCTTTGGTGCTCAGGTACGAGGGGAAAAAGGATAACCAAACACTACAAAACACAAGCATGCTAAAAGTGATTAGCTTGGCTTCATTGAAACTGTCAGGTAATTTTCTAGCCTGGAAAGCTACAGTGAAGCTCACAATAGCCAGGAAGCCCATGTAACCCAAGACACAATAGAACATAGTCACACACCCCTCATTACATTCAAGTACAATTTCTTCAGTCACTGAGTTCATGTCAATATCTGGAAATGGGGGATTAATTGCCAGCCATACGGTACAAATAATTCCTTGAACAAGAGAGCAGAGAAGAACAATGGAGTTGGCCACCTTTTTCCCTACCCATTTCCTCATGCTACTTCCTGGCTTGGTGGCCATGAAAGCCAGAACCACTGTAATGGTTTTTGCTAACACAGAAGAGACAGCCACTGAGAAGACCATGGCAAACGCAACTTGACGGAGGAGACACATCACCCTCCCAGGATGGCCAATAAACAGCAAAGCACAAGGGAAACAGAGCAGGAGGGAGATGAGGAGGGTGTAGGTGAGGCTCCGGTTGTTGGCTTTGACAATAGGAGTGTCGCGGTGCATTATAAAGGCTCCTAGCACTAGAGCAGTGATCAAGGAAAATAAAAGTGCAAAGATGGCTAAACTCATCCCCAAAGGGTCCTTATAAGACAAGAAGGTTATCATCTTTGGAATGCACTGATCCTTTTCTTTGTTTGGATAATGATCTTTTGGGCATATTGTGCAAGAGTCTGCATCTGAAAAAAGATGAAAAACTTTTTCAGAAGTTGCTTTTTGCAGTTGAAGCCATTCCTTCTATTTCTACAAACAATCAGGTTTAGGAATAGCATCCCCCCTTTTAAAATCAAATCATGCTGTTGTCTTCCCTTTAAGAAGACAAAAGCGTGTGTGTGTTGATGCATAATTTTAAAGATAAGTGAATAAAAGTACTAACATATCACTTGGCACCAATGGTATTCTAAGGCAAGCTTTCCCTTTTCTGGGCACCACAATGTAAGAAGCATATTGACAAGCTGGGATGTGTGCAGATGAGGGCAACAAAGGTGATCAATGGGCTGGAAACCAAGCCTTATGAGGAATGGTTGAGGAAGTTGGGTATGTTTATCCTGGAGAAGGGGAGACTGAGAGCAGATACGACAGCCATCTTCACATATCTAAAGGGCTGTCACATGGAAGATGAGGCAAGCTTGTTTTCTCCTGCTCTGTAGGGTGGGACCCAAACCACAGGGTTTCAAGTTACAAGAAATGATTTTCTGACTCAACATCAGGAAGAATTTCATGGTGGTAAGAGCTGTTTGATAGTGGAACAGACTCCCTCAGAAGATGATGGACTCTCCTTCCTTGGAGGTTTTTAGGCAGAGGCTGGATGGTCGTCTGTCATGGGTGCATTACTTGAGATTCCCCCACTGTAGGTGGCAGGGGTACCAGCTCCTGGGGACTGTGCCCTTTTTGGACCAGGGCTGGGCTCCCCCCAAAGTCCAATAAGTGTGGAGGTGAAATATAGAACCAAGCATGGCATGGCTCCAATGGCCAGCCCCTTCTCCACTGCCTCCTGCTGTGGAGTGGAAGGAGGGCCAGTGGTGGTGCCAGGAGGAAGCGGAGGCAGCAATGACTACTATCACCAACCACAAAGTGTTTTAACTAAGAGGCCCTTTGTGCCATCATTGCCATACTCTTGACACAATGATGCAGAATGCTAGATTACTCTAGGTGCTGCATATTCTACCTTTTTCGTGAGAAATCTTCCCTTTTGGACATTGAATACAATCATAGCAGCAAAATGGCTCCCCCTCCTTTTTCTTCTTCTGGTAACCAGGTTGACAGTTGTCATTACAGAGTGAAAGGGGCATCACCTATTCAAGAAATGTGAATAATTCACATTGAGAATATATATATTTATCAAATAGCATGATAACATCACTATCCTCACAGTACTATCCTTGGATTCGGTCATATTAGTGCAGGTGCTCATGAGGTGTTGAGCAGTGTCAGTCAGGATGGTCGGTTGGTCTCTGTACCTTCTGTGTGGGTAGCATTCTCAGTTTCATTAACATATAATAAACAAACAAAAAACTACCGGGATAAAGACTATAGAAACATCCTATTAAGGATGCTACAAACAGTTCTTTCTCCTCTCCCTCCCTCCTTTTAGTTTATGGCAGCTAAAGGCTATAGTGTTGTCCTACCTGGTTAAAACCTCTAGGCCACACAATGGCGTCTTCATAAATGCTCAGCTGTTTGCCATGATGAGCCCAAGGATCCATTCTTCCAACTTTCATTCTAACAAATGACTTATTGGGGAAAGTAATCAGATTTGTAATATCAAATTGTCAATTCCCATGATGAGCCCAAGGATCCATTCTTCCAACTTTCATTCTAACAAATGACTTATTGGGGAAAGTAATCAGATTTGTAATATCAAACCCCATTGTCAATTCTCCATTCTTATTCAAGTGCACGAATTCTCCTGCACTGTTGTTAAATGAGATGCTCCTCAGAATATGATGCAGCTAGGTGGAATGGAAAAATAAATCAGTGTTAGAATTGTATTAGTATCCAAGATATTTCCTCTACACTTGCATCCTATCCCATTCATTTAGATTTGTAGATATCTCTTTCAGTTCCCCAGAGAAAACAAGGGGAGAAAACAGTAAAAACCAAAAAATGTTGTATTGCAATATTCAGGAAAGGGACATAGATGTCCAAATGTCAAAAATTATACAATTAAATTGAATATATTTGAGGTGTGATGTGAAAGTACTTCAGAACACATGATTTTGACACATACAGGCTTCACCAACTGATGACCTCCAATTGTTTTAGAATACAATTCCCATTATTTCTGACCATCAGCCTTCCAAACTGCAAGTGATGGGAGTCATGGTATACACATCTGGAAGACATCAGATTGGAAAAGGCTGCATTAAGATCTTGTGCTCTCATGGTGAAAGCAGAATGCTGTGAAAACTACTACCTTCCATGGCTGCATATTTTTAGGTTGTAGCTTCCTTCTTTCCACCGTGGCTTTAGATTTGAATATGGATGAGTACATGGCATGTATTGAATTTGCCAGAGCCTGTACAGCATTGTAGATACTGTAGCTGTGGCCAGTCATGCTCATTTCAAAGAAAGGCCCAGGAAGATTCTGCAGCCTCTCTTCTCCGGTACAAGTGTCCACATCATCTCCATTTAAATAGGAATTTAGAAATGAACAGCCGAATGCTTGCTCCCAGAATGGTCGGATGAAGCCATCTCCCTTCATCAAATGGGGGTTTAATTTATGAAGAAAATTTTGGAATCCTGGCACCTCATGTGAGTGGGCTGTGAAGGCTAAGGCACCATGGAAGGCTTCTATATCCCAGTCCTTGTGCATGGACATGGCTACAAGGTCCATCTGGGCTACCATAATCCACACTTTACCAAATGATTTCCCATACTCAGATTCTCCTTCATGCAGCAGTCCTCTCAATGTTATCATGGTGTTAGCTTCTCCATAGACAACAATAGTGTTGGCTTTACTTTTTATAACATCTGAAAATATTTTGTCCCACTTTTCTTGCAAATTTAAGAAGTCACCAAAAAAGGTTTTTATGGGAATTTTTTCAGCGAAGGCAGCACAGATTCTGTTTTGAGAAAGTATTGGTAGTAGGTTGCTCAAAAATGTTTCTCCACTTTCCTCAGTCATCGTCATTAGACCCACCCAAATCCATTTGAAATGCAGAAGTAGCTGGACAATTCCCTTGTACTGGTGGATTTCATTTGGAGCCATCCGATACAAGGACGGTGAATGAGACTGATCCTTCAGAATGGGGACAAAATCACCGTAGGTGAACTAAAGGGGGGGGAATTCAGGAAGTTGTTTTACAAATTTATTTGGAAACCTTTAGGGCTGGGTTGGTGGTGTGCGCGCATGTGTGTATTTATAAATACTGAACATTCTGTTTAAAATGATGTGAGTTGCTTGTGAGGAGTACTCAGAAACTTCACCCAATATAAAATTCTCCTCTGTACCTTAAGTAGCAGATAGAGAGACATGAATATTTAATTAAAATTTACAATATTTTGGACTTCCGGCGGCGACGCCATTGAAGGTGGTCGTGGGCTGCTTCGGTCGCGAAGGCGCCCAGTACATCCCGGGGGTTAGGAGCCCTGCCCCCGCATATCGGGGCTCCGGTTGGGGTGCGGGAAGAGCGTCCCGCACCCTGGGCTCCCCGGCTGTGCCCATTGTGGCTCCGAACCCTTCCCCCGCTCCCCCTGTAAAGGGGGAGTGGGGGTGAAGGGACGACGGAGCCGGGCTATAGGGGACATGCCCCAACCGGGATGTAAATGCGGCGACAAAGCCTTTGATGAGCGTCTAAGTTCTACCTGTCTTTGATGTGCTGATAAGAACCCAGTGACTGTGAGTATTTGAAAGGCTCTTTGTATTCTCGGAACGACCTGGGGCAAAGGAGAAAGGCAGCCCGCTTTTTTCCCTTCGGAGAGGAAAGAAATTAACTCTTTAAGTGACTGCTGCTACTACGATTGACAGAAGCATTGGGAATTTTAAAACTGAGACTGTAAAGATTCCCCTCGGGGGTTAACTGAGGATAAAATATCTCCTTTTGAAGTTTTGGGCTTTGTGCCTCGGCTTCGGAAAAATGGCGACCGGGACTGACGCAGGAAAAAATTGAAACAAAGGGAGGAAGAGATAGGAATTGAAACGTGATACCCACTCTCCCTCTGAAAATGCTGAACTACGCGATTGCATTATCGTTGAACGCTGATATTAAAGATGAAGAAAGGCTTACTCTCTTGACACTGGAACTGATAAATCGTAAACTACAAGCTTTGTGTGGAATTCTAAGTGAAAAGAATTTAGTTTCCACAGAGGAGGCTTGGAAAGGGATTGATGGAATGGAATCAAGCCTTTGCGAAGGGCTGGAAGGGGTGATTGGAAAATTTAGCGATGTGTTTGTGCAACTCCGGAAACAGGAACCGATCTCTGGGGGTGGCAGCTCCAGATCGGGGGAATTTATAATATCCAGACGTCAAGGTGGCAGCTTGATGTCGAGGGACATTGAATTAAGATTTTTACAAGAACAGGAAAGGCAAGAAGGAACGGAGGAGCACAGAAGGAGAAGGTTGAACACCCTGGAGCCCGATGCAAAGTCTGCCACGAATGCAGCCTGGATCTGTGGACGTTTGGAAGAAGATTTTTGGAGAGCCAGTTCCGGTGCAGGACAGAAAAAGATGATGGACAGAAGGGGAGTGGGTTGAAGTATTAAATTTATAATCTAAACGGTCTGTCATGGTATCCGAGGTCGGTGCGCGAAGTCTGTTAAGTAAAAGCTTATTTTTAAGTAAGAAGGGAGATATTGATTTTTAAGCTAAAAGCAGCATGTTAATGGATAGAAGAAATAAGTTTGGTTATAAGAATATATGATTATGATTTAAGTTAAAATAGCAAAATTAAGATATCTGTGTAATTTTTGAGTAAAGTAATTTTTTTAGAGTGAAGTTGTTAAGAAATGAAGTATATTGTTTTAAAACCGAAGGTGAAAAGGCGGGGGAAGTCAAACGTCAAGATTCGAAAGTAGAAATTTTTTTTTTGTAAGGAATATTGTTAAGAAGAAAAATCCTGACAATATGTGTATTTGTATTTGTTTTATATTTGTTGGTGTGGGGTTGGGTTTTTGGTTTTGTTTTTTGTATGGAAAAGCTAATAAATTCTATTAAAAAATAAAATAAAATTTACAATATTTTATACTGCTCAAAGGAAATATCAAATAATTTACAGAAGGAAGAATAAAATACACACCAAGAACATTTAAAAGCAAAAACCTCTTAACTGATAAAAGCTAGCAAGGAGAGAACAGCTTGAGCTGGCTGGGCCAGATAGGTGATTAATGTCTCCTTCCAAGAGGAGTTAGATCCTGCCTACTCAAGAAAGACAAATAGTTTTGAGAACACAGTGTTCCAAGAGTATGCTATACCTGTGGAAACTTATAGATGTCCAAGATGGCAGCCAAATGGTAAGAGGTTTCAGAACCCAGTCCTCCTATGACTCCTATGAGGTTGTTCTCGACATCACAGTTATAATTCGGGACAAATCTGTACTGTGTGGAGAAAAACTCCATTGCAATGTGGTAGCTCCACTTCTGGCTGAAGTAGCTTTCAGGGATGTGGAATCCAAAGGAAGCATTAGGTAAAATCTTGGGATTTCCATTAATCTCATTTACAGCAAATATCAAGGCCAGGACATGCTGGTAATTCTTTGTCACAACACTAAAAAAAAAAAAAAGTTAGATAATAAGTCACCAGGAAATGTAACAAAAATAAAGTTGTTTAGTAGCTGTCCTGCTTCATTAATAGCATGTAAATTAGTTGATAGACTGCTGAGAGCAGAACCACACAAAGTTGCAATATGTGAAAGTGATAGTCTGTATATATTATTACACCGTGATCCTGGGGCAATGTATCTGGCATTGTGGGATTAGAGGATTTCAAATGATTTAAAAGTCATTGTAGAATGATCAAGCTATACATGAGATTGAACAAATCATGTGTACTGGTAGTTGCATGGATGTTTAAAAAAACAATAGCACTTTCTGAATACCCTATGGGTATAAGCTCCTCCAGGGTTTATTGATAATTCATTCATATGTGTGCTACTGATTCCATTAAGGCTGCTGTTGACAACCTTTGTCATAATACAGAAAAACAAAATATCCTTACATGGGAAAGCTAGTATCAGGAGTAGGGTATTCAGTGAAGGAATAAGAATCCAAAAATACAAGCATCAGAGAGGCAGCCCCACCAATTATGAGATCGCCTGACTTATAATACTTATGAGGCGTATAGATGGGGTCATGAACAATGCATCTATCAGCATGCTCCTGGAACTCACTGTGGGGTATCTGCAACAGCATTAGAAACATCTCCAACAACACTGTCCCAATTATGGTCATTCCCCTCTCACTGCAGATGCCAGATTTTCCGCCTTCCTTCATAACAATAGGTATCTATAGCAGTCTGTCTTGAAAAGTAGCAGCCTCCACTGATGCAATATTTGGAGTCTGTATCCTCTGTTTATATACATGTACCAGAAAGCTATATGGAATTGGAGTATGCTGGAGCCTTGGGCCACTAGTTTCAGATCTGAACATCAAGCAGGGTTTTTAAAAACATAGCTTGGCCTTTTCTGGTGTGTTGTTATGATTTTGGAAACCAGCAGGTGGCTTGGTAAAAAGGAGAAAAATATGGCACATCTCAGAGACATTAATCACAATCACAATGTATGCAATTGAGAATGGCAAAACCTGTAATTAGCCTCCCCCAAGGAACTAGGCAGGGACGCGGGTGGTGCTGTGGTCTAAACCACTGAGCCTAGGGCTTGCTGATCAGAAGGTCAGCGGTTCGAATCCCCATGACGGGGTGAGCTCCCATTGCTCGGTCCCAGCTCCTGCCCACCTAGCAGTTCAAAAGCACGTCAAAGTGCAAGTAGATAAATAGGTACCGCTCCAGCGGGAAGGTAAACGGCATTTCCGTGCACTGCTCTGGTTTCGCCAGAAGAGGCTTAGTCATGCTGACCACATGACATGGAAGCTGTCTGCGGACAAACGCCGGCTCCCGCAGCCGGTAAAGTGATATGAGCGCCGCAACCCCAGAGTTGTTTGCGGCTGGACCTAATGGTCAGGGGTACCTTTACCATTAAGGAACTAGGCACTTGGTGACATTCTAACATACTTACTGGAGAAAGAAAACAGGTGGTCCAAAACAAGCACAAATTTTCCTGTGTTCCTAAGGGTAGCTATATTTCTGCTACTTTCTTGTTATGGTTGTACAGGGAGATTCCTCAAAATGTTCAGGAGAGGCTTGCCACTTACCTTAATGTATTGATGAAAAACTGGATCTGGCCAGTGTATTGGATCCTCACTTCCTTACCCTTGCAGGCCAACTTTGGCAGGTGGGTGAGTCACCTGACTCATAATGGTCAGGGGCTGGACATCGGAGGCATTTTTTCCAATTCAGTTTCACCCCCTTTTTCTGAACCTTCCCAAGAAGAGCAGGACAATATAGATTTACAACAGTGGTTTGCAGAGGGTCAAAGCTCAGAGATACTTTGACCAGTGGGTCACCTGACATCATAACATTGTCATGTGGCAACTTCAAAAGGTCTGCAGAAAACAGACCTTCACAGGAGCTCAAAGATGGGTGCTGACAAATCGCCTTGACTGCCCTGATTCCCCTAACTAATGAATGTTCTGGAGGATGTGTGGGATCTTTAAATGTTTTTATTGGCACAGCTCTACTCATTTTAGGAACACCTTTGCATTTAGGGTTGTGGGTTGTAGGGTTGTGGCTTGGGTTGATGATGTCTTGATCTATTCAGAAAACCAAGAACAGTACATACGTCATGTGACAGAGGTGCTGCAGAGGTTGTGAGAATGCCAGCTGTATGCCAAGTTGCAAAAAATGTCAGTTCCACATCTCAATGGTAGATTTCCTGGGGTATTGCCTCACACCTGAGGGGATGCATGTGGATGCTACTCAGGTACAGAGCATAGTTTCATGGCAGGAGCCCCAAACGAAGAAAGACCCACAGAGATTTTTGGGTTTTGCAAATAATTACCACAAGTTTGTTCTGGCCTATTTGAGACTCACAACACCTCTCATGGATTGCTTGAAGGTAAGAAACCTTTCTAGTGAGTGGCCGAGGCAAGACAGGCATTTAAGCAGCTCAAAACCATGTTCTCCTCAGAGATGTGCCTGGCACATGCAGACTCCACAGGGCATTAGTCGTAGAAACAGATGCCTCTGATAGGGCAGTGGGTGCTGTGCTGCTGCAGGAACACCAAGACAGCACTCGACGCCCATGTGCCTTCCACTTTAGGAAGTTGAACCCTTCAGAACAGAATTACACCATTTGGGAAAAGGAACTTTTAGCAATCAAGGAAGCCTTTGAAGTGTGTAGGCACTTCTTGGAAGGGGCACAGCAGCAGGTAGATGTGCACATCAACCATCACAATCTAGAGTATTGGCAGATGACGTGTCATCTAAATCAGCAGCAGATCTGCTGGGCACAATTCTTTGCGCTGTTTGGCTTCAGAGGCTGGTATGTGTTGGGCAGTCAGAATAAGGAGCAGATGTTCTCTCTAGAAAGCCAGAATATCAGGACAATGAGCTAGTCCCAGTGTACAGGCATATATTGAAACCAGCACAGCTACAGCTAGCAGCTGGGTCAGTCTTGGAAGTCTCAAACTTTCAGCAGCAGACAAGAGAAGATACCTTCGCTAGAGGCAAGTTAACTGCACTGCAGGAAAACACCAACGATGCAGAGGGCTTCACAGAGAAGGATGACCTATTGTATAGAAGAAAAACTCTCTACGTCCCAGTAGGCAACCTCCGAGCCAAGGTCCTGCATCAATGCCATGATAACCCTACACCAGGCCATGTCAGGCAGCACAAAACATTGTACCTTGTGATGTGGCAGTTCTGGAGACTGAGGGTGAGAGAGGAGGTCAAGGAATACATGAGAGTCTGTGAGATGTGTCAGCAAGCAAAGAGACCAACAGGTTTGCTACAGCCACTACCCACCCTGCAAGGACCCTAGGAAACCATAGCCATGGACTTCATCAAGTATCTCCCCAAATCACAGCAGCAGACAGTGATCTGGCTAGTGGTAAACCTGTTCACAAAGATGGCACACTTCGTGCCTTGTAAGGAACTTCCGACATCCCAAGAGACAGCACAATTCTTTGTAGATCATGTATTCAAGTTGCACAGGTTCCCACTACAGATCGTATCAGATAGGGGAACCCATTTCACTTTGCAGTTCTGGAAGAAGCTCGTGCAGCTTCTCAAGGTGGAGTTGTGCCTTGCCTCGGCCCAGCAACCAGAGACCAATGGGGAGCTGGAAAGCACCAATGCCATGCTGCAACAGTATCTCATTTGCTATGTAAACTACCAACAAGATGATTGGGTTTCCAAGCTTCCCTTGGCACAGTTTGTGTACAACAATGCTCTTCATGCTTCAACGCAGCAGACCCCCTTCTTCGGCAGTTATGGTTACCATCCCTGAACCTTCCCAACCCCGACCAACACCCTGTCAGTGCCAGCAGCAGAAGACTTTGTAGAAGAACTGTCAGCAATCCAGAGTTTGCTAAAGGAGCATTTGGACTGTGCTAAGGAGGCCTGTAAGAGATCAGCTGACGCGCACCAACAACCTGGCACTTAGATGGGAGGTGGGAGATCAGGTGTGGCTGTTGAAACGTGATTTGCCACAGAAAGGCATCTGCAAGAAACTGGACCCACAGAGGGTGGGTCCCTTGGAAGTTGTACACCAGATCAACCCTGTGACTTTCAGGCTCCCGTTACCTGTATTCATGAAGATTCACACAGTTTTGTTGCCCATCATGCCTGCACACCCTTATCAGGTGTCTAGACAAGCACCTCCACCTCCCATCATGGTAGAAGGAGAGGAAGGGTAAAAAGCAGAACACATTTAGACTCTCAAATGTTATGGAAGAAGTGGCAATACTTTATTGCGTGGAAGGAGTATGGGCCAGAAGAAAGATCATGGGAGTATGAAGAACATGTTAATGGGCCAGACTTGCAAAGGGTGTTTCATGCACACCACCCCAACCAACCAAGACCACCGGGGTGGAAGGAGGAGGAGGGCTCTAGAGTGGGAGGTAATGTCAGGTACCGGGCATCAGAGGAGGAAAGGTGAGGACCGCCTCCCCTTCTTTCTGAACCTTTCTGGGAAGAGCAGGGCAGTAAAGATTTACAACGGTGGATTGCCGAGGGTCACAGTTCAGAGACAGAAGAGAGGCAAAGCTGGGAATTAATGGGTGAAGAGGAGGCAGGGAAAGCAGAGAAGGAACAGCTGGCTGACACATTATCATTAGAGAGCATTCCAGACCCCCTTCTCCCAGAACATGGCAAGCAGCGAAAGTAGGAGAACAGAGGTCTAAGAGGCAATTGGCTTTAAGCAGCCACTGTAAAGAGGGTGGGGCTATTTGACAGCTGAGAAGGGGAGGAGGAGGAGTTTACTAGGAGCAACGCCATTACCTCAAGAGGTAACATTCCCAAGCCTCTTTCTGTGAATATGGAACAAAGGCTTGGTAAGAGATCCCTGTCTACTCATTACTGGCATAAGGATAGCAGTCTGTGAAGCCTGACAATAACTATGCCATGTGGCAACTTCAAAGGGCCTGCTGAAAACAGACCTTCACAGCAACTCAAAGGTGGGTGCTGACAAGCCACTTTGACTGCACT
Source organism: Lacerta viridis (assembly GCA_900245905.1). Classification (NCBI taxonomy): domain Eukaryota; kingdom Metazoa; phylum Chordata; class Lepidosauria; order Squamata; family Lacertidae; genus Lacerta; species Lacerta viridis. The sequence goes on along the minus strand of OFHU01002742.1, from coordinate 149,820 downwards.
GATTCCCCCAACTAATGAATGTTCCGGGGGGTGGCAATCCTTAAATGTTTTTATTGGCACAGGTCTTCTCATTTTAGGAGCATCTCTGCATGCAGGATTGCTTAGGCAGCAATCTTAACCCCACTTACCTGAGAGTAAGGTCTACTGAATTCAATAAGACTTACTTCTAAGCAGGGGTGGAGGAAGGGGGGCCATGGGAGTGCACCGCCCCAGGCAGCGTGATCCCGGTGGGGTTCCATCGTGGCTGCCCCCCGCCCACGCTGGGCACCCTGCCCCGCAGGCTGTGCGCCCCACCCCAGAACACGTGTCCCGCCCCCAGGATGCATGCCCTGCCCCAGGATGTGTGCCAGACCTGCCCCCACCTGTTCCCCGATCCGAAGCTCTGCCCCTGTTTCTAAGTGGGCACTCTAATTATTTCAAGTGATGATGCAATAAATCGAGAACTGTGCAGAGAAATGATGGTGCTCCAGCGGCTTCTATTTCAACAAGGTCTGGGGAGCCAAGGGTGAAGAGCACCCTCCATGACCCATCCCCACCTGGTGTACAAGCGTAAGCACCTGCCCGACAGCGGCATGGGCTGAGGAGCCTGGAGGGTGAAGAGACCCTTTCCTGGCCCTTTCCTCCTTGCAAATGAAAAAGATGCTGCCAGTATCCCAGATTCCAGGAGTGACCTTGAGGCATTTGGGGCAAGGTTCTACCTATCCATAACATCTGAATCAAAAGAGGCCATGCAGTCCCTGGGTCATTGCTTGAATGCAGTGGTGAGATGAATGAGGAAAAACAAGCTGAGCTTGAATCCAGAAGAAATGGGGACACAATGGGGGAATGGTTCCTGTGTCTGATCCAGTTGGAGCAGGTTGCACTCCTGCAAGGGAGCAGGTTTGAAGTTTGGGTCAGGTTTGTTATGAAAACTTCCCGTGGGGGCAAGTTGAAAGACTGACCCCAAGGCGGACGAAGCCTCCGTGCCCTCTGGCTTCTGGAGTCCAGGGGCACAATAGTAATATGCGATTGTTTCCCAGCTTGAAAAACAACACGCATCAGCCAGTAAGGCTAAAACCTACTTTATTGTAGATAAAGTGCAGAATGTCTCTGCGTAGCCAGCTCATTATTTCAGAGCTGTCTGTAAAGCGTCTGCATCTCCTGATGCAGAACTGAAAGTAAAGTACATCCGTACATTACAATGACATCACATGTGTGGGAGCTGGTATGCCCAGTGTATTTCCCACAGAGTGGAAACATGCCTCATAAGTCTTGTGACCTTGCTGCTGCAGCGTTCGCAGCTCGGCATGGTATAATATCACAACAAGGTTCTGGATCCAGCTCTGTACCTGGAGGTTCAGATAGCCTCAGTGACTTGAAGTGCTTTTTACCAACTGCAATTTATTTGACAGCTACAGTCATTTGACAGCTACAGTAAGGGAGAAGGCTCCCTGGAAAAGACCTTGATGTTGGGAAAGATTGAGGGCACAAGGAGAAGGGGACGAAAGAGGACGAGATGGTTGGATAGTGTTCTTGAAGCTACTAACATGAGTTTGACCAAACTGCAGGAGTCAGTGGAAGACAGGAGTGCCTGGCATGCTCTGGTCCATGGGGTCATGAATAGAACATGACTAAATGATTAAACAACTAAACAACTAAATTTGGGGGACAATATGAGAGAGAGAACTTCTCCAAATGCCCTATTCCTTCATTATGCACTCACGAGGAGATAATCTGTGCCAATTTCCAAACATTTCTACCCAGTCTCTTCAGAAGATGACAGTTGGGGTTGAGAGAGGGAGGCTGCCTACTGCAAATTCACATGGAGGAAGTTTTGGAGGAGGAGCAGGCTTCTATAGCCATGTCCCTCCCTCCTGCTTTCCTATTGGCTGTGGGGTGTTCACATCATTACCCTTACGCATGGAAAAGAGTACTTCTGTTTAATAATTATAGCTTTAAACATACTTTCCAACGAGTGTAGACTCGTAGTGTAGACTCTGTTGTTTCCAGGTGTCAACTACACATCTTTTAAAACTTAGAGCTGTGTTTGTTACCATGTCTTGCAAGAACAGTGGTTTTTAGTCGTACTGTGTATGGCAACTGGAATGGTGATTTATTAAATCATCACATCTCAATAAGGATGTTATCTCTTATCACATCCAGTTGATTTATTTCATCAGATACACTATTCCAAAGCAACACATGGGCAAAATTCTGCAAATCACAACTGACAGAGGATAGAAAGAATAGGCATTTTTTCCAATTCAGTTTCATCCCAGGGCAATAAAGACTACCGGTAACTGGTTTTGAGTACAAAACAGAAATTGGCTTCAGGGACAGATGAAGGGAAAACAGAGGTCATCAAATTGTTCCAGAAACAATTCTGGAACCCTGTGGAACTAGAATAATCTATGTCAGCTAATCTAAAAAGCAGGTGCATTCGTCATCTCCTACTGCAAATATATATAAAAGCATGAGAGTGTAAGTTGTGTTGGAAAGCTACTCTGCAACTTTGGTCCACTCTAAGGGTTGCAGAATGTCCACAAGCATCAGTGAACTTTTTTTTTTCTTTAATAACTTTATTGAGTAAATTCAGAAAAACAATCAATAAAATATACACATCCTTCCAACTTAAAAAAACAAGAAAAATAGAATTTACAAAGCAAATTGGTTGTATCTTAAGTAAAGGAAAACTTCACAATACATCTGTATGTAAAAAAAATAAAAAATACATATATATATATATATATATACACACACACACACACACACACACACACACATATATATATATATATATATACATATACACATATATAACGTTACATTCAGTCTTCCAAAAAAAGCAAAACCTTTACATCATTTTCTATTATCCTTTAGCAATACATATCTTTATCTTGTTTCTTCTATCTATTTTTATCTCTTCTTTCCTACTACCTCTTTCTTCAAGGCTTCCACTTGTCTTGATCCTGGGGATCAGTCTAACACTACTTTTACCACTCTGATATCTTTATACTCTTAATTCTATTTCGTTCTCTTTTCCTTGCTTTCTTTTATTATTTCCTTTGTTCAAGATACAGAATATCTAGAAATGGAGCCAGCATTTCACCGTGGGGCATTGCTTTTTAAGGTATTCTCCAAACTTTCCCCAGTCTTGTTGGAAATTTTGATCACTGCATCCTCTAATTTTATCCGTTAGTTTGGCCAGATCAATATAGTTAAATAGTTTTTCTTGCCATTCTTTGATTTCTGGCATTTCCTCCTTTTTCCAATATTGGGCTATTAAAGTTCTGGCCGCAGCAGTAGCATAATGAAATAATTTTTCATCTTGTTTTTTTATTTCTCCATCTATAATTCCCAACAAAAGCAGTTCCGGGTTCTTCTTTATATTGTATTTCATCATTTTTTTAATTTCTTCTAGTACCTGGGTCCAGAATTTCTGAATCCTCTCGCAATGCCACCACATGTGTGAAAAGGTCCCCTCTTCCTTGTGACATCTCCAACAAGAGTTGCTTTTAGCTTTGTACATTTTATGTATTTTACTTGGTGTCATGTACCACCTGTAGAACATCTTAATCATATTTTCCCTGATCCCCTCTGCCGCCGTAAATTTCCACACCCCTTTCCACAATCTCTCCCATTTTTCAAATTCTATTGTTTTCCCCAAGTCTTTCGCCCATTTGATCATAGTTTCTTTGACCATCTCGTCTTTTACCTCCCACTCCAGTAAGATATTATACATACTTGATATTACTTTGCTTCTATTATATAAGAGATGTTTTTCTAGCAGAGAAGGTTCATTTAGAAACCCTTTTTGTGTCCTGTCTTGGTTGAATTTACTATTTATTTGATGGTATTGAATCCAACCTGTTAGGAAATGTTTAATACCGTTATAGTCTTTTAATTTTAGTTTCCCATCTTTTTCTTCTGTCAAATCTTTGTATTTACCCCAATTTCCGTTTGAATTTCTTTTTTTGACTGTAATTATTTCAATCGGAGAGACCCATTTAGGTGTTTTAGGTTCCAATAGTCTTTTATGTTTTTCCCAAATTTTTAATAAAGATTTTTTAATAATGTGATTATTGAACCCCTTATGTGCTTTAATTTTGTCCTCTACCAGGTATGCATGCCAGCCGAACTTATTTTCAAATCCCTCAAGATCTAGCAGCTCGTGATTTTCTAATACAATCCATTCCTTTAACCACATAAAGCCTGCCGCTTCATGATAAAGTTCTAGGTCCGGCAGTGCCAAGCCACCTCTACTTTTTATATCAATCATTAGTTTATATTTAATTCTCGGGGGATTGTAGTTCCAAATGAATCTCATCACATCTTTCTTCCATTGTTTAAAAATGTTTGTACATGTTCCCAGTATTGGAATCATTTGGAACAGGAATAACATTTTGGGGAGGATATTCATCTTAATAGCTGCGATTTTACCAAGGAGGGATAAATTTAGTCTATTCCAAACTTCGAGATCTTTCTTAATTTCCTTCCATACTCTAATGTAATTGTCCTTGAATAAATTGTTGGTGTTATTGGTAATCCATATTCCCAAATATTTAGTTCTGTCTATCACTCTCAATCCTACCTCATTTTGCAGTCTCAGCACTTCTTCTTTGGACATATTCTTGGTCATGATGTTAGTTTTGCTCATATTTAGACTAAGTCCAGCCAGTTTTCCATATTCCACCACTCTTGCAATACTTTGTTTAATACTTTCCTTTGGGTCCTCTACCATAATAATAACATCATCCGCAAATGCTTTGATCTTATGAACATCTCCTCCGTTTTTAATACCTTTAATTCCCTCATCATTCCGTATGTTTTCCAATAGAAACTCCAAACTCAGTATAAAGAGTAAATGAGATAGAGGACAACCCTGTCTAGTGCCTCTTTGTATCTTTATTTCTCCTGTTATTGCATTGTTTATTATAAGTTTGGCTTTTTGGGTTTTGTATATTGCCTCGACTGCATTTGAAATTTTTTGGCCGAATCCTAGTAAACCTACTGCCCTTTTGAGGAATGGCCATGATACTCTATCAAAGGCTTTTTCGGCGTCTAATAATAGAAGTGCTGCCTTTTTCTCCTTCCTAACACTCAAAAATTCCAAAACATCGATCACATTCCTCACATTACTATGCATTTGTCTATTTGGCAAAAAGCCCGTCTGATCTTTATTCATCTTGTCCCCCAATAATTTCTTTAGCCGGTTTGCCATAATTCCAGTGAACAATTTATAGTCATTATTTAAAAGAGAAATTGGTCTAAAATTTTTAACCTGTTTATTATCTGCTCCTTGCTTAGGAATCACTGAGATGAGTGCTTCTTCCCATGATCTAGGGATAATCCCTTTATCACAAATTCCATTCATGACCATCCTCAAAGGCTCATTCAAAAATTTTTCAAACTTTTTGTAAAATAACGCTGGTAGTCCATCCACACCTGGGGTAGTCCATCCACACCTACCTATCTTAGATTTTTTTATTGCTTCTTTTAGTTCTAATGATGTGATTGGTTCATTTATATTTTGTCTCTCATTTTCATCAATTTCCCATAAATTTGTCTTCTTTATATACTTCTCTATCTCTGCCTGGTCAAATTTCTCTTCCTTATATAGATCTGTATAGAACTCCACAAATAGATTTGTTATTTTTTCGGATCTGTAATCGTTTCTCCTTGATCAATTATTTTGTCTATTAATCTTTCTTTTTCTTTTTTCTTTAGTTGCCATGCCAAGTATTTGCCAGTCTTATTTGAAAATTCAAAACTCCTTTGTTTAAGATATCTTATTTTATTTTCTATTTCTTTATCTAGTATAGTAGAGACCTGAGTCTGCAGTAATTTGATATTCCTTTCTATCTCTTCTTTATTCCCTTTCCTGGCTTTCATTAATTCTAATTCGTTCTGTCTTATTTCCTTTAATAACTCATCCAGTTTTTTATTTTTCTGTCTTCTTTTCCACACACTTTGACTTATAAAAAAACCCCTGATTACAGATTTCCCCGCGTCCCAGACCATGTTTATATCGACTCCTTTATTATAATTCAATTCAAAATAATCTGCTAGAACCTTTTCAGCCTTTTTAATTACAATCTCATCATTCAACAAAAGCTCGTTTAATCTCCATCTCCTTACTCCTTCTGCTCTTCCTGATAATTCCATATATACTGGGTTATGGTATATTCTCTTTACTAAGTGATCTCTTTTGTTCAGTTCTGGTCTCAGGACAATAATATAACATTTAGGGAAGAAGATGCAACCCAGCAGCCCAGCACTGGAGGCTAAGATGGAGAAGATCTCCACAGCTACCATGTATTTTCCTTTGGTGCTCAGGTACGAGGGGAAAAAGGATAACCAAACACTACAAAACACAAGCATGCTAAAAGTGATTAGCTTGGCTTCATTGAAACTGTCAGGTAATTTTCTAGCCTGGAAAGCTACAGTGAAGCTCACAATAGCCAGGAAGCCCATGTAACCCAGGACACAATAGAACATAGTCACAGACCCCTCATTACATACAAGTACAATTTCTTCAGTCACTGAGTTCATGTCACTATCTGGAAATGGAGGATTAATTGCCAGCCATACGGTACAAATAATTCCTTGAACAAAAGAACAGAGAAGAACAATGGAGTTGGCCACCTTTTTCCCTACCCATTTCCTCATGCTACTTCCTGGCTTGGTGGCCAGGAAAGCCAGAACCACTGTAATGGTTTTTGCTAACACAGAAGAGACAGCCACTGAGAAGACCATGGCAAATGCAACTTGACGGAGGAGACACATCACCTTCCCAGGATGGCCAATAAACAGCAAAGCACAAGGGAAACAGAGCAGGAGGGAGATGAGGAGGGTGTAGGTGAGGCTCCGGTTGTTGGCTTTGACAATAGGAGTGTCGCGGTGCATTATAAAGGCTCCTAGCACTAGAGCAGTGATCAAGGAAAATAAAAGTGCAAAGATGGCTAAACTCACCCCCAAAAGGTCCTTATAAGACAAGAAGGTCATTAGCTTTGGAATGCAGTGATTCTTTTCCTTGTTTGGATAATGATCTTTTGGGCACATTGTGCAAGAATCTGCATCTGTAAAAAAGGATGAAAATCATTTTCAGAAGTTGCTTTTTCCACTTGCAGCCATTGCTCCAATTTCTACAAACAATTAGGTTCAGGAATAGCATCTCCCCTATTATAAATCAAATCATGATGTTGTATTCTCTTTAAGGTGTGTGTGTGTGTGTGTGCGTGTGTGTGCTCAACCCCAGTCCCCCCCCCCAATGTCCTGATATCACCCACGCAATGCTGGCGCCTCTGTCAGGTGGTAGGACTAAATGACTCTTGGGATCCATTCCAGCTCTTCAGTTCTATGATTATATGACACTGGTTATTGGTTCACAGTGTCAGAGAAGTGCTAAGGAACTTACTCTAAAGTATCCTCACAGCTTGAATGGCCTAGGAAAATATACAAGCTGCAGAAAAAGACACCAATCATTTGTTTGGTCAAATGCAGCACTCAGGGTGTGTGGCTTTGATCCTGATTATCTGACTGGAAATATAAAAGCTTTCAAGTTTCTTTAAAACACTGATAAGGCAACCAGCACTCTCTGTCTCTATTGCAGCAACATTAACCATTTTCCTGAACCAGTACCATGGTCCTTCTGCATGGCCTGACATTGCCTTCCCTTTCTCAAGTTTACTGGTCTCTCCATTAATTCAGCGCCATCTCCTTCCTTTGGTGGCAAACATCTCCATGGAGTCAAAGTTCCCTTTAAGAAAGGCACCTATTATTGTGCATTCAAGGGTAGATGTGATCCCATGGCAACGCCGCCCCAGGTGGGATTGGGCGATTGGCTGAGGTAGGCGGAGACCTCCAGGTATCCAGCCTGGGCAGGATGAAGCCAGCCCGAGCTACCAGGAGCCGCACTGGGAGCTGGGGGGGCTGTGCGCAACCATGCAAAAGGCGTCCCCCATTTGATGTGGGGGAGCGGTCATTCTTTCATTCCTTTGGTCCCAAGGTGAAATGCGCCCATAACTGCTGTTTTGAGTTGGCTGATATCCTGATTGTTTCCAGGAATAATAGGTAAAGAAGTCCTGTGAAATTTGGAATATGGCCCAGTAATTACTACTATCTCCACCTACAAACCACTTGAACTCAGAGGACCTTTGTGCCATTGTTACCGTACTCTTGACTAGATGTGCCCAACGGTGCAGAATGCTAGACTACTCCAGGTGCTGCACGTTCTACCTTGTGCATGAGAAACCTTCCCTTCTGGACATGGAACACAATCGTAGCAGCAAAATGGCTCCCCCTCCTTTTTCTTCTTCTGGTAACCAGGTTGACAGTTGTCATTACAGAGTGAAAGGGGCATCACCTATTCAGGAAATGTGGATAATTAGCATTGAGAATATATATTGACAAAAATCACATGATAACATCACTTATCCTCACAGTATTATCCTTTGATTCTGTCATATTAGTGCAGGTGCTCATGAGGTGTTGAGCAGTGTCTTGAACTGGCACGGCCAGTCTTTGTACCTTCTGTGCTGGTAGCATTCTTTGTCTTCATTAACCTAATCAGGCTAGATTCCATTAAAAGGAAGTTGGAGTAAAGTAGGGATGAAGAGAACTAAAAAGAACCTTGTTTTAAACAATGGCAGAGGTTTGTTTGGGTATATTGAATGTGTATGCGCAACACATACACTGCTCGTCCTCTAACTAGGCAAGCTATCTTCAGATTCCATGCAGAAACGGAGAGAGAAGAAGGAGTGTGAATGGGGTTGATTGTTTTGCCTCTCCCTCCCACCTTTTATTTTATGGAGGCTAAAGGCAACAGTGATGTCCCACCTGGTTAAAACTTCTAGGCCACAGAATGGCGTCTTCATCAATGCTCAAATGTTTGCCATGAGGAGCCCAAGGATTCATTCTTCCAACTTTCATTCTAACAAATGACTTATTGGGAAAAGTAATCAGATTTGTAATATCAAACCCCATTGTCAATTCTCCATTCTCATTGAAGTGCACGGTTTCTCCTGCACTGTTGTTAAATGAGATGCTACTCAGAATAGGATGAAGCTAGGTGGAATGGAAAAATAAATCAGTGTTGGAATTGTATTAGTATCCAAGATATTTCCTCTACCCTTGTATCCCACCACATTCACTTATATTTGTGGGTGGATATTTGTTTATGGGGCCAAATACACCCTGTGTTAAAGCATACTATGAACCACACATTTTTAAATTTGTGACTAAAGTTCCCCAGAATTCTCTTCCCTTAGAAGGAAAGCAAGCCCTTCTAATGCATTTGACATTTGTTGAAAAAATTCTCTTCCACCTAAAATTCTTCATTTTTAAATGTTTTCATAATGCTTTTTATCTGTATTATGTGGGGAAATGGCACTCCACTCATAATATTTTGTTTTGTTGATATCTTGGTGTTTTGCAGTTTTCAGGAAAGAGTCATAGATGCTGAAGTTTAAATGAGAGAAATTCCACTAGTTTCCGATGTCCGAATGTCAAATTATACAATCAAATTCAATATCTTTGAGGCGTGATGTGAAAGGGCTTCATGTTTTGACACATGCAGCCTTCACCAACCTGGTGATCTCCAGATGTTTCAGACTACAATTCCCACAAGTTCTGACCATCGGCCTTGCAGACTGCAAGTGATGGGAGTCATGGTATACACATCTGGAAGACATCAGATGGGTGAAGGCTTCATTAAGATGTTGTGCTCTCATGGAGAAGGCAAAATGTTGAGAAAACTACTACCTTCCATGGCTGCATATTTTTATGCTGTAGCTTCCTTCTTCCCACCATGACTTTGGATATGGATGGGTACATGACATGTACTGAATTTGCCAAAGCCTGTGCAGCATTGTAGATACTGTAGCTGTGGCCAGTTGTGCTCATTTCAAAGAAAGGCCCAGGAAGATTCTGCAGCCTCTCTTCTCCGGTACAAGTGTCCACATCATCTCCATTAAAATGGGAATTTGGAAATGAACAGCCGAATGCTTGCTCCCACAAAGGTCGGATGAAGCCATCTCCCTTCATCAAATGAGGGTTTAGTTTTTGAAGAAAATTTTGGAATCCTGGCACCTCATGTGAGTGGGCTGTGAAGGCTAAGGCACCATGGAAGGCTTCTATATCCCAGTCCTTGTGTATGGACACTGCTACAAGGTCCACCTGGGCTACCATAATCCACACTTTACCAAGTGATTTCCCATACTCAGATTCTCCTTCATGCAGCAGACCTCTCAATGTTATCATGGTCAAAGTTTCTCCATAGACAACAATAGTGCTGGCTTTACTTTTCATAATGTCTGCAAATAGCTTGTTCCACTTTTCTTGCAAATTTAAGAAGTCACTGAAAAAGGCTTTTATGGAAATTTTCTCAGCAAAGGCAGCACAGATTCTGTTCTGAGAAAGTATTGGTAGTAGGTTTCTCAAAAACGTTTCTCCAGTTTCCTCAATCATCGTCATTAGACCCACCCAAATCCATTTGAAATGTAGAAGTAGCTGGACAATTCCCTTGTACTGGTGGATTTCATTTGGAGCCATCCGATACAATGACAGTGAATGAGATTGATCCTTCAGAATGGGGACAAAATCACCGTAGGTGAACTAAAACAGGAGGATATTCAGGAAGTTATTTTACAAATTGCTTTGGAGACCTAAAATATGTTTGTGTGATTTTATGGATCCTGAACATTCTGTTAAGAATATAAGATGTGAGTTGCTTGTGAAGAGATCTCAAGAACCTCACCCAATGTAAATGCTCCCTTACACTTTAAGTAACAGATTTAAGGCGATGTGGATATTTTATTTTTTTATTTTTTTATTTTTTTATTTTTTTATTTTATTTATTTATTTATGTATTTTTAATAATATTCTATGCTGCTCAAAAGAAGTATCAAAATGATTTACAGAAGGAAGAATAAAAAACACACCAAGAAAAATTAAATGCAAAAACAGGGCTTTTCCTTAGCCAGAACTCGCCAGAACATAGTTCTGGCTCCTTTCATGTGGGCACTATTACTATAATTAGAGAACAGGGGAAGCATTCATGATGAGTTCTGGCACCTCTTTTTCTAGAAAAACAGCACTGGTTTCAGTCCTGAGTAACCTATACTTTATCCATTCACATATACATTACTACCTAAAAATGATTTATGAAACTCTTCTCACTTCCCACCATTAGCTCCAGAATTATTTGAATACTGGCTAAGATTTCAATGTTTGTGCTACATTTGTTTTAATGGAATATACATTTGCACAAGCAGCCACACGACACACTCCCAGAAAGGCAATGGAAAGAGAAATAATGTGTCCCAGTTCTGGAAACCTGTGGAAATTTGTAGATGTCCAAGATGGCAGCCAAATGGTGGGATGTTTCAGCACCTAGTCCTCCTATGACTCCGATTAGGTTGTTCTGGACATCACAGGTATAATTGGGGACAAATCTGTACTGTGTAGAAAACAACTCCATTGCAACATAGTAGTTCCGCTTCTGACTGAAGTAGCTCTCAATGATGTGGAATCCCAAGGAAACATTAGGTAAAATCTTGGGATTTTCATTAATCTCATTTACAGCGAATACCAAGGCCAGGACCTGCTGGCAATTCTTTGCCACAACCCTGGAAAAAAAGTTAGATGGTACGACACCAGGAAATTTAAATAAAAAGTAAAGTTGCTTGCTAAATGTCCTGCTTCACCAATCTTATACAGTATGCATTAGTCGATAGACTGCTGAGAGGATTGCAGAATTGCAGAACCACATAGAACTGCTATATATAGAAAGTCATAGTGTGTATATGTTATTAACACCCTGATCCTAAGGCACTATATTTGGTGTTGTGGGATTTATAGGACATCATTTTAAAGTCATTTTAGAATGATCAAACTATATGTGACATTCAACAAATCATTTCTACTTGAATGGATCTTTTAAAAATTATTCATAGCACCCTATGAAATACCCTATTAATATCAGCCCCTCCAGTGTCTATTGATAAACATTCACATGTGTGCTACCAATACCTTTAAGGCTACAAATAGTTTAGCCTCAGGTGACAACCTTTGGCATAATACAGAAAAACAAAGGATCCTTACATGGGAAAGCTAGCATCAAGAATAGGGTATTCAGTGAAGGAATATGGATCCAAAAAAATTAGCATCTGAGAGACAGCCCCACCAATTATGAGATCGCCTGACTTATAGTACTTATGAAGCGTATAGATGGGGTCATGGACGACACATCTAGCAGCATGCTCCTGGAACTCACTGTGGGGTATCTGCAACAGCATTAGAAACATTTCCAATAACACTGTTCCAATTATGGTCATTCCCCTCTCAGTGCAGATACCAGATTTTCCACCTTCTTTCATAACAATAGGTGTGTCTGGCTTGAAAAGCAGCAGCTTCTGCTGGTGCAATATTTGGAGTGTGTATCCTCTGTCTACATACATATACTAGAAAGCTATATGTAACTGGAGTATGCTGGAGCCTTGGGTCCTTAGCTTCAGTTCTAAACACCAAGCAGAATTTTTAAAAACATAGTTTGTCCTTTGTTAGTGGTTTGTTAGGATTCAGATTCTGGAAACCAGGAGGTGGCTTGGTCAAAAGGAGAAAAATATGGCACATATCAAAGTCATTGATGACAATCACAATGTATGCAATTGAGAATGGCAAAACCTGTAATTAGCCTCCCCCAAAGAACCAGGCTCTTGGTGACATTCTGTCTAACTTACTTGCTGGAGAAAGAAAACAAGTTGGCCAAAACAAGCACAACTTTTTCTGTGTGCCTAAGGGTAGCTAAATGTCTGCTACTTTCCTGACATCATAGCAATGCCATGTGGTAACTTGAAAGGGTCTGCTGAAAACCACTGACGGACAAAGGGTGTCATCCCTGAGGTGAGGTGACATTGCCACTGCCCCCCCTCCGAGATGCTCGCCGCAGGTGGTGCCCCCTGGGATGCTTGCCCCGCCCCCATGGGTGCCTAGCCCTGCCCCGCACATGGCTAGCCCTGTCCCCGGGTAAAGACACAACTTCCTTTAGAAAGGCTGCATGTTCAGTCAGTGAAAAATGAACAGAATAGGCATTAATGGCAGAACTGGGGTGATACTCATCCAGCTCAACTCTAGTCACAGAAATCTAAATGTGGTTGTTTGCTTATCATATCTCTACCATCAACATTTGCAAATAAATTTACATAACAGATGAATAGCCATATGATCTTACTTTCTTTCTCTATTTCTAATTATCAGTTGCTCCCTGTTGTTCAGCTCAGGCCTCAAAACAATAATAAAACATTTGGGAGAAAAGATGCAACCCAGTAATCCAGCACTGGAAGCCAAGATGGAGAAGATCTCCACAGCCACCATGTATTTTCCTTTGGTGCTCAAGTAGGTTGGAACAAAGGACAACCAAACACTGCAAAACACCAACATGCTGAAAGTGATGAACTTGGCTTCATTGAAACTGTCAGGTAGCTTCCTGGCTAGAAAAGCCACCATGAAACTGAGAATGGCCAGGGAACCCATATAGGCTAAGACACAATAAAACATGGCAGCTGATCCCTCCTTACATTCCAGTATGATTTCCGCATTCAGTGAGTCCATGTTCCTATATGGGAATGGTGGGGAAGTACTTAACCAAAAAATACAAATTGCAGCTTGGATAAAGGAGCAGGAAAAGACAATAGAATTTGCCAGGCCTTTACCAACCCATTTTCTCATGCTAGATCCTGGTTTGGTTGCCATGAATGCTAGAACCACGGTGATGGTCTTTGCCAAGACAGAGGACAAAGCTACAGAGAAGATGATGCCAAAAGTCATTTGTCGGAGGAGGCAAATAATCTTTCCAGGCTGTCCAATGAAGAGAAAAGAGCAGAGGAAACAAAGGAGGAGGGAGATGAGGAGGATGTAGGTCAGAGTCTGGTTGTTGGCTTTGACTATGGGAGTGTTATTGTGCTTCATGAATGTTCCAAGTACTAAAACTGTGATCAAAGAGAAAAAAATGGCCAAGACAACTAATACGATCCCTAAATTTTCTTTGTAAGAGAGGTAACTTAAAACCTTGGGAATACATTGAGTTTGGTAATTGTTGGGATACTTATCTTCTGGGCATTTGACACAGGCGTCCATATCTGAAAAGTACAAAAAAAAAAGGACACAAGCAAATTGAATAATTTCCCAAAATAAAGATAAAGAAAAATAACAGTAACAACAGCAACAACCCCCACAAAAAAAACAAAAACACTACACAATATCACAGCCCAGCCCAAGTGATGGGCCCTGCCCCCCCCATTTAAAAGTAGTCAGCTGGGCATTTGTATGCTTCACTTAGCCATATAGCTTCTGGCAATGCACCTTTGAATGCTGACTTCTTTAATCAAAACATTGGCATTTCCCAAGCAAAGAGCCTGAATCTTTCAAACAAGGGTGGAAATAGCATAGTTTTGTGGGAGTGAGAGGTCTGGGGTCTGACGCTATGCACAGAATCCACATTTTGATTTACCGCACTAACCATTGACCCCTAACCATAGACAAATAAAAGGGGGGATTTTAATTTTATAGTTATTTTTAATCTTGCATATTATAAAGGGTAAAAAGGTAAAGGACCCTGGATGGCTTTCAGGCCAAGGGAGCCGGAGTTTGTCCACAGACAGCTTTCCGGGTCATGTGGCCAGCATGACTAAACCGCTTCTGGAGCAACGGAACACCATGGCAGAAACCAGAGCACACGGATAATCCTTGCATGTAACAGCCACTGTTTCAATACAGCTTATTTCACATTATTTTCTCATGTGACCATATGTATAATGTGCTTTTGACTTGCCGTTTATATTATTTGTAGATCATGTTTCCTTTTTCATCAACTAAAACTTATTCACTGGTGTTCTGTTGATATATTGCAAGTAAGACATCTCCGTAATGAGCGATTGATTGTTAAACCCCTCTAGGAATTGTAGCTCTGGAAGGGGAATAGGTGTCTCCTAATAAATCTCTGCACCCTTAAATTTCAGCTCCCAGAATACTTTGGTGGAAGCTACAATATTTTAAAAGGCTGTGAATGTTACATTGTATCCTATCCGTCATGTAGCAGATAAATGAAAGAGGACTTCATCTGGATAGCATTTGAAATAAAGGTTGGTCTGGTTGGAAAGAGGAAAGGTAGCCCCCTAACCTAGCCATGTAGGATATATGTTGAAGAGGTACTATGGCTTCAGATAGGGCCTTCTCAGTGCTTATGGCACTCCCTGGCAAAGGAGGTCACCTTGCCCCTTCTTATATAGACAGGCACCACTTCAGCTGTTGAATTCCAGATGCCACGATCCCTTAGTCCTATTTACTTACTTGCTTGCTTGCTTGCTTTACTATTTCATTGATAGGTTCCCTTTCTCCCAAGGATCTGGAAAATTCTGTTTTGTGAACTGACCTCATAAATACTCAGGGGAATACATGTGTATGCTATGGAAATTTATTGGTATCATGCCTCCTACCTTTCTGGCTAGAGATCATCCCTTCTGGACATGGAGCACAATCATAGCAGCAAAATTTCTCTCCTTCCCTCTTTTTCCTATTGTAGCCAGGATAGCAGTGGTCATTGCACACAGAAACAGGCAGCACCTTTATGGGATAAGCAATAGGAGTTTAAGTGCTCTTCACTTTCCACCTACTTCAAATATGTGAGTAGGTCCAGGTCCCGCCGCCCCACACTTGCAAGCCATTTCCAACACCTCCATCTTGTTGGGGGGCTTAATGTATACAGCTAGGAGTCTTCTCTAATGCATTTCTAGTTGTACCAGCCATGTCAATGGATTTAGAAGCCTGCATGAATAGAGAAGGCTCCCTGCTGCACCGAGCCACCAAAATATGTCATAGAAAGCCATTGAGAGGACAATGGAGGATTGCAGCCAATAGACTTATTTCCACTACACTCATTAAATAATTCCATTCATGGGATTAAACAACCAAAAAGGGCCCAAGTGTCTTGAAAACTGTACTGTTCTGAAAATAGTGAGCTATTGAAATGGATGGTATTAGAGAGTCCAGACGAGATTTTAAAAGGGCAGGTGAGATTAATTTGGAAAGGAACTTGAGGGGTTGTAATAGCTTGCCTCAAAGATGAGACAAATTCTACAAGGCATCAAAAACACTATTTATATAGACATGAAAAATATGTCTCATAATTCACTAAAGTCTTTTTCAGCGAGGGATGATCTATCCCATTCTCTCTCACAGAATCAAGAATGGGGAAAGAATATCATGTAGAGAAATTCATTACCTGTAGAAGCAGCAGGAAAGTTACAGAATACTTTTTGACCTAAAATAGTGTCAACTGCCAACAGGATTTTTTTAAAATCTGAATTATTTGGGGGGAACTAAATTTGGGGGAACAATATGAAAGAGAGAACCTCTCCAAATGCATTATTCCTTGATCACAACAAACAGAGTTCAGTTTTAAACGATCTTAAGGTTGGATAATATGCAGGTCTGAACACTTGATATATTTTAACCTACTCTTTGTGTGTCTTGTTATTTTTAAGATTTCTATTGCAATGGTCATTGGTAGCAAACAATAAGAACTTGACATTCTGAACTTTGATCTTTTTATTGCATAGTTACAAAGAAGGAAAGGAGCCACGCATTTAACCCTATGTCTCACTTGATTGAAGGTTGGGTGCCATGTAATTTGGTCTTCATTAATGGTTAACTCTTTGCCCGGAGGAGCCTGGGGTTCAAGTCTTCCAATTTTTACTCTTACCACTGAGCCATTGGGGAACATCACCCAGTTTGTAACATCAAAACCAGCAACTAATTCTCCATTGTCATCAAAACGCACAGTGTCCCCTGCACTGTTGTTGAATGATAGGTTACTCAGAAAGTGATGGACCTAGTTTGGAAAAACATATGAGCAAAAGGACAACAAAGTCTTGAAACTTATCTCACACTTTTAAATAAATGTATTTCTGGTGACTTTATCTACCTGCAATTCTAATCCATTTGTTTGGGTTTTTTTAACACAGTGTTTTATCATATGAATACCTGTAATCCCAAATAAAATAAAAATACAGCTGCAAACATTTTTGTGTGGTAATGAATTATTCAAGTATACAGCTCCTTTCTCCCGTTAATCTAAAGTTATCTGGGTTTTATTATTCTTGGTTTTTTAAAGTATTGGGTTGTAATTACCTGCCATGGTTGCACATTTTGAAATACCAGCCTCTCCCCTTCTGCCATTCTTCTCCTTATGGAGTTGGATTTGTATATGGCCTGCAAAGCATGTGCCACTGCATAGACAGCATTGTAGACATTGTAACTATGGCCAGTCATGTGCATTTCAAAGAGAATTCCGGGAAGGGTCTCCAGCTTCTCCTCTCCAGTGCAGGTTTTCATTTCATCTTCCTCCTCCCTCCCTTGAGAAATGTTTAATGAACAGCTGAATGCCTGTTCCCAGAAGTCTTGGATAAAACCATCTCCTTTGGCCCAAGAAGGTCTTAATAACTGAACAAACTTTTGGAATCCTAATGGCTGGTTTGAGTGAACTGTGAAGGATATGGAACCATGAAAAGTTTGCATATCCCAGTTCTTCTGTAGTGAGTGTGCTGCAAAATCCCAGTGGGATGTGACAATCCACACTTTTTTACCAAGAGGTGGAAAGTCACTTAAGGGTGCTACAAAAAACAATGTTATTAATATCTGAAAGCATGGGTGTTCTCCATAAATAAAAAATGCACTGGGGTTTCTCTCAAAGACAACTATATAATTTTTCCAGTTCTGGAAAACATAGTCTATCATCTCATCCACATAATTCCATTTTGGTATTCTTATGGTGAAGGCGTGGCAGATGCCATTCTGGGAAAGGATTGGCACAATTGTCTGTAAAAACCTGTCCCCTCTGTCATCATCCACAGCTAGGAGCCCGATCCATGTCCATCCAAAATGTTGAAGGACCCTCACAACTCCCATTTGCTGGTGGGCTTCATTTGGGACCATTTGGTACAAAAATGGTGACAGCATTTTGACACCTTGTAATGGCAAAAATGATCCATAAGTGAGCTGGGGGGTGGGGGAAATGTTTACATTAATTTTAAATCCTAGAGTTTCAGGAATCTTGTGGGCAATCTCTCCCAACAGCCCATGGAAAGCCAGAGTTCAATGATCTGCCCAAGTCACTGCCCACCCTCTGGTTGAAGAACTTCACTGAGAACATACACCCCTTAGTAATTTATTCCATTATGTATTGCAATGGGCCACTTGGCTCAGATGCCAGATTGAGAGGTTCGTATTGATAACACACTGTGCTGCCACCAGCGTATGTCTGGTCTCCTGCCACTGTTCTGCCTCAGCCCCAATTGTACTGTCAAGAGAAACACCTGCCACAAGGTGCGACTGCCTGAGTTAATGCAGCTTGTAGCATCCATGTTAGGTGTGCCATGTGGACAGCTGACTAGGCTGGTGAGCGCCTAGAGCATCAACTAGGCAGCAGCCACACAGAGATTTAATAACAGCTATGTTGATAGAGCCCTCCATTCTATCTATCATCTATCTATCTATCTATCTATCTATCTATCTATCTATCTAATTGAAAAACAAACAAGCATTACAGCCCTTAATGAATCACAGTATATAAAATCTAATTGTGAGTTTGGCGACAATTCTGTCTACCAATAGCTTTGCTTACTTTGACTTACTTTGACCCATTGGCTCTGCCTGCCCCTGATTCAACTTGCTCTTAGATGCCCCACCTGTACAAATGAGCACCATCATTATTGCACATATGGCGTAACAATGTTTCTCGTTAGCCTCCTGTTCTAAACATACACTGCTTCTTCAAATATTTCTTCTATAATTTATTTTGTGTACTCTTGCTCATTGCTGTTGCCCTTCTCTCAGTCTCCTCAAATATGTCTGTAGCCTTCTTTTGCTACACCACAGAGAACTGCGCAAAGTACCGGTACTCCACATGATGCTGACTAGTGCAGAGCAAAGTGGTATTGTTGCATTTTATAACATACAATCTATGGTTCTGTGAATGCAGTCTAAAATTGCAGTAAATCTTTTTGTAAGCATGATATGCTTACTCGTATTTCACTTTTGATCATCTGTTATTCTTGGGGGTTCTCCTTCATTTTCCTAAATGAAATATGTCTCATTTGTCTCTATTAGATTTCCTTATGTTAATTTCAGCTTTACACTGCATCAACATCATTTTGAATTTTATTCAAGCCATCCAAAATGTTAACTTTCCCTCTCAGGTTTAGTCACCCACAAATTTATAAGGATGGTCACCTTTGACTAGCTCATTGAACAATTTTTTGAAGATGAGCCCTGAAGCAGCCCAGTTTAAATCCCTCCCAACTTTGATGAGGAACCATCAATGGACACTCTTTGTGTACAGCTTTTTGATGTGGTCAGAATCCACCAGATTGTATGATTAATTTACATGTAACCTATTAGATAACCAAAATATTATGGAAACTAAAATCAAATAGTTTGTTGAAACCCAGATAGTGTACAGACAACAACCATTTTGTGCAGTGGTTGTGTTTCTGACCCATAAGCCCACTCTGCCCCACTACTCCCCGTTATGCCCCTGCACCCATTCCACCCCATTTTCTGGTTGCGGCTATGCACACAGTTGCACATCAATTGGATGTGTGTCAATTGGTCACACATTTATTGGTTCTTGCCTGTACTACAGTTGTGAAATCTCATTCACACAGCTTACTTGTGGAGTCTTGTGGATTGCTGAAAGGATGGCCACATTGGCAGAGATTTCAGAGATACACCCTCCAATGAGTGCTATCAAATTGTTCTGTTTGTCACACTTGAAGTTGGGGATAAACCCATGTTGTGTGGAAAGCAGGTTCATTGTCACCTTATAAGTCATCCTGGCAGCATAATAGCTATTGAGGATGTGGAACCCTAAAGAAATATTTGATAAAATGTTGGGATTCTCATTGATCTCCTTGACAGCAAATGCTAAGGCCAGGATGTGCTGATAATTCTTTGGGACTGAGCTGTAATGAGAGTTAAAACTGTTTAATAAAGCTACAATAACAATCACAGCAAAAGCATATTTGCACCCTACCTCAGCACTCAACTGCAAACTTCCAAATTTTTGATTGCTCCGGATCATAGTTTTGGGCTAGGAAACCATTTCAAATTTTCCCCAGATTTTGGCACTGCACAGGGCACTGATGAAATTTGAGATCCTGAGGTCTGCCACTGGGGGAAATAAACATGTTGCTATCTCTATAATATGGCACTAAGAAATCAAAAACTAAAAAGATGTGGACTTTTGTGGTAAAACTGAATAAAGGTTTAATCCACCAAGTTTTCTTTTCTATAGGAGTAAAATAGAAAAAGCACAGAAGCCATTCATTTTTACTTTGCTTCTGGAGGAATCTTACAAGTTTAGGGGGTCCAACAATACATTGTAGAAAATGATAAATAACAATTCCAGTCACACTTTTGTCACACTACCAATAAAGCACATCATTCCTTGATGATTTGCTCCAATCATGACCAAGTGAGAGATAGAGATGTCTTACAAAGGCTCATCAATCATCTCCTGTGAAGGCTGTTCCATGAACGAGAGGGTATTATAGTGGAAGAAGACTTGAGAAACTATCTCACCGATGAGAAGGTCTCCGGACTGATAAAATCCATGAGGAGTAGGGAGTGGATCATCAAACATGCTGAGATGAATACAATGTGTGTTGCATACAGTATGACACAGCAGGACAAGAAGGAAGGCCACCACTAGCACGATCCTGTTCATAAAACTTCCCCTCCAATGATAGATCCCCATATTTCGAGAGTTATCAGTTTTGTTACAGTCTCGATTGAATGGTGGATGATTTTGTTGCTGCATAAATTGACAGCATGACTGGTTAGGTAAGCTGTGAACTGGTATCCTACTTGTTTACTTAATAATAGCTCCTTGTTCATCAGTATTTCAGACAGTGCATTTTCATCCTTTGAGAGAGAGTACGAATTACAAAGTTATTGCTGTTTTCTTTCTTTGAAAAATACCACGTAAATTCTCTGTCAGTTTGCCCAAATCTGTGAGGTGGAAGTCAGCAAGGAAGAGAAAGTATGACAAACAAATATTCTCACAGGATCACTTTTTCTGGTTAAAAATCATGGTGGAATCGGTTGTTGAAAGCATAACCTAACATATAAAAAGGTATGGTAATGTCTGAGCCCTACATAGTCCTAGATCCAATTCTAAAAATCACAAGGTTTTTATTCCTCTTTTCAGGTGTTTATTTTTGACCTTGCTTACTGGCTCCGAGTGCCCATTGCATCAGAGAAAAGCAGCACTTTTGATAATGATATGCATGGTTATCATTTCTCCAGTGTGTTTGAAGTTGCAACTAGCATGACAAAATTGCTAATGGTTATTTTCCTGGATTCTGCAGCTATTATTATCTTCCTTAAGAGATAATTAGTTGCCAGTGAGATTTTGCTCAGTTTGTATTGCCTTTGCCAAGCATCAGCTAAGTTCACACAAAAGTAATTCATATTCGACATAAATCTCACTCTGGGCATCACTGGTGGTTCAGGGCTTCGAAATTGGGTGTCAGGGACTGGGTGGACAAGGAAGAGTGGTGGCAGCCAGTGGTCAAGGAGGCACCTGAGGGGGAAAGGGACTTTGAACCAGGTTCAGATTGGTGGGACAGACTGAGGGTGAAGGGGAAAGGCTTGAGCCAACCACAGACACTGATAAAGAAGAAGCAGGGGCTGTGTCTCCTGCTTTGCAATACAGTCCTGATTAGGCTCCTTCCCCTCTCCCACTCAGCGCAGGGATGGAGAGTCAAGAAAAGGCTAAAACAATTAAGAAAAGCTGAGTCACAGTGGAAAAAAAATGCAATGATGGAGGTATAAATAAGGGGGATGGGGGCCCAGAATTTTAGCTTCTGATACTCACTTGCTTATCTGATGGATGTGCCTTGATTACTGAGCAATAAAGTTAATTACTGCAAGCACTGTGTCTGGTTCTGCTCACAGCGTCAGACCACAAACAGAAGCGCTTTTCTGGCAGCCTGACAGTGGGATCTCAGGAGCTTTCTATCATCTGACATCTAGGGGACAACATTATACTGTGGCATGTTGCAAGAGGGAGGGAAGTGAGGCCTTAAAAGGTCTTGCTCACATTGCCCCTAGAAAGCTTCACACCCACCCTCAGTGTTACAGCCTCACTAGAACATTTTAGTTGCTGGTTGACAGGGTCAGAACTGATTCTCTCCCCACACCTTAATAGGTTCCATGGTTGGTGTTTTTTTCACATTTCCCTCTGTGACTAAGGCTTACTGTTGTTGAATGTTTATTTGACCTCTATATATTGGCGGAACAGGCATTGGGCAACAAAGAAAAGGGTGCCTGGAGGATAGATTGGCCATGGCACTCCCTAAGCATGGCTGGGCTGTCACATAGTCAGATCCTGGACACCTGACTTACACCACACCAGGGCTCAATGCTGGGTGATTCCCATACAGGGCATTTAGGCCATTCCCAACTCTGATAGAGAACCATTCCATCAGGAAGGGCATGTGGCATTGCCTTACTGCCATGCCAACTCCATTTTCTGCTGCATTCAGTAAATATTTGGCTGGTTTGTGGACCTACACACAGTGTACGACCCATGGGGAAAGACTGAAGTATTAACAGGACAACAAATTAACACAACTACTTTATGTGATTAAAATTTTATTTGATTACAGATATAGATAGGCTTTGGTTCAGGCATTGTGCATGTATCCTGAATTAACCTTTGGGTTGAAGGTGGAAATTTGCTTAAGGTTGTGCCTGGGTTAAAGACCACCTCAAGACAGGTCAACTAAGCTGCCCACTCACCAGGCTGCTATTGGAAGTTCTCTAGCCCATCTGCCCTCCACTTGGCTTCAGGGAAGAAACTTTACTGAGATCCCTTGATCGAAATACCCTGTGATATCACTCCTGCCTGGGATCGGGATGATGCATCAAATCACCACCACACCCAAAATTAGACTGAGGATTCCACCCAATACCTTATCCGCCAAAAGATGGCTGGCCATCACTTGCCAACCAGAGACTATGGGAAATTAATGATATTGCATTTACAGTACTTCCCATGGTACCATGTCAGATCTGGGCTACCACAACCCTACCTGTCCAAAGTGCAGAGAAACACACTCAAATATCAGATTCAAATCCAAGCTTTTCCTTAAAGCCCACATGGTCACCTTGAGCCAATTACAGCTTCTCAGCCCAACCTACACATCTCAGTGTATTGTTCTCACAGTGGCAAACCCAATGCCCACAAGCAGGATCTGAGCACAGGACAGAACCTTTCAGTGCTCGCAGACTTGGATCTAGAGTAGTGAAAGTTGCACTCTGCTTATGCAAGACACTTTTCTGTCTCCTTCCACATTATAGCAGTCTATGCTTTGAAAGTGGCACAGTCAGATGCAATAGTAATAGGAGTTGGTACAAACTGAATAAGGCACATCTGATACAAGTTGGCTCTGTCCAGATTTCTCTCCTTCCCTCTTTCTCCTATTATATCCAGGATAGCAGTGGCCATTGCACACAGAAACAGGCAGCACATTTATGGGATAAGCAATAAGAGTTTAAGTGCTCTTCAGTTTCCACTTACTTCAAATATGTGAGTTGTCCAGCTCCCTCTGCACCACTCTTGCAAGCCGTTTCCACCACCCTTGTGGAAGGTGGGAACCTTGTTGTGGGGCTTAGTGTATACAGCTAGGAGTCTTCTCTAATGCATTTCTAGTTGTATCAGCCATACCAATGGATTTAGAAGCACACATGACTAGAGAAGGCTCCCTGCTGCACCAAGCCACCAAAATATGTCATAGAAAGTCATTGAGAGCAAATGGGGGACTGGAGTCAATAGACTTATTTCCACTACTCCCACCGAATGATTCCATTCATGGGATTAAACAACAGGAAAGGGCCCAAGTGTCTTGAAAACTACCATTCTGAAAATAGTGAGCTATTGAAATTGAAAGGAACTTGGGCTTGTCTTAGCATTCCACAAAGATGAGACAAACTCTACAAACCAGAAAAATCCATATTCATATAGGTAGGAAAAAGATGTCTCATAACTCATCAAAATCTTTTTCAGCCAGGGATGATCCATCCCATTCTCTCTCACAGAAACAGGAATGGGGAAAGTATTAAATGTAGAGAAGTCCTTTACCTATAGGGTAGCTTTATATGGAGAAGCAGCAGGAAAGTTACAGAATACTTTTTGACCTAAAATAGTGTCAACTGCCAGCAGGATTTTTAAAAATCTGATTTATTTTGGGGACTAAATTTAGGGGAACAAGATGAGAGAGAGAGAGAGAGAGAGAGAGAGAGAGAGAGAGAGAGAACCTTTCCAAATGTCCTATTCCTTGATTAAGCACTCACTAGGAGATAATATGTGCCAGTTTTTGAAAATTTCTACCCAGTCCATTCCTAAGATGACTTGCCAACCCCACAGTTGGGGTTGAGAGAGGGAGGCTGCCTACTGCAAATTCACATGGAGGAGGTTTTGGAGAAAAGGCAGGCTTCTAAAGCCAAGTCCCTCACCCTACTTCCCCATTGGCTGTGGGGTGTTCACATCATTACCCTTACGCAGGGAAAAAGAGTACTTCTGTTTAATAATGATAGCTTTCAACATGCTTTCCAACTAGTGTAGAAATTAGGTCTGTTGTTTCCAGGTGTCAACTACAGGTCTTTTAAAAATTAGAGCTGTGTTAGTTACCATGTCTTGCAAGAATTCTGATTTTTAGTCGTACTGTGTATGGCAACTGGAATGGTGATTTATTAAATTATCACATTCAATAAGGATGTCATCTCTTATCAGATCCAGTTGACTTATTTCATCAGATAAACTATTCCAAAGCAACACATGGGCAAAATTCTCCAAACCACAACTGACAGAGGATGTGTGCATGCACACAAAAGCTCATACCAAGAACAAACTTAGTTGGTCTTTAAGGTGCTTCTCGAAGGATTTCTTTATTTTTTTATTTTGTTTTGACTATGGCAGACCAACACAGCTACCTACCTGTAAGAGGATAGAAAGAATGGGCATTTTTTCCCCCAATTCAGTTTCATCCCAGGGCAATAAAGACTAAATGGTCTTGAATACAAAACAGAAATTGGCTTCAGGGACAGATGAAGGGAAAACAGAGGTCGTCAATTTTTTCCAGAAACAGTTCTGGAACCCTGTGGAACTAGAATAATCTATGTCAGCTAATCTAAAAAGCAGGTGCATTCGTCATCTCCTACTGCAAATATATATAAAAGCCTGAGAGTGTAAATTGTGTTGGAAGGCTACTCTGCAACTTTGGTCCACTCTAAGGGTTGCAGAATGTCCACAAGCATCAGTGAACATTTCTCTTTACTAAGTGATCTCTTTTGTTCAGTTCTGGCCTCAGCAAAATAATGTAACATTTAGGGAAGAAGATGCAACCCAGCAGCCCAGCACTGGAGGCTAAGATGGAGAAGATCTCCACAGCTACCATGTATTTCCCTTTGGTGCTCAGGTACGTGGGAAAAAAGGTTAACCAAACACTACAAAACACAAGCATGCTAAAAGTGATTAGCTTGGCTTCGTTGAAACTGTCAGGTAATTTTCTAGCCTGAAAAGCTACAGTGAAGCTCACAATAGCCAGGAAGCCCATGTAACTCAGGACACAATAGAACATAGTCACAGACCCCTCATTACATTCAAGTACAATTTCTTCAGTCACTGAGTTCATGTCACTATCTGGAAATGGAGGATTAATTGCCAGCCATATGGTACAAATAATTCCTTGAAGAAGAGAGCAGAGAAGAACAATGGAGATGGCCACCTTTTTCCCTACCCATTTCCTCATGCTGCTTCCTGGCTTGGTGGCCATGAAAGCCAGAACCACCGTAATGGTTTTTGCTAACACAGAAGAGACAGCCACTGAGAAGACCATGGCAAATGCAACTTGACGGAGGAGACACATCACCTTCCCAGGATGGCCAATAAACAGCAAAGCACAAGGGAAACAGAGCAGGAGGGAGATGAGGAGGGTGTAGGTGAGGCTCCGGTTGTTGGCTTTGACAATAGGAGTGTCGCGGTGCATTATAAAGGCTCCTAGCACTAGAGCAGTGATCAAGGAAAATAAAAGTGCAAAAATAGCTAAACTCGTCCCCAAAGGGTCCTCATAAGACAAGAAGGTTATTATCTTTGCAATGCACTGATCCTTTTCTTTGTTTGGATAATGATCTTTTAGGCACATTGTGCAAAATTCTGCATCTGAAAAAAGAAGTTGAAAAACATTTTCAGGTCTTGCTTTTTGCAGTTGTAGCCAAGAAGCTAAGAATTGGATTTAGGAATAGTTTTTCCTATTTTTAAAATAGGATTTTCTGTTTTTTAAATTTCCCCCTTTTAAAATCAAATCATGATGTCTTCCTTTTAAGACAAAAATGTGTGTTTGTGTTAATGCACAACCATCAAGGTAAGCTCTGCCCCCGGCTCCCCCTCCCCAAGTCCTGACGTCACACACTCAACGTTTGCCCCCACAATCATCCTCAAAACCTGGCGCCTCCAGCAGGTGGTAGGACTAAATGACTCCTTGGGCTAAGCACTAAGGAACTTACTCTAAAATATCCTCACAGCTTGAACTGCCTAGGAAAAGACAAGGGCTGCAGAAAAAGACACCACTCATTTATCTGGTCAAATGCAGCACTCAGGCTCCTTCTTTTGGTGGTGAGCATCACCATGGATTCAAAAACTACTTCCCTCTAAAAAAGGTACCTAGTATTGTGCACTGAAGGGTAGATGCATTTCTTTCATTTCTTTGGTTCCAAGGTGAAAAGTGCCCATAACTACTATTTTGAGTTGGTTGATATCAGGATAGTTTCCAGGAATACTAGGTAAAGAACTTCTTGGCCAGTAATTACTACTATCTCCACCTACAAACCACTTGAACTCAGAGGACCTTTGTGCCATTGTTACCGTACTCTTGACTAGATGTGCCCAATGGTGCAGAATGCTAGACTACTCCAGGTGCTGCACATTCTACCTTGTGCATGAGAAACCTTCCCTTCTGGACATGGAACACAATCGTAGCAGCAAAATGGCTCCCCCTCCTTTTTCTTCTTCTGGTAACCAGGTTGACAGTTGTCATTACAAAGTGAAAGGGGCATCACCTACTCAGGAAATGTGAATAATTAGCATTGAGAATATATATTGATAAAATAGCATGGTAACATCACTATCCTCACAGTATTATCCTTGGATTCTGTCATATTAGTGCAGGTGCTCATGAGGTGTTGAGCAGTGCCTTGCATTGGGATGGCCAGGCTTTGTACCTTCTTTGCTGGTACCATTCCCTGTCTTCATGAACCTAGTCAGACTAGATTCCATAAAAAGGAAGTTGGAATAAAGTAGGCATGAAGAGAACTAAGAGGAACTTTGTTGTTTTAAACAATGACAGAGGTTTGTTTCGGTATATTGAATGTACTGTATATGCACAACACACCCAAAGCTCATCCTTCTCTAACTGAACTAGCTAACTGAAAGGCTTGCTCTTCAGATTGTATTCATCTTAATGAATACAATCTGGGCTGCAGAATAGAAGAGAGGAGGAGTCAGGGAAATGTGTGATGGTTTGTCTGCGAGGGAGAGCAGAGAAAGGAAAGGAGGAGGGTGCAGGAAAAGAGGAGTGAAGGTGAAAATTTGGGGTTAAAGTGAGTTGCAAAAAGAAGAGAGAACAAGGAGTGTGAATGGGCTTGAATATGAAAGCTGGTGTATCAGGGTCTGAATAAAAGCCCCTGATAAGAGGAGCCTACTTGAAGAATGGAAACAAAAATGATGTGTCTTAACTTTGTCTTTTTCTATCACAAGTCACTGATAAAATATGTGCTATTTTCAAACACAGCATTAGTTAAAAACATATATCATTGTTATAATATCTAAAAGAAAATGTACAGAGAAATGTTTATATTTTCAGCAGGAAAAATGGAATATCCTATAAACACTTCATTCATCACAGTGGGACTTTTTTTGCCAAGAAACACATTGGGATAAAGACTATAAAAACATACTGAGGAAGTGACAAATGATTGTTTCTCCTTTCCTCTCCTTTCCCTCCTTCCTTTTATTTTATGGCAGCTAAAGGCAATAGTGATGTCCTACCTGGTTAAAACTTCTAGGCCACACAATGGCGTCTGCATCAATGCTCAAATGTTTGCCATTAGTGGCCCAAGGATTCATTCGTCCAACTTTCAATCTAACAAATGACTTATTGGGAAAAGTAATCAGATTTGTAATATCAACCCCCATTGTCAATTCTCCATTCTCATTGAAGTGCACAGTTTCTCCTGCAGTGTTGTTAAATGAGATGCTCCTCAGAATATGATGCAGCTAGGTGGAATGGAAAAATAAATCAGTGTTAGAATTGTATTCCAACATATTTCCTATACCCTTGTATCCCACCCCATTCACTTAGATTTGTGGGTGGATATTTGTTCATAGTATTAAATACACCCTGTGAACCACACATGCATTTTTTAATTTAAATTAAATGCGACTAAAGTTCCCCAGAATTCTCTTCCCTCAGAAGGAAAGCAAGCCATGCTAATGCATTTGACATTTGTTGAAAAAAAATCTCGTCTACCATTCCCAGGATTTCTGTACTTTATAATTCTTCATTTTTAAATGTTATCATGATGTTTTCTCATGTATATTATGTGGGGAAATGATGCTCCACTCATACTACTTTGTTGTTGTTCATATTTTGATGTTTTGAAATATTCAGGAAAGGGTCATATATGTTGAAATTTAAATGAGAGAAATTCCACATTGGTTTCTGATGTCCAAATGTCAATCTCAAATTACACAATTAAATTCAATAACATTGAGACTCCATGTGGAATGGCTACAGATCACATGCTTTGGACACAGCCTTCTCCAACTGATGACCTCCAAATGTTTTAGACTACAGTTCCCATAATTACAGATCTGGAAGACATCAGATGGGTGAAGGCTGCATTAAGATCTTGTGCTCTCATGGTGAAGACAGAATGCTGTGAAAACTACTACCTTCCATGGCTGCATATTTTTAAGTTGTAGTTTCCTTCTTTCCACCGTGGCTTTAGATTTGAATATGGATGAGTACATGGCATGTATTGAATTTGCCAGAGCCTGTACAGCATTGTAGATACTGTAGCTGTGGCCAGTCATGCTCATTTCAAAAAAAGGCCCAGGAAGATTCTGCAGCCTCTCTTCTCCAGTACAAGTGTCCACATCATTCCCATTAAAATAGGAATTTAGAAATGAACAGCCAAATGCTTGCTCCCAAAATTGTTGGATGAAGCCATCTCCCTTCATCAAATGAGGGTTTAATTTATGAAGAAAAATTTGGAACCCTGGCACCTCGTGTGAGTGGGCTGTGAAGGCTAAGGCACCATGGAAGGCTTCTATATCCCAGTCCTTGTGCATGGACACGGCTACAAGGTCCATCTGGGCTACCATAATCCACACTTTACCAAATGATTTCCCATTCTCAGATTCTCCTTCATGCAGCACTCCTCTCAATGTTATCATGGTTTTAGCTTCTCCATAGACAACAATAGTATTGGCTTTACTTTTTATAACATCTGAAAATATTTTGTTCCACTTTTCTTGAAAATTTAATATGTCACCGAAAAAGGCATTTATCGGAATTTTCTCAGTGAAGGCAGCACAGATGTTTTTCTGAGAAAGTATTGGTAGTAGATTGCTCAAAAATAATTCTCCTGTTTCATCATTGATTGTCATTAGACCCACCCAAATCCATTTGAAATGCAGAAGTAGATGGACAATTGCCTTGCACTGATGGATTTCATTTGGAGCCATCCGATACAAAGACAGTGAATGAGATTGATCCTTCAGCATGGGGACAAAGTCACCGTAGGTGAACTAAAATTGGGGAACATTCAGGAAGTTGTTTTACAAATTAATTTGTAAACTTCTAGATGTGTTTGTGTGATTTTATGGAAAACTAAACATTCTGTTTAAAATTAATATACAATGTGAGTTGCTTGTGAAGACTGCTCAAAGACTTCATCCAATGTAAAATGCTCCCCTATACTTTAAGGAGCAGATTTAAAGAGACGTGGATATTTTATTTATTTATTTATAATAATATTCTATGCTGCTCAAAAATTGATTTGAGTATTAAATTGATTTACAGAAGGAAGAATAAAATACACATCAAGAAAATTTAAAAGCAAAAGCAGGGCTTTTTCTCAGCCAGAACTCAGTTCCAGCTCCTCTAAGGTGGGCACAATTGTCATTAATAGAGAGCAAGGGAAGTGTTTGTTGTGAGTTCTGGCACCTCTTTTTTTAGAAAAACAGCACTGGTTCCGCACTGAGAAACTTACACTTTATCCATTCACAATTGCATTAGTACTTAAAAAATGATTTATGAAACTTTTCTAACTGCCCACCTTTACATCCAGAAGATCCAAGGTGTAAGATTTCAATGTTTGTGCTACATTTGTTTTAATGGAATATACATCTGCACAAGCAACCACACAACACACTCCCAGAAAGCAATGGAAAGACAAAAAATTTGTTCCAGTTCTAAAAACCTGTGGAAATTTGTAGATGTCCAAGATGGCAGCCAAATGGTGGGATGTTTCAGCACCTAGTCCTCCTATGACTCCGATTAGGTTGTTCTGGACATCACAGGTATAATTGGGGACAAATCTGTACTGTGTAGAAAACAACTTCATTGCAACATAGTAGTTCCACTTCTGACTGAAGTAGCTCTCAATGATGTGGAATCCCAAGGAAACATTAGGTAATATCTTGGGATTTTCATTAATCTCGTTTACAGCGAATACCAAGGCCAGGACCTGCCGGTAATTCTTTGTCACAACTCTGGAAAAAATGTTAAATGATATGTCACCAGGAAATTTAATGAAAAGTAAAGTGGCTTGGTAACTGTCCTGCTTCATCAATAACATAGTTGTACCTTGGTTCTCAGATGGCTTACCAGTAATTGTTGAACAAATCAGCTGCCAAACATCGCAAACCCGGAAGGAATTGTCCCTGTTTTTCCAAAGCCGAACATCCAACACGGCTTCTGCAACCAATCGGAAGCTGTGTCTCCATTTCCGAATGGTTTTGGGAGTCAAACAGAATCCCAGAATGGATTAAGTTCGAGAACCAAGGTACCACTGTATATGAATTAGTTGATAGAGTGCTGAGAGGGTTGCAAACTTGCAGGACCACATAGAACTGCAATATATAGAAAGTCATAGTCTGTATACATTATTACACCCTAATCCTGAGGCATTATATTGGGCATTGTGGGATTAGAAGACATCAGTTTAAAAGTCATTTTAGAATGATCAAACTATATGTGAGATTCAACAAATCATTTTGGGTTGAATGGATCTTTTAAAAATGATTAATACTGCCCTCTGAAATACCCTATGAGTATCAGCCCCTCCAGTGTCTATTGATAAACATTCACATGTGTGCTACCAATTCCTTTAAGGCTGCAAATAGCCTCAGGTGACAACCTTTGGTATAATACAGAAAAACAAAAGATCCTTACATGGGTAAGCTAGTGTCAAGAGTAGGGTATTCAGTGAAGGAAAATGAATCAAAAAACAGTAGCATCTGAGAGACAGCCCCACCAATTATGAGATCACCTGACTTATAATACTTATGAGGAGTATAGAAGGGGCCATGGACGGCACATCTTGCAGCATGCTCCTGGAACTGACTGTGGAGCATCTGCAACAGCATTAGAAACATTTCCAATAACACTGTTCCAATTATGGTCATTCCCCTCTCAGTGCAGATGCCAGATTTTCCGCCTTCTTTCATAACAATATAGCAGTCTGGCTTGAAAAGCAGCAGCCTCTGCTGATGCAATATTTGGAGTCTGTATCCTCTATCTACATACATATACCAGAAAGCTATATGGAATTGGAGCATGCAGGAGCTTATGTCCTTAGTTTCAGTTTTGAACACCAAGCAGGGTTTTTAAAAACATAGCTTGGCCTTTGTTAGTGTTTTGTTATGATTCAGATTCTGGAAACCAGGAGGTGACTAGTCAAAAGGAGAAAAATATGTCACATTTCAGAGACCTTAATGACAATCACAATGTATGCAATTGAGAATGGCAAAACCTGCAATTAGCCTCCCCCAAGGAACCAGGTACTTGGTGACACTCTCTAGCAAACCTGCAGAAGAAAGAAAAAAAAGTTGGCCAAAACATCCACAACCTTCCCTGTGTTCCTAAATTTCTGCTATTTTCCTGTCATGGTTGGGCAGGGAGATTCCACAAACTGTTCAGAAGACTTAACTTAATGTAATGGTGGAAAACTGAATCCAGCCTATGAAATAGACATTCACCCTCGCAGGCCAACTTTGACAGGGGCAACCCACATGTCCATCAGCTGACATCATAAAAATAACATGTGTCATCTTCAAAGGGTCCACTGAAAACAGAGTTTCACAGGAGCTGAAAAATGGGTACCTGGCTGCACTGATTCCCCCAAATAATGAATTTTTGGGGGGGAGAATCTTTAAATGCTTTTATTGGCAAAACTCTACTTATTTTAAGAACATCTGTGTATAGCTGTCAGACTGCTTAGGCAGCAATCGTAACCCTGTTTACCTGAGAGTAAGAATTCAGTAAGACTTCTCAATTCAATAAGACTTACTTCTAAGTGGACATTGTTTGGATTTCGCTCTGATTCTTTAAGTGATGGTGCAATAAATAGAGAACCATGCAGAGAAAGGATGATGCTCCAGTGGCTGCTATTTATTATTATGACAATTTATATACCACTTGATTACAACTGTCTCTAAGCAGTACATAGGAGACTCTGCATAATGTACCCTTGTTGATCAGGCATTCCTTTGACCTTCATCCTTGCTGCTACTGGAAATAGTGTGTGATGGTGGGGCTGACTGCTGCCTTACTGCCCATTTCAACCTAAGCTTTGGTCATGTGACCACATACATGATTGATCAAAGGAAGTCAGCAGTTTCTATTAAAATTAAGGTCTAATTAAAACCCTCCCTTAGTGCTGCTATATTTTCCCAGGATTTCAAAGGTGGACTTGTCATTCAGAGGGAATTCATGAAAGGTGGCACTTTGTTCTGGAACTTAGGCAAGCCAATTGAAAAATTGCAGTTTTGAAAAATAAATAAATAAATAAATAAAGGCTCAAGAACTTTCAGGGTGTCCTGGTTTTTACTTTTTGAGATATGGCAACCCTCCCATTCCCCCTTCTGACTAGGGCCAGCCCAAGGTGTACCACAAAATGGTGCTTCTCCCCCACCCCCAGGTCCCCTGGCCAGTTTAGTGATGAAATTTTGCTTTATCTGAAAACGGTACAAAACCAGGCTTCTAAACACAACTGCCATACACATCACCCTGCAGCCCCCACAGAAGGAAAAACCAAAAAATCAAGTTGTAGTGTTTTTGTTCTCTGTTGAAATTTCAAGAGGTTACCTGCTTTTCGCGTTCAAATTCAGATATAGTGGTACCTCGCTAGACGAATGCCTCGCTAGACGAAAGGCATTCGCTAGCGAAAGGCTGTCTCGCAAGACGAATTTTCCAATGGGCTTGCCTCGCAAGACGAAAAATTTTCGAGATTTTTTTCCCCGTCAAACCGCTCTTCCCCCGTTGGTGCTTCGCAAGACAAAATTTTCGCTATACGACAGCACTCGCAGAACGAATTAATTTCGTCTTGCGAGGCACCACTGTACCAAGGATCATTGTGTAAGTTCTGCGTTGCCACAAGTCCACCTGCCCAATGCGCAGAGTAACACACTCAGATATCAGATTCAAACCCCAGCTTCTCCTTAAACCCCCACATGGTCACCTTGAGCCAATTACAGCCTCTCGGCCCAACCTACGTAACTCACAGTATTGTTCTCTCAGTGGCAAACCCAATGCCTACAAGCAGGATCTGAGCACAGGACAGAACCTTTCATTGCTCACAGACTTGGATCTACAGTAGTAAAGGTTGCACTCTGCATGTGCAAGACAGCTTTCTGTCCCCTTCCACTTTATAGCATTCTATGCCTTGAAAGCGGCACAGTGAGATGCAGTAGTAATAGGAGCTGGTAGAAACTGAATGAGGCACAGCCCATACAAGTTGACATGCCCAATTTTTTAACACTTTCTCCTGCCACAGCATTTCACACACACACACACACTCACCACCACATACTAAGCAGTTGGAGAGAATCCCCCAAATGTACAGAGTAGCTTTTATGAGACACAAGGGACTGTTCTGGGGAGAAGACTGGCACTCCCATCTAGGGCTTGATTAGCTTTGTGACTATAGCAAATGCAACAATAGCCGGTATCTCTTGCCATTATGTGAGTGTCAGCTGCTATTCCTTTGCTTCCCTCACTGTCTGAGAAGGAAGTATGGGTATAAGTCACTTCCAGATGTCTATTGAACATTCATCCCAGTGGCTGCTGGAAACAAGCCTGTCACCAGCAGTGAATCGTGCAGTGCCACAACTCCCGCCCACAAGAAGGTGAGCAGTATTTCGTTGAACCATGCCTCACATGGTAAAGCACCAGAAGACTTCCAGTAGCAGGAAATAAAAAATCTGGCAGCCACTAGCAACATCAAGACGAAGTTCTTAGAACACTCCCAGACTGCTAGAATTAAAAGGGAGAGGGAGAGGGAGACTAAAAGTAAAGGGAAACAGACTTTGATCGTTATCGACAGCAGGGCTGCCAAATTAGGAAAGACACACAAGCAAAATGCATTGGGGTCAAACTAGACATGACATTACACACATAACTTTCCTTGTGTGGTGTTATATATATATAAGGGGGGGCCTAGGGCCTGTGCTCTTGCTGCTTTCCAATGCCACCTAACCCTCACTAACCCCCACACCACCCCATTGCCAACCCCAACCCCCTTCCTTTACACCTCACACAAACCTCCATATCCTCACAGCTCCTTCAAGTTACCTCATATTTGCACAGCACATCTGTGTGCCTCCAGATCCTGCCTTATTCCGCCCTCTGCTCTTGTTCTACTACTGAAACTGGATTTCCTCTCAGGAGCTAAGTTTTGTGCCTCCTTGGGGACCCAGTGAGATCTGTATGCTTTGAAATCTCAGTAAACTATTACTGAAGAAAAATTAAAATATATAATAAATAAAACCTGCCTTCTCATTCCCTCCGCTCCCCTCCCTTGACATCATGCAAATCCGGGACTGTAGTGCAGCACTACAAATCCTCCAAGGCAGACTGTTTCATGACAGCTATACATTTTTATGTATATAGGAAGAAATGGCAGCTATACAGGGACGACCCAGATAAGACAGGGATCATTGCCAGACAGAGGGTTTTTTAAAACAAACAAACAAACAAAAAATCTAAAGGAGCAGGGCTACCTAGGAACTATGTTGGGGACCCCAGACTTAAAAGTACAAACCCAGATCCTCCAAAGGAAGAGGTTTTCAGGGCCAGAAAAAATTGTACACATGTAGCTGCTTTCTAGTTTTGTGCTGCATGAGAAAGTGTCCTTTCTCCAGAGGTTATGACAGCTGAGGCTTGCTCAATGTTTCAGAGAACCATCCATTCCATTCAGGGGAAAACAATGCTGATACTGCAAAGTAAATTGAGGTCTTGTGTCAAAGATGGAACTTTCGTTTATGAAAAGAGAAGTAGGCGTGACATTCATCACTAAGTTTGCCTTTATTGAGATGTTACTGAGGTTTCTTTGTCTTTCTTAAAAAAAAAAACAGTCAAAGGAACACAAATGCAAGTAGGCAAGGAAGCAAGGATTCTTCCTACTTTGAAATGGTATGGGTGCATTTGGGGCAATAGGTTTTTAAAACCAGTCTTGCAAACCACAGAAGAGGTTAGGGAATTCAATATACAGACAGACTTAGTTGGTCTCTAAGGTGCTACTGGACAATTATTTTTTATTTTTTTATAAGAAACTGAGTTTATTTTTAAACCTTTGGAGTAGTTAATTTGATTATTCATTACTCTAATTTTATGTCTATCCATATGTTGCTATTTCATTTAGGGAGCTGTCCTATGTTCCCCTGGAGGATAGCTGAGGGGCCCTGGGACACTGTGGACTTGCCTTGTCATGGGTGGTCAGTGAGAGAAACTACTTGTTAATCACACAGGCATCTTCTTGGCTCTGGTGGTACCTTTCATGATCTGTGGTGTACATTCTAGCTGAACTTCTAATATACATATAATTAAGAATTCCCAAGAACTTTCGAGAGACTTGGTTCTCTTGATTTGCTTTAATCCAATCACTTATTTGAGGTGAATTTCCCTTTTCTGGAGTGAGTTACCCATTTGCCTATATATTGAATTAGATAGCACTTTTGTCTCCATTCCTAATTGCTTCAACAACACATCTTGCACCAGGTCCTGGGTATCACTTAAAACTAAGCCCAGAGTCACCACTGCTCAGATTAACTGTTCTAGGACATAGTTGTTTAGGGTATTTAGAAATTCTATGTCTTTGTTGTGACTGGAACACATGGGTAGCCAGTTTATGTGAGAGTAATTGCAGTCATACTGTGGAACGCCCTCCCATCAGATGTCAAAGAAATAAACAATTTTAGAAAACATCTGAAGGCAGCCCTGTTTAGGGAACTTTTTAATGTTTGAAGTTTTATTCTGTTTCTAGTGTTCTGTTGGAAGCTGCCCAGAGTGCTGGGGAAACCCAGCCAGATGGGGGGGGATAAATAAATAAAAAATAAAATAAATAAATAACTACTACTACTACTACTACTACTACTACTATAGCATTTGCTTTCTTGGATGCCTCATTTATTTCCTTTTTCTTTTCCATTTCACACTGAGTATTTTGGTCATGCAGATGATAACACATATCCAGTACTAAATTACTCTTAGGGCCCAGTACCACTACCACCCACCACAATTTTGTGCAGGAATCTGCCCTTTTGGGATTTTTAGCTTGTTGGACTCTGTCCTCTGTGACATGCAGAACAACATCACCTGCAGTAAACCCTTCCCTGCCCTTCCTGTAGAGTTTGTGTCCAGAGATAAGCCTGTCCCAGTGGTTCTCTCCAGCTTTCCTTCAAACTTTCATCAAAAATGCCCAAACTCTGTTGCTGTCAGAACATGTTTGTGGTGATACAGAATCGGTATCAGCTATGTTGACTGCAACCCTTGATTTAGGGTTGCATGTTAAGATGCAGACAAATTTGGATTAAGCAGGCTGGAAAACATTTTTTTTTTAAAACACAAGCTAACAAATCCCACTCAGCCTCAAATCTTGGGAAATAATCTGTCTACATGTCTTTCTGCCAGGGTAAACAAAAAGCAATTATTTGTTCAGAATTAGGAAATTTCTCACTTCCTGTCCCATCCCCATGCATATCTTTTATTTTCCATTGGAAAAAAAGATACTTGTCTACATTGCAACATTTTCAGCTGAAATTTGCATGCTCTGTGAACAGCTTAGGATATGACTTTTCCTAGCTGATTTCCTGTTTTGTATAGAACTACTGAATGCCATACAGATCTTAGGTTGACCCAAACTTAAGTCATGACGAGGAAGCTCTATTTTCCATAATTGCTGATTCATCGTAATCCACTCTTAAGGGAACAATAATTGCAAACAGGAACATTTAGTGCATTAAAAAAAATACGTGTCACTGGTTAGACACATTTATCAAATATATATAGATCAGTGAAATATATGTCAGTCTCATCAATTAAAATTTAAGCAATTAAAACAATTTAGATTGCTTTTCATGTCACATGGAGATGTGCAGACAACCCAATCCTACATGCACTGCAGAAAGTAACACACTAGCAGGAATTATTTGATGTTTCTGAGTTTTGATGTTTGGTGCGTACTGATTTTTCTTTATCCATTTTTTCTGGAGTTTTAGCATTTCAACAGTGCAGGAGTGGAGGGCTGCTTCCTGGTCCTGTTGGTATGAATGGGCTTTTATGATATCACTGCTGAAACAGACATACAGTAAAATGGAACCAAATGTTTTATTGAAGATTTGTGAGCTTGAGACTGTTGTGCAATTAATTCTAATGTCATTCATCACTTGTGGGTCATCTCTAGTACCTATAGGATTTTCTTCTACATTTGCCATTTATGGGTGTGAATGCCTGTGGAATTTTAAGGGAGCGGCTTATATTCAGGTATTCTCTCTCCCCTCCCCCAAATTTTAAAGGTGCGGGTGTGGCTTATATTCGGGCCAATGCGGTATTTTCATTGCCAGATTTATTGTTTCACCTGAAGCAGCAAATAGGCTACTAATGAGCAGCCTTGTTAAGAACACTGGTAAGCAGCAACAGGGGTCAATCCATTAAATGTCCTGCATATTTCCCTAGAAGCCCCAATTGAAATATGGTCACAATCACACAATACATTTAAATCATTCTTATACCACTTTAACAGTAAAAAGAATTACTATTATTATTATTATTATTATTATTATTATTATTATTATTTATTTGTATCCCACCCATCTGGCTGGGCTCCCCCCCCAAAGAATCCTGGGAACTATAGTTTGTTGGGGTGCTGATCTCACTGACCTACAGTTGCCAACACCCTTAACAAACTTAACACTTCCCAGGATTCTTCATGACTGCTAAAGTGGAATAAGAGTACTTTAAATCTGTGGATGTGAGCTTAAAAGTAGCCCCAAAATTGCCCCAGGGCACTTGAGAAGCCCAGTGAATGTAATTAACCACAATAAAAAGTGGAGGGTAAATCACCCAGAATTTTAGAAAGCCGCATAATTGTTTGGGGTCTCTGCAGTTCACTTAAAACCTTTTGGCAGGCCATATTTGGCCCGCTGGCAGTGGGTTACCTACCCCTGCTTTAAGTACCAAGAAGATGTGCTCTCTGTAATTTGAACCGATGACCAGCTTTGTTGCTGTGTCCTTAACCAACTTAAGCTTCTAGCTCTACATTGGAGTGGCATAGTTACCAGGGTTTATACAACTGTAGCTGCTTCACAGATTTCAAGGAAGGGCAGCAGCTTGCCTAACAGCCCAAGCTCGTAAAATGTGCTACGAAGCACAGAAAACACTTGAGCAACCAACTCATCCCCAGAGGTGAGTCTAACAGCACACCCATACTGTGAAGCTGCTTCTTCAGTAGAAATGAGTTGCCGAGCTGCCTTTGGGCATCGCCTCCACAAGTACAAGCAGTAGATTTTTCTCTAAGAACATTTTAGTTGAAGAAAGTACCCCCAAGGATTTTAGCACTCTAGGGAGTTGCCTAGTCTGCCATTTTAAGTTAGGTTGATCCTGTCAAGAGTCCTTGTGCTCAAGACAGGTTCTGGACTCAAGTTCTGTTTCCGTGAGCCCTTAGAACACCAGTTCATACTGTGAGAGAAGAAGGGGAAACTGTTGATTAGGATTGGGCTTTGCCATAGCATTTGCACACGTCCCTTTCGTGTGATAGTTGAGAGAATCTGCTTCCTCCTGTTGGGCAATCCCCTCTGCCATGTTTGTGCATGGTTTGAAAGTTAGAGTTGTTGTTTTTTGACTTGCTTCTGCAAACAAATGCCTCGATTGCCAAGAGTTCCCTGTTTGATCACACCGCTTCAAAAATGTCAACATGTTCGTGTTTAAGGCACTTGGGCTGACACTGAGTTCTCTCATCATCCCATAAGCTACGGAAACCAAGGAAGATCTCACTGGTCAATGAATGTGTGCATGAATGAGTAAGTGAATGAATTAACAGCTGCTTGTGTTTTGGTCCCCCTCAAGCAGATGAACTAATTTACCCCTTAATTCCTTAGGCATCTACTTTTCTGCAATTTTATCTTTTTTATTAAAATATCATGATGTGGATATACAGCAGTACCTTGGTTTAAGAACAGCCCTGTTTACGAACTATTCAGTTTACGAACTCTGCAAAACCGGAAGTAGTGTCCCAGTTTGTGAACTTTACCTCAGTCAAAGAACGGAATCCAAACAGTGGAAGGGCACCGGCGGTGGGAGGCCTCATTAGGGAAAGTGCACCTTGGTTTAAGAATGGTTTTGATTTAAGAACGGACTTCCAGAACGGATTAAGTTCGTAAACCGAGGTACCACTGTATACCATCACACATGCAGGTGGTGTTGATAAATGTAAACTCTGCCTTTCTACAAGGAGAGGAGGCAGCTTACACATCAACACAGTACATGCAAAAATAAATACATACCCTAAAAACAAAGCAAACAAGTAAAACCAAAAAGAGTTAAAAACAAGCAATGAAAAGCAAGCGTTTTAAAAGCAGATCACACAACTGACTATTAGAAATCATAGGACTGTAGTATCCTCCCCTCCTTTGGCTCATTTTTTCTCCTTCAAAATATGCAAGCAAATAGTTTGTTTCAATATCACAGCAATCTACCTTCATTTTTCATTGCACTACTTCCAATATTTAAAAAGTGGTGCTCACCCTCCAAAGAAGAAAAGGAAGATAACATCCTCTATCAACCTAATCTGTGTGGGAGTAGGAGCATGTTGTTCTTCAAGATACAGTCATACTTCAGGTTGTGAACACTGCAGGTTACGTCTTTTCAGGTTGCGCTCTGCGCCAAACCCAGAAGTACCAGAACGGGTTACTTCTGGGTTTTGGCGCTCGCACATGCACAGAACCACTAAATCACACTTTGCACATGCGCAGAAGCGACGATTTACGTCACACGCGTGCACAGACGCGGCACTGCGGGATATGAACGCTGCGGGTTGCAGACGTGCCTCCATCATGGATTACATCCCCAACCTGAGCGTCCACTGTACACACAAGTGTTTTACAACAGATACACAAATGAAATGTAATCAGCTGGTGAGCCTGCAAGAAATGGTTCAAGCTGTACTTTTCTCTTCCTAGCTCCCCCAGAAGAAAGTAATAAGGTATGGGGAGAAATTGATTTCAGTTTTCATTCAAAGCTGAATCTATCAAATTTGCACTTTCTGAAAGAACATGAGAACCAAAAACACAAACGTCCTTCAAAATTCACCTATATCTGAATTTTGTGATGCAGTTCTCCCATCATTTTTTTACAAAAATGCAACTCTTAGGAGAAAGTGTGCATACAAAATGCATTACAGTAGTACCTCGGGTTACAGACGCTTCAGGTTACAGACTCCGCTAACCCAGAAATAGTACCTTGGATTAAGAACTTTTTCAGGATGAGAACAGAAATCGCACGGTGGTGGCACAGCGGCAGGGAGGCCACATTAGCTAAAGTGGCACCTCAGGTTAAGAACAGTTTCAGGTTAAGAACGGACCTCTGGAACAAATTAAGTTCTTAACCTGAGGTACCACTGTATATGAGTTGAAATTACTTTACAAAATGTGTACATCAATCAGAACAGCATACAAATATGTGTTTATGAGGAGAAATTCACACAAAAATGCTGGATAGTTTTCATGAGGCTTAACAACAATAAAAATAGATTGCAGATTGCTGCAGAAATGCGGAGAGCTGAATTTAAGGTTGGAAAAACAAGAAACAGAGAGGTGAAAATAACAGGTCCTTCTATCCATGTTCAGGGGGCATACTGGAGTTGGCAGTCAGCAGGACCAGAGCCAAAAGCCAGTGGGGAGATCCCTTTTGTTGCTCTCCTTATCTCTCTGTCTGTCTGCCACCACCTCCCCTCTTTTCCCCCATCATCTCTCTTCCTAAGCAACCAGCACAGGGAGCGCTTGGCTTCTGAGCAGGTTGCCAAGAAGTGGAATTCACTTTCTCAGTGCCCCACTGGTTCTCCTAAATTTCAAAACTGCACAACTTGTAGTGGAGATGACTGGAGGTTATTGAGTGAGTGAGTGAGTGAGTGAATGGGTAGGTACGAAACATAGGAAGCATCTTGGTCCATTGGTCCATCCAGCTCAGTATCTACACTAACTGGCAGAAGTTCTCCAGGGTTTCAGACACAGGCCTTTCCTACCCCAGCCTGAAGATGCTACAGCTTGATCCTCAGATCTTCTGCATACAAAGCAAATGATCTTCCACCGCTGAGCTGCAGCCTTAATATGGTACAAAACTAACTGAATAAGGACTATTACAACTCCTCATACTCTGGATATTGCTATATATTGATGCTGGGCAATGATGGTGTTTAACCTTTCTTCAAAGCTGCAAGCTTCCCTCATTCCTCAAAGTATGGCACGTGTTATTTCCTAGAGAGAGAAAGGCACCCTTCAGAAGCTCAGAGGCACCTGTGTTATTCCTTCACATATTCCATAAAGGATCCCTGACACTAGCAACGGGGC
Source organism: Lacerta viridis (assembly GCA_900245905.1). Taxonomy (NCBI): domain Eukaryota; kingdom Metazoa; phylum Chordata; class Lepidosauria; order Squamata; family Lacertidae; genus Lacerta; species Lacerta viridis. The sequence continues at coordinate 107,597 of OFHU01002742.1, read as the reverse complement.
TGAGACTTGACTCAAACAAAGCCCCAATGATACACTCAGGATTCAGCTATAAAGACCCCTGGAGAAACACTGAAGCCTTGAGAAAAACTAGCTATTTGAGGGAACTGAAAGTTGTTTCACAATGTCAAAATGGTAAAAACAGCAGTGTCAGCTGTCAGCCAAATTACACTGGATTATGCTCCTCCCTCTCAGTTTCCACCAGCCCCTTCCGAGCATTTTGCTTCCCAACCTTTGCCCGTGGCATTGACCTGTGTGCGTATCTCATCAGGACAAGCTGCAGCCCAACGTTCAGGATCTGAGCACTCCATTCAAGTGAGAAACCTCCTCTCACCTAGCTGAGTCCCTAGGACCTATGGCTGCCTGCACTTTCCCCTTTTCGGGGAACTCTCTAGGAAGATGGCTGGGACAGGTGGCAATGGTCCTTATTCTCTTGGTATCTTTTTGGGGTGAGTTGAGCCTTCTCATCTCTTTTAAGTTGCATATTAGCAAATGGGTGCCTGCAACTCTTTCTGTCACTGCTGCTGTTCCACCATCAGTGCCTACAAAATCAGTGCTTGGTTGTTATAGATCCCACTAGACCAGAATTGGATAGAACATGGTTGCAAGGGGAATGATGACCCACTGGGCTAATTCTGGTGGACCATATGGTGTCTGCTAGTTGCTGGAGCTCTTGGAAAGAAAGATGGAGTAGGTAGCTTTTTGTCTGAACCAGCAAACCTGATAGGGTGAGAAGAAGTTGGATTGTTGTCTACTTTTGGCTGGTCTGGTGTCTGGTAGTTACAGCGGTTCTTGCAAAGAATGCTTGATTTGATGAATGAAGCTTTTTTGTACTTCAGCACAAATCAATACTCTGGATTCAGGAGCACTTAGTTATACCAAACTATTAAGAGATCTTGAGTATATAATCTGGCTTTTTGCAATGCATTGGTAGACTGCAAAGGCTCAATCATCACAGTATATATATATATAAAATCAACCATGTATATCTAAAGTCAGCCCTCTCCAGGTTTAGTCTTGGTCTTATTTCAGGATAAGTGAAAAACAAACTGATGGGTATCTGAGCATGTGCGGAGTGTTCTCACCACTAATTAACTTTCTCTCCTGTAGGATTCAGATAGAGCCTTCATTAAGTGCTGCTGCTAGAAACGGAAAACTAGGACATGTTCATTTTATCTCCAGTTGTTATAGAAAGGGAGACTGTAGATTAGTATGAGGAAAAGCAACTTGTACGTTCCTTCTTAAGTGGGGGAAGAAGGAGAGGTAGACCAAATATGCTAGCCATGTAAGTCGATCATAGGGTGGCTACATGTCCTTACAGAGGACATTCTTCTCTTTGAAGAGCTGCCAGAAGACAGCTCTTGATCTGAAGGTGTCCTCTATCTAAACGGTCACCCAATGCAAGTTTGGTTTGAAATTAAAGAACCATGGGAGAGCAGCATTTAGTATCTGGACAGAGTGCTTTAATTGTGCAGATCAATTTTCCTAGCCTAAACCAAGCGATTTCTCAATCCAACCCATTTCTCAATCCAGCCAGAAACATTATCAGAGAAAACATTTCCCAAATTAGGATTTGGTCAACAGATGACACAGTTTACTAGTGAAACAAATATTCAGGTTTCCAATTTTATTTGCACATTTCTTGGAGAGTTCTAGATCAAGAGGTTTACAAATTTTCTAAATAAATCAATTTTCTAACCAGAATTTGCTAGTATGTTATTGAATCCCACTCCAAAGCAGTAGCAGTGTCCTTATTGTGCAGGATAGGTGTTCAAATCTTTAAGAATGGGTTTTACAGACAATTAACAAAACAGGGTCTACTTGAGAAACAATGAAAAATTCACAGTAGCCTGAAGTCTGCAATGGATGCAATTAAAGTTAGTAATCTCCTAAACCCATATTCATCCAGCTAATCACTTTTAGCCTCTTTCCTCTTTTAGTTGCTAAGTGGCCAAATTCCAAACACCACAAGCTTTCATTTCATGCTATTCTCAATTCCTATCCACTTAAACTAACATTTCCTGCTTCAAGCAATCTCCTCCTCACTCTGCTCCAAATAACACTCCCTTCAAATATCCCCAATGTATTTTAGAAACATGCTCCTCAAATGTCTTTTTAGCATACTTATTGTGTGCTTGCATTTATTTTGCAAAAGTTTTTTTCCTTCGTTTGCTGAGATTTAGCCTCTAAATCAATCAATCAATTACTGTGTTTGACTAAAAGCCATTGCAAATTCAATTACAGATCCAGCAAGTCAATTAAAACCTGTTAAAAGAAATCCAGAAATATACATTAATTTTGTTGTTTAGTCGTTCAGTCGTGTCTGACTCTTCATGACCCCATGGACCAGAGCACGCCAGGCACCCCTATCCTCCACTGCCTCCCGCAGTTTGGCCAAACTCATGCCAGTCGCTTCGAGAACACTGTCCAACCATCTCATCTTCTGTCGTCCCCTTCTCCTTGTACATTCATTTACAATAAGTCAAATTAATGAATCGCCTGCACTATCTACAGCATTATCTTTTTCCCAGGCAGGCACATTATGAGAGCAGCAAAATAACCAGACTGTACAACAGTGATGGGATAAAATCAGACCAATTCTTTATTGACAGCAGCAGGCAAGGCAAGGGATGGCATGGCATGGCATTGGGTCTCAGGATCGGTTCATCATTCCACAAGCCCCATGTTGATGGAATGGATCCACTGGGTTTGGATTGCTCCAAACCTGTACAATGGGAATCATCCAGTGTTGAACCTTGCCGTGGTGCAAGTCAAGCAAGCAAGTTCTCACTGGGGGACCAGGGTGCAGATTCCAATACTGAACCCATGCTTGGGTTTGCCATGGTCAATTCTCCCCTCAGGTCCCTTATGGGGGTCCCCCTATACAATGTTGATCCTCACCAATGCCATTTCTGCAATCATACAATGTTCTTCCGCGTAACAAAGAAAAACCATAATTTCACTGAGGGGAAAGGTGAAAAAAAACAACTCCAGCCAAGTGTCAATCAGTTTGAGAGAGAAAAAGTTCATTTCCGGCCCAGTCAACCAGTGGCTCAAAATTGCTCAGTGAAGGCTCTAACCTGAGGGTGGGCAGATAGGAAGCTCTCAAAGCAAAATGGCTATGAGCTCCAGCGGAAGCAGCCTTATATATGCTTTGCCCTCCCCTCTTCAGCAAGGGCTTATGGGACAGCTTTTTCCCATGAGCCCATCACAGAGAGAAGATACTGTGCAAAGCCTTGCCCAATGGAGTATATAATGGGCGAGATTTTCTACCTCACCTACCCCACAAATGCAAAGTCTTAAATGGATTTAGCCTCTCCCCAGACCAACCATCTGTGTCTGGTCAAGCGTTCTGACAAAGCGATGTTCCAGACACTGTCGAACTATGTCTCACATGGTAAAGCATCAGAAGACTTCCAGTAATGGGCTATAACAAATCTGTCAGCCACTAGTGGCATTTAGACTGGGTTTCTGGGACACTTGCTGGGATAGAAATAAGGAACACCACACAATCAGAATGGAATCAGATCAGGCCACGACTTTATTGACTACAGATTAGCATAGACAATGGGTAACCATTTACTTCTGGCCAGCCTGACGGAAATAACATCAAGGGTCAACCCAGCAGCGGGGATTCCTATGACTTACATCAAATAGTGGGATCCCCACAGGGGAGCACGGTGGCCCAAGCCCCTGACTGGACATATGGACAGAAGCAACTCCTTCCCAGATCCCTTCAACGAGATAGCCTTGTTCAGGTGGGGAAGGCAGAAGCTACAACCTCCCCTCCATCCAAGACTAAGGTCGCCCAATGCCTAAACCACCAAAGTTGTGACGATTGCTATGAGATAGGCAAAACCCTTCAGGCCAGTGCAAATTTGGCTGATGGATGAATTCCAACCTGGCCCTGAATACAGCAGCCAGCATTGCCATAGCAAGACCAAAACTGTTGGAAAGTACTGTTGGGTTGGTTGATACAACAAGGAGAACCAGGTGTCAAGTCTGGCACAAGGCACCTTAAATCTCCAGGGAGCAGACCTGAGGGAAACCTAACCGCTCTGTCAGGACATTCCCCAAGGGCAGTCATACAGGGAGGACCCAGATAAGACTGGGATCATTGCCAGAGGGAGGGTTTTTTTAAAAAAACAAAACAATCTGGAGGAGCAGGGCTACCCAGGAACTATGTTGAGGACTCCAAACTTAAAGGTACAAATCCAGATCCTCCAAAGGAAGAGGTTCTCAGGGCCAGAAACAATTGTACACCTGCAACTCTTTTCTAAAAGGGAGTGGAAGGCTCCAGGGGACAGTGCTGGTGTAGAGAAGAGCAATCAACTCTAGTCCCCTTATGGAAGGTGGGGAAGAGGGAGCTCACCATTGCACTAAAGCTTTCTGGGTTTGCTACTAGTGTACTAATAATGTTAGCAGGGTTTCAGAGCAAGGTCTCTCATAGATCAAATCAGCCAGTGAGCTATGCTCATCTTTTTCTAGTTTTGTGCTGCATGAGAAAATGTCCTTTGTCCAGAGATTATGAAATCTGAGGCTTGCTCAATGTTTCAGAGAACCATCTATTTTGTTCGAAAAAGAACAATGCTGATAGTGCAAAGTTTTTTGAGATGTTGCTGGGTTTGTTTGTCTTTTTTAAAAAACAAAAAACACCATAGTCATAGGAACACAAATGTAAGTTGGTAATAATTATTCCTACTTTGAAATGGTATGGGCCCACTTGGGCTGTAAGCTTATAAACCAATCTTGCTTACCACAGAAGAGGTTAGGAAATTCAATTTGAAGACAGATTCCCAAGGAAACCGAGATTATTTTCAAACCTTTGGAATAATTAAGTTGATTGTTCATTATTCTAATTTGATGTCTATCCATGTTGCTATCTCATTTTGTTCCGTTGAAAGATAGTTGAGGGGCCATAGGACAGTATGGACTTGCCTTGCCATGGGTAGGCAGTGGCCAGAGGCCTTCTCAGAGTGGTGGAGGAAAGCTCTGTTGGTGCTTTTCTATGCATGTAGAACCAGAAATGGGAGCAGGACAGAACAGGCCATGAATCTGCCTTCCCTCTCCAGACTGACCCCAGACATGTTGTGAAAAGATGCCAGACCTAGAGCTATTGCTGTGAAATCCCTCCAATTGTCATCAGTGGGAGGAATTTTTGAGACTGGAAGGAAAAGAGCAGAAAACAGTAATTTTTCCCCAACCAGGAAGCTGGCTGGATTGCTCTGTCCATTGATCAACCTGGGGGGGGGGGGACAGACACACCCTGATTTTCCTTATTTAAACTCTGCATTTTTTTCAAGATGTCTTTTGCCAATATTTATCCATAGCATCCTCATATTTGTCATCTTTCAATATTTTAAAGCTAAAGAGAGATTGAAAGATCAAGAAGTAGGCAGACAATTGAAGGAAAGAACTCAACCAAAGAGTAAAACTTAGCTGACTACCACCCCATGACTTTGCAGATTTATTTATTTTTTGCAGTTTGGACTATATATGTGTGTGATTGGCAGATGCACATATTGGCTAAAACCCATTACAGTACAGTGGTACCTCGGTTTTCGAACGTCTCCGTTGACGAACATTTCAGAATTTGAATGCCGTAAACCCGGAAGTAAATGCTTCGGTTTTCGAACACTTTTCAGAAGTCAAACATGCCACACAGCTTCTATATTGAGTTTTCCGTAAGAAAATGCTTCCAGAAGTAAATACTTTGGTTTTTGAACTCGAACGGTCTTCCGGAACGGATTATGTTCAAAAACCAAGGTACTACTGCAAGCCAAGGCAGCCTGAGGGAAGCCTGCCATAACCACTGCTGGGAGGCAAGCTGAGGAGAAGACAGGAAAATAAGAGGGAAGGTGGTTCCACCAGCACGCATGGAAGGGGGCTAGGCAGGCAGGAATTCACCTGTGAGGGGTGAGAGCAAGTGAACAGGTGGGTGAGCTGAGGCAGCCTCTGGGGAACTTGCCGTGGCTGTTGCTGCATTGGGAGCTAAGATGAAGGTAGGGTCAGAAAGGCTGAAGGGGATGACTGGTGTCCACATCAGGAAGGGGGCTAGGCAGGCAGCAATTCTCTTGGATAAAAAATACCTCCGCTGCACAGAAACTGCTTCCCAAGATGGGCCTCACCTGTTCCCCCCCCTCCATAGCACTTCAATTATATATCATCTTTTGTGTGTGTGTGTGTGTGTGTGTGAGAGAGAGAGAGAGAGAGAGAGAGATGCAAATGTCTGCATGTGTGCCTGGGATGGAGAAATACACATTCAGTGTGTATTTCTGAAGGAGAGAAACGAAGAGGAGGGGGTATGCATGCATGTTTGTCTGAGAAGGAGGAAGAGATGTGGTGTGGGTGTGTGGGTGGGTGTAAGAGAGCTAGTAAGTTTAAGGGGAAGTAGTGTACTAAGAGAGAATTCCTTGAATATGGGAAGGAAAGCGTACCATGTTAGATTGGCACAATGTAGTCAAGTGATTCATGATAGAGGGAAGCAGGGGGGAAGTGGGGTGTACAAGGTTACAAAATCACAGTGGGAAGAGCTAGTGGGTCTGTACCAAATGGGATTTTTTTGGGGGGGATGTCCCAAGTAGGGAAATAAAAATAAGTGGTATACCAATTGTGAATCACCCAGTAGGGGAGGGAGGGAGAGGGAGAGGGAGAGAGAGGAGGAAGAAGAAGAGGTGGAGGAGGAGTAAATGTAGCGTACAAAAGATATCAGGCATGGAGTAGTGGAAAAAACAGTGGGGCAGGGAAAATCATGCTGGACATGTTCAGAGGAGCCTCTTAAGCAAAATCGCATACAAAAAGTGTGTGTATTATGAAAAATTTGCACTGAAATGCTGGTGAATTTAAATGCCTTTTTGTTTTGTTTTTGTTTTGTTTGTTTTTTTAAATCAGTGTGAGGTGGAAAAGTGGAGGAGTGAATTTAAGATTAGAAAAATGAGAAACAGGGAGTAACTGAAATTAACAGATTTGCCTGTCGCTACTGGGAAAAGTAGATAATGGCATAGTGTGGACAAACGCCAAATGTTTATGTTCTGTGCTTTGGAAACGAATACTGTGACCTCTGCTGATGTCAGAGTGTAACTGTCAAAGTTCGGAGCCTTGTGCTGTTAATATGTTGCAAGCCTCTTTAGCAGCAGCTGCTTGTTGACAGTTTATCAACGGGGTGAGGGCAGAGCGAGAATCTTGGGTCAGGTAGAATTAATTTTGATTGGTCTGGGAAACAACAGACTCCGATTAGTTTTGGTCCATGAACATAGGACAGTTAACTGTCAATTGGAAGAAATGGTGTCAGTTGAGAAAATCAGTTGATGAGGGACATGGGAGGTGAAAATCAGAGAAAACTGAGCTGGATATCTGAGGCCTGAGTATTACGCTATTCCTCCCTGGTGCCAAAACATTATTATTATTATTATTATTATTATTATTATTATTATTATCATTATTATTAAATTTCATTTATGAAAAGACTGAGAAAAGAAGAAAGGGGAAAAGTGAGTGAATGGAAAAAATATTGTTACAATACCATTCTTTAATATACAGGTGTGTATTCTTATTATCCTAATACACATATAATTATCAATAACTCAGTATATTCTGTGTAAACTCATTCTAAATGTCATTGTATTTATGCAAAGAAAGCCTGCGTCTATAAGCTGTCAATATATGAATCGTGAAAAAACTTCACTTTGTTGGTGAAGGTCAGCTAAAGTCAGCTAAGTTAAGGGGGGAAGGCGGGGCTGCATTCAGACCATTTCATTTTCCTGATGTTTCCTTGCCTAATAATTTTCATGTAATGTGCGATCTTCCACATGATATAAAAGCTGCTTCTGCAAACCCAGCGGAAGTTCTATGTTCATTGCTTCCAGGGGAAAAAATATCCATTTGCAACCCTGTTAACCCCCAAAAATCATGGGATAAAATTTGGGGCAGTATTCTGAGCACACAGTTCTTTACCACCGTTTTCAGGGGTGAATCGCAGAGAAACAGAAGCACACATGTGTCACACGCCACCCACTGGTGAGAATGAAATTTAGTGCAACATGGTATAACGATCAAAAATACATCTTTCCAGTGTAAAAGGAATGTTGTAGAATGGGACAGAAGCACTAGCATTATAACCAGGGAAACTAATGGAATAATCCTCAGGTCTGAAGGCTGAGAGACAGAAAGAGAAGCTCAGCTCAGCTAGGTTAAAAGAAAGAGAGATATGAACAATAAAATACATAAAATAAAATCATTGCTATTCATCTCATTGCATAGTAACACTCCTTCTGCCAGCCAACATCTCACTACTGCTACAACACCTTATTTATTTTGAAGCAGTAGAAAAGGTATAACTAACTGAAGGGAAATATATTTTGGAGCACGATCTGGATCATTTGACTGGGAAATTAAAATTAAAGTAAAAGTTAAAGTCAATTTAAAATTAATTAAAATGGCTAATCCACTTTCCGAAACTTGTGTACCTAGGTAGTGGAGCTTGGAGTTCACCTCTTGAAGAACCAGCCCAAGCTGAGATCAGGTTGGTGAATGGTTCGAGTCGCTGCAGTGGGAGAGTCGAGGTGCTCCATAATGGAGAGTGGGGCACTGTTTGTGATGACAGCTGGGGCATCGAGGAAGCCAGAGTAGTATGTCGGCAACTGGGCTGTGCAGCTGCAATATCAGCCCACCGTGAAGCATATTTTGGAAGAGGAGTTGGTCGCATCTGGCTAGATGAGCTCAGATGTACAGGGACAGAATCAGGCCTCAGTCAATGCCCAGCAAGGGCTTGGGGAGACAACGACTGCCATCACGGAGAAGATGCTGGCGTTATTTGCTCAGGTAGGTTATTCAGCAAGGTAAACACATGTCCTTGATCTGATGTGCCTCCCTACATGCCCATGGAGGTGTGAATTTCAAAATTTGTGTTCTAGAGTCACAGCACATCATGGGGATGTTGCAGTGAAATGCAGGATAGCAATCAAATGCAGAGTCCAATCTGGGTAAAAAAGTAGAATTGCATTTATTGTTACAAATCAAAATGCGGTTAATGAGTGTGATTAAAATGAAAGCTGCCTGAGACCTTTCTCATCATGCAGCTATAGGGATAGGATGCATGGTCTGTACGCCCCTGAGCACAGGCACCCTCTTTGATTTAGATCATGTATTTTGTAATCTAGACGTATATTTTTGCCTTGAATCAAGTCTGCAGCTTTATGTAAGTAAACAATAGTTTTATATTGTTACATTACAGACTTCTGTGTTGATATTTTATTTATAGAGGGATAAATAAAGGGGAAAAAACCCAGACTCCCAAAGGTATCCTGGATAATTTTAGAAAGCTGCACAGCTTTGTCCCAAGTTTCCATGTTAATGCTGTAAAGGGTGATATATATATATATATATATATATTATATATATATATTATATAATTTATCTTACTCTGCTAAACCAGATGCTAATCTTACTCAAGTGAGTAAGAGGAATAATAATAAATAAATCATATATCCTATCCTACCTTCCAAATCCATTCCAACACATGAAGCCATTGATTCCACCCCACCCCCTTAGTCATAAGGTGGTGAGGGTGGTTACTGTTTTTGCCTTCAAAATGTAAATAGAGCTGGAGGAGAAAGTCAAAAGTGTGACACTTTCCCACTTCCTTTTTCAGCTCTATGTGCTTTTCAAGGCTCAGATTAATTCTAATGAGTCTCATTTTTACCCAGACTCCTTGGAAAGTGAGGTGTGCATGCACTCTCTCTCTCTCTCTCTCTCTCTCTCTCTCTCTCTCTCTCTCTCATCTGGGGAGGGTAGAAAGAAGTGATGAGAGAGGGGGAGTCGCACCCACAGCATTCATTCAATATAACAAATTTGCCATGGACCTAGAAAGGTTGACAACCCTTGAGTTACTTCATGGAGGGGATATGTCAGTCAGGGGTGATTAACAAATGGCAGATAGAAACCAAACAACAGTGTCCACTGGTGATGCTATGTCTCTAGAACTCTGGGAACACACCAAAGAAAATGGATTCCATCAGCACCCATGTTCAATATGCACAAGGAATCTGATGGGCTGCTGACAAAGGTGAAATAATGAAAGCATCATTGGTTTTGCTGAGAAGGTGAATTATTATGTTTGCATGTGATTTAAAATGTTGTTGTTGTTGTTGTTGCTGCTGTTGTTGTTTAAATGCTACTTTAATGTTTTCCTTTTTCCCTTTTCTTTCTAAACAGAGGTGAGACTGGTGGGTGGTTCGTCTCCATGTACTGGCAGGGTCGAGTTGCTTCATAACCAGAGATGGGGAACAGTGTGTGACAATGGATGGGACTTAGCTGATGCCCATGTTGCATGCCGGGAAGTGGGTTGTGGAGCTGCTCTAAAAGCAACACTTGCAGCTAAATTTGGACAGGGATCTGGCCCCATCTGGATGGATCAAGTGAACTGCACAGGGGATGAAGACAGTCTAAGGAAATGTCCGCCAAAAATGTTGACAGAACATAGCTGTGCCCATAGCAAGGATGCTGGTGTGGAGTGTGAAGGTAATGATCTATGGACTTGTATAACTAAGGAACTATGAAAATTAAAAATAATAATCACATACTCTGTCCCCCAGCCTGGAGAATATATATTTCAGCTACTCATTTAACCATGCGAAAGTAGTGCCTAGTCTAGAACTAGCAGCCAAATGACATATAACCTTAACAGCATCAGGAACCCAATTTGGAGTGAGACCATAATATGGGTTAATAATAATAATAATAATAATAATAATAATAATAATAATAATAATTAATTTATTTATACCCTGCCCATCTGGCTGGGTTTCCCCAGCCACTCTGGGCGCTTCCAACAGAACATTAAAATGCAATAATCTATTAAACATTAAAAGCCTCCCTAAACAGGGCTGCCTTCAGATGTCTTCTAAAAGTCTGGTAGTTGTTTTTCTCTTTGACATCTGGTGGGAGGGCGTTCCACAGGGCGGGTGCCACTACCGAGAAGGCCCTCTGCCTGGTTCCCTGTAACTTGGCTTCTCGTAGTGAGGGAACCGCCAGAAGGCCCTCGGCGCTGGACCTCAGTGTCCAGGTAGATCGATGGGGGTGGAGACGCTCCTTCAGGTATAGGCTGTGGTAAAGGTAAAGGTAAAGGGACCCCTGACCATTAGGTCCAGTTGCGGACGAGTAGGAGAGCTTTAATATTCAGATGTTTGAGGCCCCTGTGCTATGAATTGCTTTGCAAAAGAAGAAGAAGAAGAAGAAGAAGAAGAAGAAGAAGAAGAAGAAGAAAAAAGAAGAAGAAGAAGGAAGGAAGGAAGGAAGGAAGGAAGGAAGGAAGGAAGGAAGGAAGGAAGGAAAAAAAGAGGAAGTTCCATTCAATGGGGCCTCCCCCACTATATATGTTTGGGCGGAGTACTCTTGGGTGAAAGAACCCCAACAGAGATGTAACATGGCAAAACATGTAGCAAAGTAAAGCATGTAAAACCCTTTAAAATGTGTCCCTCCAAGTGAATTCCAAAGATGACCTGCTTGAAAGCTTCTTCCAAAGTTTCCTACTAATCCTGTCGTAGAAAAAAACAAACATGTTTTTAAAGCTATGAATTGGTTTACTTACAAACCTTCCTTAGGTCACACTCATGTGCTTTTCCATACAGCAGTCAGATACTTGCACTGGCAGTAAAATGTAGCTTGGGTACAAAATGGTAAAAGCTCCTAAACTATTGGCATAGGGAAATGCTAATTTCGGACTCCATTCTGGTCTGAAACAAAAGAGGCTGGTGAAAGCCATGCAGCTAAGCTGGAGCAATCAGCTCATATGTCCTAACACACCAAAAACACTGGTAGACTGAAGGAAACTAAGACTTAATTGTCCATTTTATCCCAAGGCGAGGGGAAGTGACATAGCTAAGTCTGGCTTTAACTTCTTTGTGCATTAATTAGACTCAAGCATTTGGTTATATGAGGCTGGTTATTCCACACTCATTACAGGCTTGCTCCTCAAATCTAAATGGGTACCAGAATGAAGGGCAAAGGGTGGCTTGCCTGTCTTAATTAGCTTTTTACACTTGCTGATTCCAGGAAATTAGTTTCTAGTACACCACTTAATTCACACAGGTCTGGCTTAACACTAAATGCCAACATATACGAGATCCAGGAATTTAGGGGAATACAGCACTCACAAACTCTGGCACCCACAAACTCATAACACTGTGCATATCTGTAGGCATCCCAGAGAATCAAAATAAGATTGTGGTAATAGCAGAGGACAGGGAATTGGTGGAAACACAGTTATGCATGAAACTAACTCCATTATTTCTCAATGTTTTCCTCCTTCTCAGAACCCCCTGAGCTCAGATTAATAAATGGCCCCAATCACTGTTCTGGGAGAGTTGAGATCCTGCACGATAAACTCTGGGGGACCATATGTGATGATGATTGGGACCTTGATGACGCTGTGGTCGTGTGTAATTATCTTGGCTGTGGAACTCCTATATCAGCCCCACGAGGTTCTCGTTTTGGAGCAGGAACTGGTCCCATCTGGCTGGATGGTGTTAACTGTACAGGATCAGAGACTGCCATCAGCAAATGCCAAGCAAAAGACTGGGGAGTGCATGATTGCACCCATACAGAAGATGCCGGTGTTGTATGCGCAGGTAAGGCACACTGTCCCCCAATGAGAAATGAAGCAAAGAGCATGGGAGGATATTATTGTTCAACTATTGTGTATTAGTGGATAATCCTGGCCTATAAGAATCCAACAAGTCTGTACTTCACAGAATGGAATCCTAGAGTGGGGAGGGGTCTCTTGTAAGTCATCTAGTCCAAGCCTATGCTTACTTCCCCCCACCCCAAGGTATTTCAGTGATATTCTCCACCTATTCTTGTGACAGGGTGCTCAAGGAATTCTCTGCAGGATTACTTTTTTTGGTGTTTTAACTCTTTTTGTCCCATCAGAGCTCCGCCTAGTGGATGGCACAAGTCGCTGCTCAGGGCGGGTCGAGGTGTATCACAACAAGCAGTGGGGGACAATTTGTGGTTCTGATTGGGATATGAATGATGCCCACGTCGTGTGCAGGGAACTGGACTGTGGACAACCTGTAACAGTGGCAGGCAGCGCACAGTTTGGCCAAGGATCTGGTACTATCTGGCTAGACAGAGTTAACTGCACAGGAAAAGAAGCAGCTCTGAGTGAATGCCAAAAAAGACCCTGGGGAGAGCATACCTGTGACCACAGCAGGGACGCAAGTGTGGAGTGCTCAGGTAATTTTGTACTATGTGATGTAATCAGTCAAAGCAGTGCAAGTCCTAGAGAACAAGTTCAAATCCATTCTTCATTACAATCAAGTACTCTACCAAGGCAAATTATCTAGATGGAAGCTCTGAAGGAAGTAGGTTGTGGCCTAAAAAAAAATGGCAGAAGTGTTTGGCAATCACTCTGAAAGACAATGCGAGTATTTAAAATAGTGCCAGTTCCACCAAAAGCAACTGCAAACCAGCTTCTTTCTACCTTCCTACTAGCCAATGGCAAGAACTAGCTAGACTGAAACTTCCATAATTGTTTTCTTCAGTCTTTGTCCTAGAAGAGGTTCTAACAGAACAATAGCTCATAGCAGCAAGCCATTAAAAACCATCCAGCATCTTCTAGTCTTCAGTGTCCACTGCAGAAGTTTCTTTCCAGCCACTAGCAAAATGAAAGCCTTAAAATGTAGCACTCTTCAAGTCAAGGGTGAGGAACATTCAGCCCATGGGCTTAATTGGGCCTGCTAGGCCTCCCCACTTGGTTGAACCAACCATGCCCACCTGTCCTACACCTGATTTCATATATGACATCAAGTGCCAGGTAGGTTCAGTTCAACCTGGTTCAGTTGAAAAAAGTGTTTTCAGATAGCACCTGCAGAGCCCTAAAGAAAGTGCTCTTCAAGAGGTGTCACAATAATTATTATCAATTAAATTTGTTGGTCACTTTTTCTTGCCCAAGGCAACTCAAAGCAACTTACAACCAAACAACACCGCCCCGCCCCCCATTCATTAATCCCAAGGTGGGGAATACATTTAAAACATCCCAGCCACTTCTAACTGACCACAGATACAGTGGTACCTTTGGTTGCGAACAGGATCCGTTCCGGAACCCCGTTTGCAACCTGAAGGGTCCGTAACCTGAAGCACTGCGTCTGCGCATGTGTACGGTGCAATTCAGTGCTTCTGCGCATGCACATGATGTCATTTTGTGTGTCTGTGCATGCGCGAATTGCCAAACCTGGAAATAACCCATTCCGGTACTTCCGGGTTTGACGCATTTGTATCCCATGACAAACACAACCTGAAGCAATCGTAACCAGAGGTACGACTGTAGTTTAAAGCCAAAGGCCAAGTGATAGAGGAAAGGTTTTAGCCGCAATGAACAACAACAACAACAACAACAACAACAACAACAACAACTTTGTTTATTTATACACCGCCTATCTGGTTGGGTTACCCAGCCACTCTGGTTAGCTTTCAACACCTATAAAAACATAGTAAAATATCAAACATTAAAAGCTTCCTGATGCAGGGCTGCCTTCAGATGTCTTCTAAATGTTGTGTAGTTCTTTATCTCCTTAACATCTGATGGAGGGTGTTACACATGGTGGGCGCCACTACCGAGAAGGCCCCCTGCCTGGTTCCCTGTAACTTCACTTATTGCAGTGAGGGAACTACCAGAAAGCCCTTAGAGCTGAATATCAGTGTCCAGGCTGAACGATGTGGGTGTAGATGCTCCTTCAGGTATACAGGGCCAAAGCCGCTTAGGACTTTAAAGGTCATCGCCAACACTTTGAATCGTGCTCAGAAATGTACTGGGAGCCAGTGTAGATATATAATGATGGTGCTAGGAAAGCCTTCCACAAGACTGCCAAGGTCTTCACAAAGTCCAGCAATCAGCTGGTTGTCATGTCTTGCAAAGGAAAGACCCTTGCAAAGCCCCCTGCAAGTCCCAGCAATTAGCTGATTGTTGGTGGGTTTCCCATCTGTCAAATTTAGACTGCAGAGGATGGGGGAGATAATGAGCTGGGCGACCAACCAGATAAAAATCCTTTTTGCTAACAGCTGATAAAGCACCTGCAGTGAACAGAACATTCCATATATTAACAACCCTTTAAGAAGTCACATGGAGAGGAGCCAATATGAAGATATAACAGCTTGCCTAAGGCTACCACTTAGCTACTACACATAAGTCTGGGGAAAATCAGCCAATCTTTTCCAGTTGAGCCTAGACACCAGCTGTTTGAACTACTATTTGTCCTTTTGGAGACAAACAATAGGGGTTCTGATTTCCAGAAGCCAATCAGCCAGGCTAAAGACACAGTTGTAAAGGAGAGAACCTCTTGTTTACATAGTCACAGAGATGACCAGACCCATGTACTGCACCTGCATTGCTTTCACAATGATCAGTAACACACTTGAGTAACTTCAGTATTACTGGATGGATTGCCACAAATGGGAACAAAGGCAAGGGAGGTTGGGGAACTGGAAGGTGGAAAAAATAACCATGCCTTTGACTGTTTCAGACCCCCATGAGATCAGACTGGTGAATGGTACAAGTCGCTGTACTGGGAGAGTCGAGGTGCTCCACAACCAGCAGTGGGGGACAGTGTGTGATGATGGTTGGGATCTGAACAGTGCCCAAGTCGTGTGCAAGGAACTTGGCTGTGGAGTAGCCTTGGGGGCTCCCCGAGGAGCTCAGTTTGGAAGAGGTGAAGGCAACATCTGGCTGGATGATGTCAAATGTAAAGGGACAGAAGCTGCCCTCAGAGACTGCCGCCTCAAAGCCTGGGGAGAACATAATTGCAACCATGGAGAAGATGCTGGCGCTGTGTGCTCAGGTAATGGGAGACCACTAGGGAGCACCATACTATGGCCTTAGAAAGTGGCTAAAAGTTGAATGAGCTGTTTTGTCAACAGTGGGTTTCTCCAGAGCTCTACTACTGCTAATAATTATAGAAGAGGAACAATCTTCAATAGATCTTTCTCCCTTTCTTCTTTCCTTCCTTCCTTCCTTCCTTTCCACATCCCTCATTAGATAGACTCAACAGGACACCTTCCTAATTTCATCCACCCCTTTAAACTTCATCTGTTTATTTTTATTTTTATGGATACATACACAATCTGTTTTCTGAGCACATGTTCCACAGAAGAAGTTCACAACATAAGTAAACAAGCTCGCTATTTCAGCACTCTAGAAATCAGCTAATATTTTGTTCATGTTTCTTTTTTCTCTGTTTTATATTCAACAACTACACAGAAAGTTGTCCAGTTTCCAAACAAGGAAGAGGAGCACTCTGTCTGAGACATAACCAAATGATACATTAAAATTAGGGATGGGTAATCTTTTTTTCTCTCAAGGCCATATTCGCATGGGAGTAACCTGCCAGGGTCTGCATGCAGCAGTGGGTAGAACCAAAATGGGCCGGGTTTCACAACATTGTAGGATTGCATAACTGTCCTTCTCTCCCTCTGTGCCACCCCATGTCTATGGGCTGAGTTAAATTAGGCCAAGAACCACAAGTTCCCTACCCCTGCAATAAATGCATGGTCATATTTCTTTAAAACAGAGGAGGAATAGAACCAGCTGTGAAAGGCCAGTCCAGATTAGGGCTGTCTGAGGGGGTTTCAACTCATTCCTCCATTGTGTTTTCCTTATGAAAATTACCTCCCCACTGTTGGGAGGCTGTAAATGTCCATTTCTGAGGCAAACATCAGCATTCATTGAGGGAAATGGCATGGGGAACAGCTTATCATGGGAAGAAAGATGACTTGATGCATTCATGTCCTTTGTGAGATGGGGTGCAGCCTCCTTAGCTATTAGACATAAGATGTTCAAGAACCTTGCCAATAATGTATTGGCTTAATGAGTGGTGTCCTTCAATGTTTTATTTTCCATCAGAACTCAGGCTGGTGAATGGCTCAAGTCGTTGCTCAGGAAGAGTGGAGATCTTCCACAATCATCAGTGGGGCACTGTGTGTGATGATCGCTGGGGCCTTAAGCAGGCTGAGGTCATCTGCAAAGAGTTGGGCTGTGGCGTCGCTTTGAAAGCTCGTATGAAAGCTGCATTTGGACGGGGAACAGGGCCCATCTGGTTGGATGATGTGAACTGTCAAGGAACAGAAACAGCCCTCAGTGAGTGCCCAGCAAGCCCTTGGGGGATCAATAACTGCAATCATGGAGAAGATGCTGGTGTTGAGTGTGCAGGTAAATTATATTCCGTGCTTAATGGTTTGGAACATACATGTTCCTATTACATAAACCTGAGTCCCTTTTGCATGAAACTTTGGATACCTTGCACCGCAGGCCACTGTCTTCCAAGCTGGGGTTGGTTGGGATGCAGGACCAAGTCTTCTTATTTGCCTAGACTGTGTATAGTGGAGAAGGACTAGCAGCAGGGAAACATGGCTCTAGCACTTCAGAGCAGGAGTGGTGAGCACCAGGGAAACTGAAATACTTTTTTTGATCTGGTGACTGAATGATAACTAGGCTTTCAAGTTTTACAATGGTTTGTACTGCATTCGGATAGAGAAAGACTGAAAATGAGGTAAATAAGCAAAGGATACTTTTTCGCTTTGAAGGAATTTGTCCTTCATGCTGCCTGTTTAAATGGTAACCATTCTTTGCAAGATTCTTTGCATTTCTAATTTAAAGCTAAAAGTTGTTAAAACTCAACTTATTTTACAAGTTGAACCTATGTAATTAGAAGTGAGCATTACTGAGTTCAATTTGTAGGTAACTATACATAGGAGTGACGTCGTGTCATATGGCAAATCAGGGATGTGATTCCAAATTTCCCCAGCCGAATTCCAGCTTAACCTCTACACCATCCACTGCCAGCTTCCTGTTTTATGACCGTCTGCTGACTCTCATAAGCTGGCTATTGTGCTATGTACTGCTGATCTATCTCCCACTTAAGTTTGAGAAATTCCCCGGAAGGCATTTTGCAGGAGATAATCAGCAGGGACAGGAAAGGAGAATACTGTGTACAACAGGGGTGGCCAACTTCCAAGAGACTGTGATCTACTCACAGAGTTAAAAACTGGCAGTGATCTACCCCCTTTTGGGGGGTTCAGGTCAAAGTTGTTGAGCTTTTTTTTAGGAAGGAAAGCCCTGTTTTGGGGTTCACGTAAAAGTTGTTGAGCTTCTTTAGGGAAGAGGAAAGCGATGCGATTGAGCTTTTTTTAGGGAGGAAAGCCCTGTTTTTGGTGGTTCAGGTCATTTTAGGGGTGCAGGGCAAAGATGTTGAGATTTTTTTTTAGGGGAGCCAAAGTTTTTTAGCTTCTTTGGGGGGAGCCACTGATCTACTGGTGATCTACCACAGACGTCCAGTGATCTACCGGTAGGTCACGATCTACCTGTTGGACATGCCTGGTGTACAACATCTGTGCTAAAATAACTCCACTGGTCACCAATACAGTATGTCACCAGGCCACATTTAAGGTCTTGCTGTTAGTATAGAAAGCCCAGAACAAACTGGGATCAGCTTACCTCAGTGAGCATCTTGCCTTGTATATCCCAGATACTTCAATCCTTGGAAGAGGTACTCATAGTAGTGTCATAAGTTCCCACAGTTCATCTTATGTCTACTAAGAGCAGGGACTTTAGTGTGAAGGCACCAGTCCTTTGAAATGTGCTTCCAGCGTACATCAGGTAAGCTCCTATAGTTTTGGCATTTAGGAATCTGCTTAAAAATCATCTGTTCACCCAAGCTCTCCTTGAGGGGTGATGAGCTATGTTGATGCATCAGTTCTGATCTACTGATGGGTAATGTGTTTTGTACTTGCCAAAAATGTACTTTTATTGTTACTTAATGCTGTTTACCACCATGATGGTTCCCCCCACTCCCACAATGTGGGCAGCATAGGAATTTTGCAAATAAATAAAAAGAACTAAATGTATTTATTGGCAAACAGTTTTGGCAAAACCTTTATTTGTCAGAGTAATGGATAGCACTGGCCTCAGTCCAGATGAGATTAGGTATAACCAATACTAGCATGAGTAAAAATGAAACATCATCTTTCTTGGGACTCTTAAAATATTTGTGGCTTTGTGTTTCCATGTTATAACTTTTACCATTCCAGATCCAGTGGAGCTGAGGCTGGTCAATGGCAGTCATCGGTGTTCTGGGAGGGTGGAAGTGTTTCATCTCAACCAATATGGAACTGTGTGCGATGACAGCTGGGACCTAAATGAAGCCGCCGTTGTGTGTAGGTACCTTGATTGTGGATCAGCCATAGCTGCCCCCCGTGGAGCTCAATTTGGGCGAGGAGTCGATCCCATCTGGTTGGATGATGTCGAATGTACAGGAACAGAAACTTCTCTCACTGTTTGCAAGGCCAAGCCTTTGGGAACCAATGACTGTAACCACGGAGAAGATGCTGGTGTTGTATGTTCAGGTAATCTGCTCTGGTGCAGTATCCTACACAAAAAGGAGGCAGTGACAAGGCAAGCGGGTCATTCCTAGCTCCATAAATCCTCTCAAGGATTCCTGATCTTCACAGCAATCCCTGATTTGAGCCATTCTTTTAAAACACCGAACCACTGTCCTACATCTTCCTTACAAAGTCACCTCCTGGTGATTGTGGCTCCTTGCTTGAGATAAGGAGATTATCTGACTCATCTACCATGAACAGAACTTAATTTTTGCATGCCACCCTTTGTTTTGCAAACAAGAGGTATTTGATTGTATGTTTTAATTACACATACCAGCAGCAGAGTACTAAAACAAGTCCGAGCTCATAGTGGCAGCAGAGTAATGCAGTTTGTCATCTACAAAGTGAAATGGGATCAACTGACAAGTCTGTTATTTGTTTCCCCTACAATCTGAAGCTGACTGCATGTTCATGATGTTCATGATGGGGAACCATCATCAAATCCTGCTGATTTCTGCCAGCTGTTTAGGACAGCCCAGAATGGAAAGGGAAACAATTCATCCAAGTCCTGACATTGGTTTGTTTGTTTTTTAAGCCACTTGGAGTTGTTCTCTGTGGAGTTAATCATTTGACCCTCCTGTTTTATTCTTAGATGATCTCAGACTAGTAAATGGCACAAATCGCTGCAGTGGGAGAATCGAGTTCCGGCCGCCCCACAGTGATCAGTGGGGAACTGTTTGTGACCGTACATGGGATTTGCAAGATGCTGAAGTCATCTGCAGGCAATTGGGCTGTGGAAAGGCTTCAGCAGCCCCAGGCGGAGCTCATTTCGGACGTGGATCAGGATCCATCTGGTTGGATAATGTGAACTGTAAAGGCACAGAAGATGCCATCCAAGAGTGCAGCACAAATACCCAGGGGAACAATAACTGTAATCATGACCAAGATGCAGGAGTTGTTTGTTCAGGTAACCTGCTATGGCCACCTTGTTGTTTCCAAAATGGGAGTTGGGAATGACATGCCCAGGGATGGGGTGAAGAGATGGGGGGAAATTCTCTGTTGGATGTGATGGAGGAGCAGAGGGACTATTTGCACAAGGCACTTTGACTTCATTTCCCCCGTGCACACACATTTCCCTCCCCCCATCTTCTTTTTAGGGGGGCAGGCCCCCTCAATATTCAGAGGACCCCACGTGCAATGCCAGGACATCATGCAATGTCATGCAACACAACATCAGGACACCACATTGCTAGGGAACATTTTTCAGCCTAAGAGGCACAATCTCTTCTGCAAAGATTAGTTTCTACATGCACCTTGCTGTCCTTCCTCTATCTAGGTAAGCAAGAACTCAAAGACATGTTGTAGTCAGGCAAAAACAGTGAGAGGTGTGGCCTGGTAGGGCTGTATTAAGACATCCTGAGGCCCTACTATATGCCAAGTTTAAGAGGCTGCATAGCATTATCAAAAATGTGTGTTAGTCTAACAGAAGGGACAATAGAAACAGTCCTTTCTATTTGGTGCTTCTCTGGGAAGAATCACAGATTATAAATTTAACAAAATGAACAATAAGGCTTTATATTTGCATATACTGGTACATAGATGAGGATGCAAGTAAAAACTAGCAATCAAACTAAAACATAGATCTTGCAATAAGCCTGTTGTAGTCTGCACTTGACCTGAACCAGAGCTCACCTGCCACTGGTGCTGTTTGACAACAGATGGCCTAATGAAATTTCGATATAAATTAATAGTTGCTACAACTGCTTTGCAGCACCTAAACCTGCGGACAGCATGGATGTATAAACACAATATAGAAAATGACAAATAACTGAGTAGCCTTTAAGTATATTTTTGTTATGTCAGTATAATGTCTGTTTCAGAGCCTGTTTTATTTTTTAACCAATTGTGTATAAAGTGAAATTCAACACAGACACCCCTTCATATTTGGAGAGATGAGCATAGGCCCAAAATAATAACTTATTTAGTTTGTGCATAAATCTGGCACTGTGGCCTGGGGAGATGGATACTTCTGAGGCCCAGATAGAGAGATTTGGAGACTTCTGGTCTTGCAGGGAGAATGTCACAAAGAGACATGTGCTAAGATGTGGAATGAAGGGTGCACAATTTCAGCTTGCCTAAGGTCAGACAGCAGACTTGGGACAGCAGCCATGTCTTTTCCCCTCCTGCTTTGAAATTGCTTTCACTGAGCTTCTTGCTTTCCTTGTTTTTCCCTTGGTCATGAGGTTCTTTGTGTTCCCCATTGAAGTGATGGGCCTGCATTTTAATTTTCAGAGCTTGGCAGTTGCTGCAGATAAACTCTTATGCTCACAGTCCCCCAGCCCTAGTGTGGATGGGGAACCTTCCAGCCACATCCTTACACTTGTACTGATTTTTGTTCATATTGGGTTCTCTATAGAGTCATCCACCATCAATGTGGTTAACATCAGACTAGAAGATGGCCCAAACTCCTGTTCTGGGAGAGTTGAAGTCATGCACCAGCAGCAGTGGGGAACTGTGTGTGATGACGGATGGGGCCTTCCGGATGCCAGCGTTGTGTGTAAGCAGCTGGGATGCGGCATTGCTTTGGAAGCCCTACACGGGGCACACTATGGAAGAGGCCCTGGCCCCGTCTGGCTGGATGATGTGAACTGTACAGGCACGGAAACATCCCTGAGAGACTGCCGGGGGCGTTCCGTAGGAGAACATGACTGTGATCACTCGGAGGATGCTAGCGTGGTGTGCTCAGGTAACTCTTTCGGGGCATATAGCACACATATAAATCCTTAACTTGGAATGAAATAATAATAATAATAATAATAATAATAATAATAATAATAATAATAATTTTTTATTTATACCCCGCCCATCTGGCTGGGTCTCCCCAGGCCACTCTGGGCGGCCTCCAACAAATACTAAAATACAATACAAAGTCACAAATTAAAAACTTCCCTAAACAGGGCTGCCTTCAGGTATTTTCTAAATGACAGGTAGTTGTTTATCTCTCTGACCCCTGATGGGAGGGCGTTCCACAGGGCGGGCGCCACTACCGAGAAGGCCCTCTGTCTGGTTCCCTGTAGCTTTGCTTCTCGCGGTGAGGGAACCGCCAGAAGGCCCTCGGTGCTGGATCTCAGTGTCCAGGCTGAATGATGGGGGTGGAGATGCTCCTTCAGGTATACAGGACCGAGGCCGTTTAGGGCTTTAAAGGTCAACACCAACACTTTGAATTGTGCTCGGAAACGTACTGGGAGCCAATGCAGATCTCTCAGGACCGGTGTTATGTGGTCCCGGCGGCCACTCCCAGTCACCAGTCTAGCTGCCGCATTCTGGATTAATTGCAGTTTCCGGGTCACCTTCAAAGGTAGCCCCACGTAGAGCGCATTGCAGTAGTCCAAGCGGGAGATAACTAGCACCACTCTGGCAAGACAGTCTGCGGGCAGGTAGGGTCTCAGCCTGCGTACCAGATGGAGCTGGTAGACAGCCGCCCTGGACACAGAATTAACCTGCGCTCCATGGACAGCTGTGAGTCCAAAATGACTCCCAGGCTGCACACCTGGTCCTTCAGGGGCACAGTTACCCCATTCAGGACCAGGGAGTCCCCCACACCCGCCCGCCTCCTGTCCCCCCAAAACAGTACTTCTGTCTTGTCAGGATTCAACCTCAATCTGTTAGCCGCCATCCATCCTCCAACAGCCTCCAGGCACTCACACAGGACCTTCACCGCCTTCACTGGTTCTGATTTAAAAGAGAGGTAGAGCTGGGTGTCATCTGCATACTGATGAACACCCAGCCCAAACCCCCTGATGATCTCTCCCAGCGGCTTCATATAGATATTAAAAAGCATGGGGGAGAGGACAGAACCCTGAGGCACCCCACAAGTGAGAGCCCAGGGGTCTGAACACTCATCCCCCACCACCACTTTCTGAACACGGCCCAGGAGGAAGGAGCGGAACCACTGTATAACAGTGCCCCCAGCTCCCAACCCCTCTAGCCGGTCCAGAAGGATGTTATGGTCGATGGTGTCAAAGGCCGCTGAGAGATCCAGCAGAACTAGGAAACAGCTCTCACCTTTGTCCCTAGCCCGCCGGAGATCATCAACCAGCGCGACCAAGGCAGTTTCAGTCCCATGATGAGGCCTGAATCCTGATTGGAAGGGATCCAAATGGTCCGCATCTTCCAGGCGTGCTTGGAGTTGTTCAGCAACCACCCGCTCAATCACCTTGCCCAAGAATGGTAGATTTGAGACTGGGCGATAGTTGGCCATATTGGCCGGGTCTAGAGATGTTTTTTTAAGAAGCGGTTTGATGACCGCCTCTTTCAGCGGGTCTGGAAAGATTCCCTCGCAGAGGGAAGCATTCACCACCGCGCAGAGCCCATCGCCCAGCCCTTCCCGGCTAGCTTTTATAAGCCAGGATGGGCAAGGATCAAGGAGACAGGTGGTCGGTTTCACTCGTCCAAGCAGCCTGTCCACATCCTCGGAGGTAACAGATTGGAATTGATCCCATGAAACATGACTAGACAGGGCTCTAGCACTCTCCCGCCCCGGCCCTGCTCCCACGGTGGAGTCTACCTCCTTCCGAATCTGAGCGACTTTATCTGCAAAAAACTTTGCAAAAGCATTGCAGGAGATCTTGGGGTCCCTACCAGACCCCGGTGACAAAGGTGGTTCTGCTAGGTTGCGAACCACCTGGAAGAGTCTCCTGCCGCTGTTTTCTGCAGATGCAATAGAAACAGCGAAGAAGGTCCTCTTCGCTGTCGCCATTGCCACTTGGTAGGCTCGAAGTTGAGCTCTAGCCCGTGTCCGGTCTGATTCAGAATGAGTTTTCCGCCACCGGCGCTCTAGTCGTCTCAGCGACTGTTTCATCGCCCTCAGCTCCGGGGAAAACCACGGAGCTGTCCGGGCTCCATGCAATCGGAGAGGACGCTTCGGAGCCAGACAGTCAATAGCCCTGGTTAACTCTGCATTCCAGCGGGCCACCAGGGAATCAACTGAAAGGCCATCAACATGGGATAATACATCCCCTACCACTCTCTGGAAGCCAATTGGATCCATTAAGTAGCGGGGGCGGACCATCTGAATCGGTCCCACCTCCCTGCAGAGGGGAAGGGTCGCAGAGAAGTCCAGTTGCACCAGGAAGTGATCTGACCATGGCACTTCTTTTGTTTCACTTTTACTTAGTGTCAGATCACCAACATCCATAGAGGTAAACACCAGGTCTAAGGCATGTCCGCGGCTATGAGTTGGACCAGACTTATTCAGGGACAGCCCCATGGAGGCCATGCTTTCCACGAAGTCCCGAGCGGCCCCTTGTAAGGTCGTGTCGGCATGGATGTTAAAATCCCCTAAGACAACCAAACTAGGTGTCTCCAGGAGCATATCCGCCACGACCTGAAGCAGCTCGGGCAGGGAATCCTTGGTGCAGCGGGGAGGTCGGTACACCAAAAGGAATCCTGTACTGCCCCTATTGCCCAACTTCCAGAACATGCACTCAGAAAACTGGGTCTTCCCAATAGGACGCCTGGTGCAAACTAATGACTTCCTAAAAATCACTGCAACCCCCCCTCCCCGCCCAGATGGCCTGGGTTGCTGTGCGTAAGAGAAACCTGGTGGACAAGCAGCGGCAAGGACAGGCCCATCTGCTTCATCCAACCAAGTCTCTGTTACACATGCCAGGTCAAATCCTCCATCCACAATCAGGTCGTGGATGGCAGTGGTTTTGTTAATCATTGACCTGGCATTACACAGCAACACTTTCAGGTCATGTGGGTATCCCTTGCTGATTCCAGTATCCGTCCGGTCAGGACCAGACCTGGAGGCAGGGATAGTCCTCAGACAACGACTAAACCTGCCTCCTCGGTAATGACATGGTCTGGTCTTAGCGTGACTCCTCCTCCTGCCCATGATCACTGAGATCGGGTGTCTTTCCAAGACAACCCCCCCTGTGGAACCTGCCCCAGCCATCCTGTTGGCTGAGGCCCAATCCCAGGCAGCCCTACCCCTATCCCCTTAAAAAACAAATACAGACCATACACTAATTTAACAAAATAATAAAAATAAAAAACAAAGAACAACGCTAAAATTAAACTAAACATTTGCCCCACCCCAAACAAAAAATAATAAAATGATATAAAAACCACCATTAAAACAAATTAAAAGTGCAGCAGTGAGTGCAGGCCCCGCCCCCTAGGCCAGGTGGAATTGGCAGGAGAAGGGAGCGGCCTTCCAAACACTCACAGAGCAAGCAGCAGCAGCAATGTCCCAGGCCTCTCTGCAGGCTTTTAAGCTGTAACGGTGAGTGCAGGCCCTGCCCCCTAAGCCAGGTGGAATTGGCAGGAAAAGGGAGCGGCCAACTTTGAAGAAACAAAATAACTTTGAAGAAACTCCAACTTTGAAGAAACAAAATAAAAACAGCTTCAGAAAGCTGCAGTTGTGTGCAGAATATTATAATTTAGTTTGTTGCACTATTTATAAAAGTATCTCCATACTGCCATATCATAAAATATCAGTGCAAACGATTAAATATAAAACAGGAGGAGGAAATTCTGTAGTGACCAATGCAACATTTGTGAGCTTCTTTACATAATATCTCATATTTTGCCTAATATTATTTGAACTCCAATTAACATTCAACTTTTTTGTGTTAACTGGACTGATCTTCCCTAAAGCATAATCAGTAAGTTTAAATGTTTTTTTCTTTTCTAAAATTGTGTTTAAAAGAAGAAGATATGACCAACATAACAGTTTTGCAAACTCAGAAAATTATCTGTAACTTAGACAAATTTTCAAAGTGCTGAAATGGCATTGAAGTGGGTGCCAGGGAAGCCTTTCTGGGCAGACTGTTGCACAAGGTATCACCTCAGCAGGGAACAACCTGTGACTTCTTCCTCTTCTTCCTCCAGGTCCTATGCAAGTGCGATTGGCTAATGGCCCCCATTCCTGTGAAGGGCGAGTGGAACTGAATCAAAATGGCACTTGGGTCTCTGTGGGTGACTCTGGATGGGGTCTTAAAGAAGCCAAGGTGATATGCCGGCAACTGGGTTGTGGTGAAGCATTGTCGGCACCGACGGGAAACCAATATGGCAACGCTGTTGGTCCAGCCTTTCTGAATGAAGTGCAATGTATTGGAGAAGAAGCATCAGTCACCGAATGCTATGCCGCCCCCACAGGCCCCCATAAGTGCATCTGCAACTCCTACGCTGGAGCAGTGTGCAAGGGACATGCAGGTACTTCTGTGATCCAGCCCATTCTTAAGGAACACTTTAAGGGGTTTAGGGGAGCAAATCTGACAATTTTTACTGTCTGCTTCCTTCACAGCCTCTTCTACAGCCGCTGCAGTGATCCTGAGTCTCTTGGCTGCTGCTCTGCTCATAGGTGCTGCTGCTCTGCTCTACCTGAGGAAAAGGAGAGGAAAATCAATTTGGGTTAACCCTTTAGCTGGGAGAGGAGGTAAGAATGTGCCAAGCAATTCTCCAGCCTAGCTCCACCTGATTGGCAATCCCAGGGCTAGTCTGCACTGATGTTTTTGCAGAAAGTAACCTGTGCAGTTCCCACCTGATAACCATCTCCTGCCCTGAATAGCTCACCTCTTCCAGGTTTTGTTTCACTTTCAGTGCACAAGTTATAAAATAGTGTCTCTGGAGTGTATCCCAAATGCTGCATACAAGAACAAGAATTCCGCATTATATACATTTATTTAAATTCAGTACAGTCATACCTTGGAAGCCAAACGCCTCGACTCCCGAACAAATCAGCTCCTGAACGATCGAAACCCGGAAATGAGTGTTCCGGTTTTCAAATGATTTTTGGAAGCCGAATGTCCGGCTGTAGTTCCTGTGGTTCTAATAAGAAGAGAGCGCAATGGAATATGATGGGATTTTGGTGACTTGAGATCACTTGTCTGGGAGCCCAATCCATTCACTTTTTTTGTTTTGTTGCAGAAGCATTTATGGAAAACATCACTGTTGGATCGGATATGGTCAATGGCATTCGAGAGATGTATACCCGGGGTAGAGAGCAAATTGCATCTGAAGGTGACTCTGATGGTGACACCATCCACCTGGTGAAAAATACTTCTGACTCAGCCACAGATGACGCCAACTGAGAGACAGAGAGCAGGCGATGGTTCAGATGCTTGTGAGAGATAAGTTTCATTCTGGAAGATTTGTTCTTCCTTCTGCCATCCCCTTGCAGAAGGACATATCCTTCCCACCAGCTCTTGTGCCATCACCACAAATGTTCAGAGACTTGGTGTGTTTTGCTGGGATCCCTAGAAATATTAAGATATCCTGATTTCTGGGAGTAAGGGACATTAGGAAGGGACAGAAGACAACAAAGTAGAAGACCTAAGACATATCAATGGTGCCAAAGCTAGGGGAGTGGGGAGGTTGTAGAAAGTTTGTTTCAAAACTTTGCCTTTCTTGTCATTAACCTTGCTGTAACCATTATAGCACATACTGATCGCATAGTAAACAGTAAGACCCAGGAACTGGGCCTCCTGCTGCTATTCTAATGCATTTGCAAGAATTGTTTCAGTACAATTTTCCTATTGGGAAAGGGGTCAGATTCTGACAAGTCTCTTTACAACATGATAAGTAAGGTGATACAGTCCTTGCATGAGGACTGTACCACTTTGTTGATCATACGCCTTAATTGCCATTTCCTCCCACCATCCAAGTGCTAACCAGAACCAACTCAGCTTAGCTTCCATGTTTTTATGGGGCAGCACAGCCTCAGTTTCCTTGCTTTTATCTAACCCGTAGTAAATTGGCCAGTTGTTCAATGAGGGAAATCGTTCAATTGCATGTGCTGTTCCAGATGAGTTAAATTTTGGATTTGCCTGTTTATTAAACATTGATACTAGACTTAAGTTTGTCTTGTAGCATGACCCTAAGCACACCTACTCAGAAGTAAACTGCAGTCAACACAAGTAGGATTGCAGTCTTAACAGGGAAAAGCAAAAATGGGACAATCCCAATTCCCGAGAATCCAGGATGGTTGTGAACATAATCATTCTTCCAGCTATACCAAGAAGGATGCCAGACTTCACTCTCCAGACATCCTGGAGAGTGAAGTCAAATGGGCCTTAGAAAGCCTTGCTAACAACAAGGCCAGTGGAAGTGATGATATTCCAGCTGAACTATTTAAAATTTTAAAAGATGATGCTGTTAAGGTGCTACACTCAATATGCCAACAAGTTTGGAAAACTCAGCAGTGGCCAGAGGATTGGAGAAGATCAGTCTACATCCCAATCCCAAAGAAGGGCAGTGCCAAAGAATGCTCCAACTACCGCACAATTGCACTCATTTCACACGCTAGCAAGGTTATGCTTAAAATTCTACAAGGCAGGCTTAAGCAGTATGTGGACCGAGAACTCCCAGAAGTGCAAGCTGGATTTCGAAGGGGCAGAGGAACCAGAGACCAAATTGCAAACATGCGCTGGATTATGGAGAAAGCTAGAGAGTTCCAGAAAAACATCTACTTCTGCTTCATTGACTACGCAAAAGCATTTGACTGTGTCGACCACAGCAAACTATGGCAAGTTCTTAAAGAAATGGGAGTGCCTGATCACCTCATCCGTCTCCTGAGAAATCTCTATGTGGGACAAGAAGCTACAGTTAGAACTGGATATGGAACAACTGATTGGTTCAAAATTGGGAAAGGAGTACGACAAGGCTGTATATTGTCTCCCTGCTTATTTAACTTATATGCAGAATTCATCATGCGAAAGGCTGGGCTGGATGAATCCCAAACCGGAATTAAGATTGCCGGAAAAAATATCAACAACCTCAGATATGCTGATGATACAACCTTGATGGCAGAAAGTGAGGAGGAATTAAAGAACCTTTTAATGAGGGTGAAAGAGGAGAGCACAAAATATGGTCTGAAGCTCAACATCAAAAAAACTAAGATCATGGCCACTGGTCCCATCACCTCCTGGCAAATAGAAGGGGAAGAAATGGAGGCAGTGAGAGATTTCACTTTCTTGGGTTCCATGATCACTGCAGATGGTGACAGCAGTCACGAAATTAGAAGACGCCTGCTTCTTGGGAGAAAAGCAATGACAAACCTAGACAGCATCTTAAAAAGCAGAGACATCACCTTGCCGACAAAGGTCCGTATAGTTAAAGCTATGGTTTTCCCAGTAGTAATGTACGGAAGTGAGAGCTGGACCATCAAAGAAGGCTGATCGCCGAAGAATTGATGCTTTTGAATTATGGTGCTGGAGGAGACTCTTGAGAGTCCCATGGACTGCAAGAAGATCAAACCTATCCATTCTCAAGGAAATCAGCCCTGAGTGCTCACTAGAAGGACAGATCCTGAAGTTGAGGCTCCAGTACTTTGGCCACCTCATGAGAAGAGAAGACTCCCTGGAAAAGACCCTGATGTTGGGAAAGATGGAGGGCACAAGGAGAAGGGGACGACAGAGGATGAGATGGTTGGACAGTGTTCTCGAAGCTACTAACATGAGTTTGGCCAAACTGCGGGAGGCAGTGAAGGATAGGCGTGCCTGGCGTGCTCTGGTCCATGGGGTCACGAAGAGTCGGACACGACTGAACGACTGAACAACAAATACCAAGAAGAGGAGCAACAATATTGTGCTCCTATATTGCAGTTAATGTTGACCACTGTAGACTGTGTTCAGATACTGTTTCAGCAGTGATCATCTAACCAGGAACCAAATTTAGCAGGACGTGGATATGATGCAATAATGTTGCCAAGCTGGCACCAAACCCCAGTGGAACCCATTACTAGAAATAGCTCAGTCATAGAAGTTTGTCCGATACCTTTCTTTAAAGGGGGGGGGGAGAGATTCTGCTTCAACTCTTGCACAAAAAAACATGATGCACATATTTTTATTTCCGAAACTGGAAACTCTATAGGACACACTTATTCATTCATAATCAGTTTGCATAATTGGTTTACATAGTCATCCCCACTCCTGGTTTAATATACCTTGTCATAAACCAGAGAGGTGCTTGTGTGTTTCTTGTTTTCTCTCCGGCTGAACTTGCTATCTCTCCTCATTGCAGATGCCACCACACAGAATCCCCAACCTTCTTACTGGAATTCAGATTGCCTCCATATATGTATTTATATTTCAATCCAAGGGAGTAGGTTAGAGGAGAAGCAGCAGCAGAAGCAGGAAAGTGCCTGAGCAAACAGCAAATCCCCCTTTCCCCAGTTTACTGTGCCGCTCTAGGGGTCACCTTTACTTCTCCCTTGTTTGTTTTTTTAATCCTGGAGTTGCTGGGCTCTGGAGACAAAGCAAGGTGGGGCAGGGTCGCCAAGAGCTGCTTGACCTGGCCAACTTTTTTTGACAGAGGCATGAAGAGGCAACAACAGGCAGAATGCAACTGGTGCAGCGCAACAAATGTAGGGTTGTGCAAGGGAGGCTGAGTGTGGCTACTCTCCCCATACTTCCTAGGGATATTTATGAATCAAGTGAGTTCAAATCCACGTTGGTGAATATTAGCA
Source organism: Lacerta viridis (assembly GCA_900245905.1). Lineage (NCBI taxonomy): Eukaryota > Metazoa > Chordata > Lepidosauria > Squamata > Lacertidae > Lacerta > Lacerta viridis. The sequence continues at coordinate 76,759 of OFHU01002742.1, read as the reverse complement.
CAGAACAGGAAGTGATTCCGGATTAGCTGATGCAGAGCTTGCATATATGATGCAGCATGCGGGTGAGGCTAATACACAATCAGAGACTTCCCATAACACAACCTTTCTTTCTTTTTAATAACTACACAGAATTCTCTCTGGAATCATTGGTGCGGCGGGTAGTTCATTCTGCATTCATAAAACCAGTGCTTTTTTTCTTTAAAAAAAATGTTTAGGGGTACTCTCATTTTGACTCAAGAAAATCACCATTTTATGCTTCAAATCAGGAAAAATAAATACAGTAAATGGACAAAAGTAGAAAGATTCACAAAATGTTTAGGGGTATGCGTACCCCCCAGAAAAAAGCACTTCGTAATACAGTAATTAAACAGACCAAATCACTGTTTCATATATAAACATTATTAGATGAGAATGGGAGGGCAGGAAAAAAATTTCTACCTATTTTCAGATGATGATTACCTTAAAAAAAAACCTTAAAAAAACCCTATTGAAATGCTAGAGCAGTAATAGCATGCAAAAACCAGCAGGTGGCAGCCATCATTTTCAGTGCTAGATCCTCCTTAAATAAAATGGGCGTTGGGGTGAAATGCTATCTCCTTGCTATCTGTCCCAAGGCACAGCATCCTGCACAGGAAGTATTGACACATCCCAGTCTCCAAGGGATCCAGTATTTTCTCAGTGCCTGCAAGGAAGGATCATAAGGGAGGAGCAGAGGGGGTCTTGCTTTTGGGGTGGCCACTGACTGCTCCATGTCCATCAAGACCAACTCACCCCGCCTTCAAATTATTTGCCTGACTAGCTTAAAGGGCTGTGGTGGCTGGTATTCAGTAGCAACAGGGTGCTGAGGACATTTCACATCTTCCTCCTAGGAAATATGTAGACAATTAACCTTACCAGTACAGTGGTACCTCGGGTTAAGAACTTAATTCGTTCCGGAGGTCCGTTCTTAACCTGAAACTGTTCTTAACCTGAAGCACCACTTTAGCTAATGGGGCCTCCCGCTGCCGCGCCCCATCATGCGATTTCTGTTCTCATCCTGAAGCAAAGTTCTTAACCCGAGGTACTATTTCTGGGTTAGCAGAGTCTGTAACCTGAAGCGTCTGTAACCTGAAGCGTCTGTAACCCGAGGTACCGCTGTGTGTCTTTTTGAGTTAATTCACTAACTCAGGCTGGTTCTCTGCAACAGCAACAGCAGGGAACTTTACTTTTCCACACACACATACAGGGTGAGAATGTTATAGACTACATTGTGTGCAACCAGGAGTAAAGAACTTTACAGTGGGAGAGCAATCGGCAAGCGACCTTCAGCCTCTCTGCTTGGAGCTAGTGGGCTTCCAGGATATCACGAAGGACATGCCGCATGAGATCTCCGATGTACAACAGGGGAAACACAGGCTGAGGTAAAAGTAGAGCAATGCTGAATCTTAAAATAGAGTGTCTTTGTATTTGAAACAAAATAAAAAAATTCCTTCCAGTAGCATCTTAGAGACCAACTAAGTTTGTTATTGGTATGAGCTTTCGTGTGCATGCACACTTCTTCGGGTATTTTGTATGTTAAGTAGGCGAGCTTATGCAAAGCACAATCTGAAGGTGAGGAAATGGGCTGAGAAGCATCACTTTTATAGGAGACTGCTAAAATATAAACAAACCGTGTTTTATACTGAAATGCAGTCAGTTATTGAACAGGCCGCAACCGGTAGCGATTTCACAAAATTTTGACACTCTGTGACCTGTTAGGTTAATGAAACTAAACATGGGATTGGTGCTTTATGCCCAAATTGTGAGGCACTCATTTGAAGCAAGTGTTGTATTTTAATTCTGGACCAAGCCAGGAGAAAAATAAACAATAACAAAGAGAGAGATTCCTGGACAATTTGAATCGGTGAGCTCCAAAACTATAAAAACTCTTTACATACATGAACTCTACTGTACAGGCAACCCTCATAGGGACTGGGAGCAAAGTATCGTGGTCCCATTCTTTAGAAATGAGAGAAAATCTAACCTGGCCAATAATCACCCAGTTTATTGGACATTATATCCAAACTCTATATTTGTTACTTATTGGAAACGTCTGAGAATTGAGCAGAGTCGAACAATATCATTGGGGATCAACAAGTATGCTTTTGTCTTAAACTATTTATGACAGAAATATGCAGGTGCCCTCAAGAAATATCTATATGCTGTCTTTGTCGATCTGACCTCAGTCTTTGATAGAATCAACAGAGAGATGTCTAAAATTATGGAGGCTGGGGATGAATAGGTGACCATTGACCTTCCTGTACACTAGAAACACAGTGCAAGTTAGAGTAGGGAGAGATTACTTGGGGCGGACGTTTGAAACCAATACAAACACTTCAACAATTCAATGGTGTCTTCATTATATGACCACTGTAGTTGGTGCTGCTTGGTACTGTGGCAGCGCCTGGGAGCCACAACAAGGTAATGATCCTGTTTCAGGCTTCCGGTTTGCCTGCTCCCTGCAGCCATTCTGTTCCTCGTGACACAAGCAGCATATTTATTTAAACTACTTTTATTCTACTCTTCAGGCAAAAGGGGCTCCCAAAATGGCTTGCAATAATCAAGAATAAGATGGTCCCTGCTAAAAGATGTGGCACAAAAGGAACAAGGATTTTGAGGGAGGAGAAAAGCAAACTTGAAGACTAGATCTTAGCTACAAAGGTCTTGTAAGCGTTCCTTCCGCCAAGGAGGGGCAAAGCAAGTTCCCTGCAGCTGCTCCTTTTCTGACCAATGGATGTGGCCAGGTTGGTCCCCCCTCGCTGTGTGGTTCTTCCTGGAAGGATGGGGTCGCAGCCCCCCAGTGGCACATAGACCCCTGAATAATGGCAGAGGCCAGAGTGTGCTGCCCGGTCTCTAGCTCAAACTCTGTTGCCTGCCTTCACTGTCAAGATCACAGCTCCCATCTCCAGAAATTCACTCTCAAGAATCCAGTAACTCTTCTTCCTTCTCTCCAGTTTCCTGCCCTCGAGTCCAACTGTCACTCTCCAGTTTTAACTGGCAACATTCCAGTCTCCTTGACAATGGTTGCCTAGAGTGATTCATGATCTTCTGTTCTCTCCAGGAACATCTGCCCACATGGTCTTAGTCCCCAGCTTGTGTGCATAGGATGCCTAGTTTAGCACATAGTCACACAATGCATTAAAAACACATTTGAAGGACATGACTGACTCCAGCTGCATAACTAAACACTGATTTATTGCTATTTCATTATTATTTACAAAGCAAATCTAAAAGCTGCCAATGGTTTATTTAAATCAGAGGATGCCAAGGTATCCAGGGTGTGTCAAGGTTATAAAAAGTTTGAAGTCTTTAAACAACTCCTAACATTAATCATGTGTACTTCACAGAATCTCAATTCTCAGTCTCCAAAATGAACAGCAGCGATTCCCTAGACTGTGGAACATGTCCAACTCATACAAGACACAGAAATGCCTGTAGATTTGATCACATGTGTGTGCACGTGCTTCAGTTTGGGCAGAAGTACATGTGAGATCCATAGGTGAAGAGTGTGTTTGCTTGTGTGTGTGTGTGTGTGTGTGTGTGAGAGAGAGAGAGAGAGAGAGAGAGAGAGAGAGAGAGATACGGGGGAAGGTACTGACAAATTAATTTCAGAATATGCAGGCCAGCGCTCCAGATCACACCTAATGTTGCTAATTCAATGAGCCCCACTGTGCAGATGCATGAGCCATGTGAACATGGCAGGACTTTTAAGCAGAATCTCCTAGACATCACTGCTGATGTTGTTTCTGACACCTTCGCTTCTGTGGCATCATGGGAAAGATGCCGTTATCATTAAGCAATGGCTGGTTGGTGGGTGTATGGATCTTGGCATATACCGTGTTTCCCCAAAAATAAGGCATACCCATAAAATAAGCCATAGCAGGATTTCTAAGCATTTGCGCAATATAAGCCATACCCCGAAAATAAGACATAGTGATAGGTGTGGCTATGCAGCAGAGCGGTTAAGAATACGGGCAGCAACTGATGTAATAAAAATAAGACATCCCCTGAAAATAAGCCATAGTGTGTCTTCTTGAGGAAAAATAAATATAAGACAGTGTCTTATTTTCAGGGAAACATGGTAGATCTCTGGATATGAGTCATTTACCCTGGTCCTGCAATCGGATTCAGGCATGCAAATAAATTGCTATGTATGGCTCTCCTTGGATTTGCTAAAGTGTGTTTGGGTGGTGGGGGAGAGTAAGGAGCCACATCCAGTACAATGGGGCTGTGCAGTGTTCCTATCCCACAAAAGCACAGCTACACAAAATGGTCACGTTTGACAATGCTGAACAACGGTTGAAGAAAATGAATCTAGGTGCTCCTGTCCCCCAACAGAGCTTACATTACTCACTTATTTCATACAGAGAAAAGTTAGGAGACCCCTTTTATGATGCTTTTTACTTGTGGCTATCTCTGTGTAAAAAGACACATCAAGTTTAATTACTAGACTTGACAATTCCCAAAGATTTTAGGCCATTAACGGCAACCTCCTTGTTGTTCCCTCTGCTCCTACATACTCATCCAGGCTAACATCTACCCTGTGGCTGCAATCCTAGACACATTTACCCAGGACTAAGGCCCACAGACCTCAATGGGATGCGCTGCCGAGTAGACATGTAGAAGACTACTCTAAGGTTTAGGGACTATTCTTCTTCAAAAATATAACGGATAGAATAATCTTTCCACCCAAAATAAAATATATACATACACACAATAATTGCTGTATCAGTTTGAACTAAAATGACTATATATAACTAATAAAAGAACAAGTAACATTAATGGGAAGAGGTTCACCTGCCCCTCTCGCAAATGCTGCTCTGCATTTGACAATGGCCAAATACATACCCTTAGGAAACCCACAAGGGAAACATGATGGCAACTGACTATTTGCAGAACCTGGAAAAGCAGATCTCCTGCTGCCTTTGAACAGAGGAGGTCCCTCCTTCCTACAGGTTCAGCTATGCAGTGAGAAACCCAGTCTGAAGAATGTTTGTGGGCAGACCCTTAATCTCTTATATTTCACAGAGATTTTGCCTAAAAAACAGAGAAGCATGATGACACAGATCAACCCTGAGAGGACTTCACCGGAGTCCTCTCTGCTTGAGCTCCATCCTGGGAAACGTTAGGGCAGTACAGTACATGGAGCGAATTCCCCCTCGCCTTAGCTGCATGGTCAGCAACATCCTCTGAACAAGCCTTGCAGACAGAGCCAGTGACTTCTAGACAGGAGTCCGGCTGAAAATTGGAAGAAAGCAAAAAACTGGGCAATGAATTATGTTTCCAGTCACTGCAGAGGGAAGCAATCTTTCCTGAATGCCCTGGTGAGTCTGTCGCAGTAGCCAGATCACTGGGGGCAAGGAAAAAGCAGATTATTCACACCTTCTATTATGTCCTGAGCTAGGTTGTCCCCAAACAAAGTCAAGCTATGTCCTTGAGTGGGGTCAGGCATGGAAGAGGAATGAGACCTATCAGCAAACCCAGAAGAAACCTCAGCACAACCTCTAGCATTTCCCTCCCTCCGAAAGGCTGAAAGGAGTCAGGAGGTAGTAGGTAGAACACGCTGAGCCTGGTTCCTTCTAAGCTCTTGACACATCTTTCTTTTCTTTATCTGAAACGTCTACCTTCTCTTCAGTCTCACTTGCTTTCAGTTTGCTCTTTGCCTGCGACTCTGTGCATACCAGAGGCTTGCTTTTCTCGGCCGCTTTCTCCTTTGTGTGGATCCTCTGATGCGTCACCAGAGCGCTCTTCTGCCGGAACCTTCTCCCGCACTCGAGGCAGCGGTAGGGCCGCTCCCCGGTGTGGATCCTGCGGTGTATCAGAAGATCCGAGAACCTGGTGAACCGCCTCTCGCACTCGTCGCAGGGGAAGGGCTTCTCTCCCGTGTGGATTTTCTGGTGCCTGGTGAGGTCCGACGGGTAGCTGAACCTTCTCCCGCAGACGCCGCAGCAAAAGGGCTTCTCTCCGGAATGCGTTCGCTGGTGAGAGATGAGGTTGGAGCGCTGGATGAACCGCTTCCCGCATTCCGCGCAGGAAAACGGCTTCTCTCCCGTGTGGATCCTCTTGTGTATCTTCAGCGTGGAGGAGGAAACAAACCTCTTCCCGCATTCCAGGCAGATGTAGGGCTTCTGCCCCGTGTGGATGCGTTCGTGGACCTTGAGTGCGGACTGGTGGCTGAAGCACTGCTGGCAGTGAGAACAGCGGTAGGGCTGCTCCCCGGAGTGGACTCTTTGGTGGCTAACCAGAGAGGCCCGCTGGGCAAAGGATGCGCCACACTCAGTGCAGATGTGTGGCTTTTCCCCCGTGTGAATCCTCTGGTGTCGGGTCAAGTGAGACAGCTGGCTGAATCTTGTTCCGCACTCCATGCAGCGAAAGGGCTTTGCTCCGGTGTGGATGTTCTCGTGCTTAGCCAGGTCAGATGGACGTGCAAAGCATTTGCCACAGTCGATACAGATGTGGGATTTCTCCTTCCTAGGAATCAGCCCGGAAGCAGAACGTGTTCCCTCTTCCTTGGCCCCTTGATGAAATGGACCACCAGCTCTGTTTGCATTCTTGGCACCTGTAAGATTGGGGAGGGAGGGGAGAGAAATCCTGAAGTCATCTGTGGGTTCCTCAATGCACTAATGTGACTAACATTTATAGATGAAAAACCATGTGCATTAACTATGTCATCAGCACAACTCATTCTGCTTCTGGCCAAGGCTGTGTGTATGCTGCAGTTCTGCCTGAGTGCAGAAGAAATGCAGAAGTGTGTGGCTGTAGGCATGTACAGAATTCAAATTTCCCAACACTCAGCTTTCTTTTGTTCTAAAGCAAGTTTCTAGTCCTTATGACTATGAAAATATGCTTGTAGGTAGATGGACAAAGCACATTTTTCTGACCAATGTATGTTTTAAGCAGCCAGAGAGGTGTGGCGTAGCGTGGGTTGTCAGCACCAGGGGCAAGGCAAGTAATTTGCACCCCCTAACCCAACCAGATGCCTAAGGGAAATCTGCAAGCAGGATCAAAGCATAACATCACCCTCCCCTTCTGTGGATTGCAGGAAGCATTTCTGCTATTGAGGCCAAGCTGCTTAAAGCACAGGAACCCCTTTGAACCAGAATGGGAAATATTCTCTGCATGAGCAGGGGCAAGTGAGGAGCAGAGAGCAGTCATTTTGTCATGTAGGAGGCCACTAGCCCTTTAAGACAAACCTTGGATGACCAATTGAGGAGCGGATCGAGGCCGCTTTTGTGTGCATGCACACTTCTTCAGATACACTGAAATAGAAATCACCAGACCCTTAGGTATAGTGAGAGGGTGGGGAGGGGTATTACTCAGAAGGGTGGTGGGAATGGGTGATTGGCTGATAGGTGTGGTAAACCTGTTGACAACTTAAGGACAGCAATTGGTCTTACAGGACCAATTTCAGTGTATCTGAAGTAGTGTGTGTTATTTTATGTGCATGCACACAATAGCTCATACCAAGAACAAACTTAGTTGGTCTCTAAGGTGCTACTGGAAGGAATTTTTTTAAATTTTGTTTTGACTACAGCAGACCAACATGGCTACCTACTGTAACTAGAACACAGAGGAGAATGCATTAATATAAGCTACTATTATTATCACAACAATTGAAACGCAATACTCAAAACGGTTTAAAGCAAGCAGAGAAACTCCCAGTTTGTCTTTTGGTTCCTTAGGGAAACGTGCAGAAGGAACAATTAACCAGAAACAGAGTATCAGCAACAATAGGCAAAGTTAGAAAACACCACCTCTTTTCAGAGGCTCTCAGATTAGGAGCATCTCACTCACCTCAGTCTTGAGAGAGAGAAAATTATCGTAACGTGGAAAGCTTTTCCTACACGGCTCCCTGCGTCATTTGCTGGTGGGGGGGGGGAGAGCCTGGCTTTGTGCATTAATGCAGGCTGGGGGGGGGTGGGGTTTGTTTTCTTAAAGGCGCACGTGTGCCCAAAGTTGGTGCGCCGTCTTTGGGGCGCGCGAGCCAAGGTGCCCTCCTCCTCTTTCTCCCGTCTCGGGAAGCCGAGGAGCTGGCCGGGTTGCAATCGGGAATGGACAGCCGGCAGGAAGGGGCTGGAGCCCAGCGCCCGAGTGGGAGGATCCGCTGCAGGAGCGGACGACGCGGGGGCGAGAGAGGGGTTGAGGAGCGGATCGAGGCCGCTGGGCTGCCGAGGTGCTGCTGGGGAGGTTGCGCGCACGGCGCACGGTCGGGTGCGCTCACCCAGCGCTGGGGCCGCTTTTGGAGAGGGGCCAAAAACAATATCCCTGTCCTTCCCAAAAGACCCCTTGGCTCCTCATCTGCTCCCCCCCCCGCCTCCACCCCTGGCTTTCCAGAGCGGCAGGGGCAGAGAGCTGCGAGTGCGAGTGCGTCCCCCAGATGTTGCGCCCGGTGCTGCCGGCCCCCCCTGCACCGCCCACGCTACGCCACTGGCTGAATAAGATGTCCAGTGTCTGCAGAGCAAGGCTTTCACTTCCCTGCACAGTTCATTGCCCCTCCCTAAACCAGAATAAATTATTATAATATGCTGTGATAATTTACATAATTTATTCATACAACAACAATAAACTATTCATGGTACAAGCTTTCAATTAGCAAGGTACAGATTTTAATTTTTTTAGTGTGCCACAGCCCTGAGTGCTCACTAGAAGGACAGATCCTGAAGTTGAGGCTCCAGTACTTTGGCCACCTCATGAGAAGAGAAGACTCCCTAGAAAAGACCCTGATGTTGGGAAAGATGGAGGGCACAAGGAGAAGGGGACGACAGAGGATGAGATGGTTGGACAGTGTTCTCGAAGCGACTGGCATGAGTTTGGCCAAACTGCGAGAGGCAGTGAAGGATAGGCGTGCCTGGCGTGCTCTGGTCCATGGGGTCACGAAGAGTCGGACACGACTGAACGACTGAACAACAACAACAACAACAGCTCAGTTTATAGCACTCTTGCAGAGTAAACAGAATGATAGAATTGGGAGAGACCTACAGTAAACAGCCATCCAAACAGCATAGCCCTCCATAAAATCTCTCTCCCCTTCCCTGAGAAACGTAGAAAATAATAGGACACACTTATATGATTTCTTAAAACTTAGGTAAGGAACCAGAAATTTAAATGTTGTATAATGACTTAGAATTTCAATTTTAACTAATGTAACTGGTATAAAAATGTGTTTTCATGTAATGTTTAATACTTCCAGCTGATGAAGGTGAATACACCGAAACAGGGCCCTGTCCTGGCTTCTGATTTATGGCTGACTTCTGATCAATGATTGAGACTAAGATCTTTACATCAAACATGACATGAATATATTCTGATTATGGACTAGCATGAACTTGACTCAATTTAAAGACTCTTATATCCAATGCTGTAACAGATTATTGTTTTGCATATATCCTTGTGACTTTGAGTTTACAATTTCTGTATAACTATATGTACTCTTGTTGCAATTCACATTTGACTTGTGAGTAGGGATTACTCTCACTATTGAAACTTATATTGGCCTGAGTTCTTGGTCTGTTTTTATTGGTGCATTTACTAACAAGAACTCCAATTTATTTAACTTTAGGCTACATGCTGAAGCAGAAGTCGTTAACCAAAAAAAAAACCTGAGAGTAAGCCAAGTCCATCTACTGCATATTCTAGAGAAATGTTAGCTGAGACAACCCCATGAACTCCTAACATCAGTTGTGACCGCCCCGGTGCTTACTTTCCACTAAGCAGATGAGTGAGACTCAAACTGCACGTGTTAATTACAGCATCACCACAGAACAGGAGTGGGCCCTTCAAATGTCACCCGACTCCAACCCCCATCAGTCCCCAGCGAACAGGGCCAATGACCAGGGAGAACTGACTGCTTACAGCAGCTCTGGAGTCTTTTATCTTTTTTTGCTAAAACAGATTGACACAGCTGACCCTTCTAGAATGTAGTAAGGTAAAGGTAAAGGGACCCCTGACCATTAGGTCCAGTCGTGTCCAACTCTGGGGTTGCGGCACTCATCTCGCGTTACTGGCCGAGGGAGCCGGCGTACAGCTTCCGGGTCATGTGGCCAGCATGACTAAGCCGCTTCTGGCGAACCAGAGCAGCGCACGGAAACGCCGTTTACCTTCCCGCCAGAGTGGTACCTATTTATCTACTTGCACTTTGACGTGCTTTTGAACTGCTAGGTGGGCAGGAGCTGGGACCGAGCAATGGGAGCTCACCCCATCGTGGGGATTCGAACCGCCGACCTTCTGATCAGCAAGCCCTAGGCTCTGTGGTTTAACCCACAGCGCCACCCCTAGAATGTAGTATTTGCCACTAAATTCTAGAATTTCAAACCAGTCCTTTGAATACTTTCCAACTCATCTAAATTCCTCCTTGAATTATGGCACTCAAATTGGGCATGGACATTAAGCTGTCGCCTTAAGCTGTGCTGAAGAGCACAAGTGCAAGACGTACCTAATAAGCTGGTCTTCCCATTATCCTGCTGTCGGGCCTCCTTAGCAAGATGCCTCTGTCTGGCATCAGACACAGCCCGCTGGCCTTCAGAGAGATTCATGGCTGTCTCCCGGAACGAACCAGAGTCCTGAAACAACAAAGAAAGTTGACACTGAAGGCCCTACCTGCCCCCACCAACAAAAACATCATGGTTAACAAAATGAAGCAATGTTAAGGCAAAAACCAGAAGGTGAAAGCTCTGCAGAGCAGCAGCATACCTGACTTGACCGGCTTGCAATTCAACTCAACCCACCTGTGGTTCACTCTGCAAACTCTCCTGCTGCCTCAGAAGGAATCCTTCGGCCAGGGCCACCGCCTGGGCACAAGTCTCAGGTCCACGTTCTCGGACCCGGTTCTGGATTTCCTTTGGCAGCACGGTCAGAAACTGCTCCAGGATCAGCAGCTCCAGGATCTGCTCCTTCGTGCGGCTCTCCGGTTCCAGCCAGCAATGGCAGAGTTCCCGTAAGCGACTGCAGGCCTCGCGAGGCCCCTCCGCCTCCTGGTAGCAGAACTGGCGGAAGCGCTGGCGCTGCATCTCGGCAACACTGGAGCTGCCTCGCAGGGCAGCTGCTTTCACCTTCCCATGGTCCCCTCTGTCTCTGGCATTCAGGCTGCTCAAGGCCTGCTGGGCTTCCGTGCTGAGCGTGGGCATGAGGCGGCTAATCCCTTCTCTAGACCACTGGCAGGCACCCACTACGCGGTCAAAGGTGGCCAAGTCATCCCACGAAGCCAAGTCCGGCAGCTGTGGCGTTCCCCACCCTGAAGAGGGATACTGGACTGTTTTCAAGTACTCTTGCCACTGGGCTTCCAAGCGCTGGGGTATCCCTTCTTGCCGTGGCGTTGCCCATCGGGACATATCCCGGGGAGTACCAGACTGGACTGGAAAAGCGCCTCTTCCTGATCTCCCGGATCCTTCTCCTGGCTCAGCACCTACTCGGGTTTGTTCCTCCATTTCCACAAGGTGTTGCCCCCAGTTTAGCTCCTCATAAGTAGGTCCACACCTGCCCCCTCGTCTTCCTAAGGTTGGAAGTCCTAAGGTCAATTCAAGTGCTCAAGCCTAGTATCCCCTTCAAAATCCCAAGTTTTTTTTTTACCTCAGACCAGGTGAAAGGATAGATCAGCACCTGGGCATACGTAACACCTCCGGCCACTTAACATCTGCCACTGTGGGGACTGGATAGACAGGCTTTCTCATGCAGCCCAGCAGTCATGGCTAACTGAAAGAAACCAGCTGAACCTGCAGCCAACAGGTTTCCCATCCAAGCAGCTTCGTGTTGTTCCTGAGGGAAGACAAAGGAAATTAGCCAAAGCTAGATTTTGGGCATGGAAAAACAAACATACCAGCCCATTGGTAAGCAACTGAATTATAAGCAGCCAAGCTTATTGAAACTAAATTGGCTGCAATTACATTAAGAAACATAAATAATGTCATGAAAACACAACAGTGGTTGCTGGTAATTTCAGCTAAAATGCCGGAAACAGAGTTTAGATGGGCAAGCAAGGGGTAGAGCATATACAGCAGTGTTTTTCCAAACGTTTTATCTTGAGGCAACAGGCTCCCCATGGATTTGCCTGCCAAGGATTCTGGAGAATGTCATTGGTTGGACTAGTCTGCTTGCCCACAGCTATGGCAAAGCCTATTGGGCTTATTGTCGCTCAGTGTGAATTCACAACCATGTTCAGAACCCTTATTCCCTTTCTCTGTGCTTTCCACAAGGAAAAGCCGCCTTTCAAGAAAGCTTGTCCGCCATCACTGATCTCAGACAGAAACCTCAGTAAGCTCTCAAGAATCCCAAAGATGCCTTGCAACATTTGAAAACTGCTGAGTTTGTGCAACTTCTAGCCATTCTTCACACCTCTCCTGCCCACAATCCCTCAGAAACCAAATTTACATGAAGCGTTCTCCTTCAGTAACACAATACAGATCTATTTTTGCTGGGGTGCAGGTGGGGAGAGGGATTTTAAGAGCAAATCTTTTTGTTGTTGTTAAAATTCCTATATGGAAAGCTTTCCTTCATTTATTTTCTTTAAAAAAAATTGTTAGCCAGGAAATCAATATCTAAAGTATCTGGAAAGCACTGCACTGATTTGCCAACTCTTCTGATAAAACAGAATCCTAATTGCAAATATAAGATTGCAATTGCGGGAGCCTCCAGCAAAATTATTAATTATGATACAGCATCTTGTACTACAAGCAAAGGTGGGCATGGGAAATATAGAGCGGGGGGGGAGGGCCCAGGATATTTCAGGGGTATTTTTCCACTAACGCTTTATTTGAAACTGTGGCCTCAGAACATGGCTGGCTGCTGCAGGGAGAAGAGAGCCTCTTCGGAAAGAAAACAGAGATGTTGTTGTGCGGGGTCCAGAGAGGGATAAGCCGAGCTCTTAATCGGCTCAGGAGTTAAACACATTCTGCAGAGAATCAGCATCTACAGCGCTTGCTTGCCCTTCCCCCACAGGCCTTGATTCGCTGGGGGTCTCTTAATCCCCCACCCCACCCCTTAAATCCTCAGATGCTAACAGAATGGAAAGGCTAGCTAGAGCTCCTGCTGAAGTCTGCATTTTTCTCCAGGGTCTCTCTTTTTCTCATTTTCTCCCTCTCTCTCATCTGCTTCTCTTGTCCATCTTGACACTGCATTCAAGAACTAAAAGCAAGGGGGGGGGTTGAAAATCGGTGAATAGACACACAAATGCAAGTCCTTTAGGAAAGCTACAGCTTCCTTAATTATGCTGCATGTACAAAATCCACATTGATTAATCCACACCACATCCTGATCCCATGCTCACAATCATTAACTTGGATTACAAAACCTTCATCAACCCACACTGGAGGGATGGCACCATTCCAGTCCTTTCACCCCTGATTCTACCACACCCTTCTCACAAGGAACTCTGAAGTCCTGGCTCCAAGTATTCCTTAACCCACCCCACTTCACCTCCCAATCCTCTAGTTTTTCTCAGAGTGGGTATAAACCCAGAATCTCAGCCTCAATGCCTCCACCCCTCTGCCCAGACACTCTGTTGCCACATACACTATCGTCACGCCACTGCATTCTCTTAATTAATATGAACTAAATGCTAAGACTCCTTTGCCCCCATACAAATGTAGATGGGGAATCCACACTTTACACACATGCCTGGACGGGAAGGGGAGTACAGAAAGCCACTCTTTAAGCACTCCTATTATGGGTAGAATAAGGAGGCTAACGGGTGTTGAGGGGCAAGAAATCTAAACAGAACAGTCACAGTCCTCACCACACAAGAAAGAAAGAATCCCCACAGGTCTCTCTCAAAGTGGAACCTCGCTTGATCTTTTAAAGTTGCAAGCTTTCGAAAGGAGAGTAATAGTGAGTTTAAAAATGGGAGTCGGAACGTTAGGGAACAATGTTGCTTCTGAGCTCTGGGTTCAAATGCAGCCATGGAACCCCCATGTGCCTTAGGGCAATTCACAGGCTTGCCTCTTCAGCACTTTCTCTCCTCTTCGGATAAAACTGAGCACTGCTTCTTCACTTAGCTGAGGATAACGGATGTAAGGAGGGGACTCGGAGATGTAGGGGGGCCAGGAGAATCTGGGAGAGTAGCCTTGGGCCAGCCACTACGTCTTAAACCTACATCATAGGAATTCCTAAAGCTACCTCTCCTGTCCTGAGTGCCTTGAAGGGAGGGCTTGACACAAAGTCATTACCTCGGATAAAATAACGGTTTCTGTGCCATCGTTTCGTCCACTATACTTTGCACAGAAATCATTGCAAATTTGGACAGCAGCTCTCTAGCCGGTCGGATCTCACTCGGAGCCACCCCTACAAAGGCCTTTTGGGAACAGGCGCACATCCTGCAAAAAAAGCTCCCTTCCCCCTCTCCCGTTTTGCTTTCCCACCTGCCTTGCAGGCTCCTCCAGATGTTTCTCCCTTTCCTCCTCGGCAGCTGCATCTGCCTGCGTCCTGCTCGGGCGGCTCCAGGCTCCTCGCCCCAGCCAGCTCTCTCGCTCGGCGCCTTCTCCTCTCCGCCCAGCCCCACGGCACAAAGCCCCGCTGCGGAAGATCTGCAGCCCTGCAGAGGCAAATCCCCCCTTATTAAAATTCAAATCCCAAGTTTTTGATCCTGGGAAGGGGAGGAGCAGGAAGGTGCCCTCGGCTAATGCATCCCCCCTCAACTCCGGCCGGGTTTCCTGAGCCTCTCTAGGGCGGAGAGCGCACGCTCGGCTTAACCCTTGGCGTTGCGCATACCTCGGCTGGCTCCGCAGCAGGAAAAAAGAAGACTAGGAGAATAATAAATTTAAAAAACAAAAAACAAAACGGAAGTCCTTTCCTTGCAAGGTACGAGAATAGCTCAGCTGGATAGAGCTTGCTGCTGATAGCGCCAAGGTTGCAGCTGCGTATTCCTGCATTGCAGGCAGGGGCTGGACTAGATGATCCTCGGGGTCCAAACTCTTACAGATCTAGGAAACAGCCTCCGCAGGGACGCGAGATTCGTACCAGAGGCTGTTTTCACGTGAGCGACAAGCCCTCAAGTGATGTGAAGCGAAAGCATGCAAAGGGGAGCAGGTTGTTGGATGGCAACTTCTATTGTTTTGCCCAATGCAACACTATCATCGCTTACCGTTGGCCACGCTGGCTGGGAGCTGGGTGTCTCAACGGTACCTTGGGAGAAGGTCACAGGTTCCCTGCCCTAAGGAAAAGATGCAAGATTGAAAATTGTATTGAAAATTGTATCTTCCAGGGTGGTGTCCTGCTCTCCAAATAGAACTTTTGTCTAGAAAGAGAGAGAGAACACACCAGACATTCAACAGGAGCAACCTTTGCTCAGTATTGGAAAAGTTGGCTGCCTACCCATCATGTAGCTGTAGACATAGCTGCAGAACATCAGTCAAAGAAAGAAATAAAAATGCAAACTTTGCTTTCATATGACAGGCAACTTCAACGTGTGCAGCTGCACACTAGCTATGCTCAGGTTGCAATCCTAAACACACACATTAGACTGCAGCATTAAGTCCCATTGAACTCGAACTCCTTACAAACCTCCCAAATGAATCTTAATGAAATACTCGTCTTGAAATAGAATATTTCTCTCCTCCCCCCCCCACCCCTTTGTTCCTTTTTTTTTAGGTCAGGTATTGGAGGGGGAATATTAAGTTGGGAGTGAATGGGAAAGAGAAATCTTTGAAAATGACAGGAGGAGGAATTAGTTTCCGTGTGGTTAATCATAATTTGTGACAATTCAATAAGATAAAATAAAAAGTTATTTTTTTAAAAAAAAACCATATACTGGCCTTTTTAAAAAGTCTGTTACTCCTAAAATTTAACGCTCTCATTTTTACCGAGTGGGATTCAAATTAAGTGAGTTTGCACTTGATAACTTTTCACATTGATTTCAGTAGGACCGAAGTGCAGCTAACCTGGCTGTTGAGTTGGTCTTGACAAGATAATAGCACGGGTGGATCATTCACAGCAAAGGTTGCTCTAGTCTAGCATCCTGTCTCCAAGTGTCCAGCCAGACATGTCCAATGCCCTTTGCCCCCCCCCCAGCAGTTGACCGTTGAGAGACCAACTGCCTATGAACATGGGAGATTCCACTCAGCTATCATGCCTAACAGTCACTAACTGGCAAATCCTCTGTAGATTTGTCCAAACCTTTTAATAAATGTGTCTATACAGTACTTGTGGCTACGTTTTGTGTAATTGTGAGGAAGTACTTACTTTTGCGTGACCTGAATGTATCCCAGTTCATCTCTCCGAACCCCATGTTCTGAGATTATGAGAGGGGAAGAAAACAGTCTTTCAATCCATTTTCTTTGCACCATGTAGGACTTCAGAAACTCCTATTATGCCTCCCTATCACCCCTTTTATTTTTATTTTAAAAATGAATTTTCATTGGTTTCCAACTAAGGGGGGGGGAACCCTTCAGGCTTAAACGTCCCCTTCTTGGGAGAATATTCCCACCCTGCAATCATTTAAATCATTTAAATTGCCCTTTACTACATTATCCCCCCCGCTCCGCGCTTTGCTAGCTTTACAATATCCTGTTTTTATGTTGGGTGACCAGAACTTTATGCAGTATTCCAAACATGACCACATCTTGCAAGGTAGCTCACTATTCAGCACAACCTTGTAAGGTAGGCAGCCCATTATTTGTTTCCATTTTACAGATCGAAGAGAGAAGCTGAGAGTGGACTTGCACAGAGGCTAGGCAGGGGTTTATTAGTTTATTCGTGTAGTCAAAGCCATTAAGGCAATGAGGGAAAGGGAAACATCTTCCATAAAAGCCTGTGCAATTTTTACTTGGGAATAAGCCCTGCTGAAGTCAGGGTGGTCTCTTTCCTGAATATATACTCATAGGATTGCATTGTTGTAAGCGTTCCTGGTGGCATTCTCGAGGTCGGTTTATGGAGCCTGCATCATCAATTAGTCACCGTTTTGAGCACTAAGAGAAAAGAGACTGTGTTGACAAAAGGGGTTGTGCGATCTGGTCTAGAAAATGGGCGCACATCTACTGCCTTCTTAACTTGGTGTCTCTGAGCCTGCAGCAAGGAGTTTCGCCTAGACCAGATTATGAAGGGTTAAATAGGTTGATCTTTCTGGGTCCTAGAGCCCCTCCATGTCGTTTAGAGACGGGGGAAGGAATAAGGTACGGAGCTTCCTCTCTCTCTCTCTCTCTCTCTCTCTCTCACTCACACACACACACACACAGTCAGCTCTTGGTTGTTTCCCTCTTCTTCTTCCCAGCAGCAGCAAAAGCAGCAGATCCAGACAGTAGAAGCCCCCAAGCTGGGCAAAGCAGCAGAGGTGAGTCGAGGGGGGAATTCTGCATGCGGAGGATTGCAGTTTGCGAGATGTCTGGAAGTTGCGGGCATCTGCTTTATTTGACTGACAGGGAAGATGTGGCTTCTGCTATAAGGCAGGGTCATTCTTTCAGTGGAGCGATGATCATCAGCTCAAAACACGGGGTGCAAATCCACATGAGGGACTAGCTGGTACTGATAATCCTTCAACAAACCTTGCTGGAGCTATTTTATTTAGTGCTTTGAAGTCTTTAGCTTGTTCTCTGTCACAACAACCTTGTGAGATGGAGTACACTTGTTCCCATTTTGCAGATGAGGATAACCGAGGATGTGTTTAGTCCCTGCAATGCCCAACAGTGCTTTCTAATGCGTAAAACAGCCTTCCCTAATCAGAACAGTGCAAACAGAGATTTTGTATCAAGTACTGCAGATGATGTTCACCTGTGGGTTGTAAGTCATTAACGAATAAATAATAATAATAATAATAATAATAATAATTTGTTTATTCCCCAGCCACTCTGGGCGGCTCCCAACAGATTAAAAACAGAATAAAACATCATATGCATGACTACTGAGAAACAAGCCTCACTGAGTTCAGTGAGACTTATCCCAGGTTAGTGTTTATAGGATTGCACCTAAGAGATGCTCATGCATGTGTGTTAGCCCACCTTGAGACTGAGAGATGGTTTGTACTTTATTGTCCGCACAAACAATTGCTTGTGTGAATGGTCTACTTGCAATGAGCAGTGGGAGAACAGAACACTTTGCTGAGTTACAAGCAGGTTGTCACTGGTTGTCTTTGTAGCTGTGTGTTCTGCTGCCCCATTGCTCAAGTGGAGATTAGGGCACCAGATGCAGATCCAGCATCCTGAGGATCGGCTGTGAAGATAGATCTGAAAGTATGTGAACAATGGCAGAAGATGCGCAGAAGTCAGAATGAAAGGTGAGCAAGATTAAGGCCTGAGTGCCTTAAATAGCTCTTTGCCCACCTGCTCACACCAGAATAGCACAAGCAAAAATAAATAACCAAAAATAAAATAAAATTGCACTGGTTCCAGAAACTGGTTCCAGAAACCTGCATTTCTTTATGAATCCTGCTTATTTCAAAGTGTTTGAAATGTAGGCTCTCTCAGTAATCTGTGTCTTCTCTCTCAAGATTATACCAACCATTCTGATTTTTCCCTTGACCATCTCCCCAGGCTCTTGCAGTGTTTAATCCCTCCTATTTCTAGACCCCGTGTGATGTTTTTGCCCCTTCCATACACAACTGCCTTCCATTTACCTCAGAGCAACGGCACTGATTTTTCAACATTCAATTCCTAGCCCTTAATCTGTGACATCACAGCAGCTCAGCCAATAGCTAGGAGCGCTGCATGAAGTCAGTGGATAGCTGTGCACTCAATATGTGTATAAATGTCTGGGTTCTCTCTCTCTCTCTTCACAGGTTCTTAGCGCCTTAGATGGGAATTTTGCTGTGCTCTTGATGGAAGTAGCACTGTTGATGATAAGCCCTGTTCTGTTGAGCACAGTCCTGCCAATTTTGGCATGGGAGCTGAGGAGTTGAGAACAGTGTGAAGGCCAATGCCAAGGAGACAAAATGGCTGCAATCGAAGGGAAGCGATAACAGTACAGCTCTAGCTGCCTTTGAGAGCAACCCAGAGGGAAGAATGGAGGAGCCAAACCCAGGACTGGGGGAAGGGGTAGGCAAGTCTCCTCGGGCTGTCCAGGCTGGGGCCATCAGTGAATTTCTAAGGTGGGCCACACCACACCATGGTAGGGTTGAGAGACAGGAGGGAATGCGCCCTCATGGGGAAGCCCAGTGGCAAGAAATCCTCAAAACAGTACAGTCCTCTCACTCAGGCTGGGCAACTTCACAGCTGCCAGAGTTGCCGCCTTGGGATGACCTGTCTACATTCGAGCGGGTGGTCGATGCCTGCCAGTGGCCACGAGGAGAGGGCTTGGCTAAACTCGTGCCAAATCTCGCTGGAGAAGCACAGCAGGCCTTCAATAGCCTAGAAACCCGAGAAAGAGGAGACTACGGGAAGATGAAAGTTGCCATCCTGCGGGAGGACTTTGCAAACGTGGAGTCCCAGCGCCAGCACTTCCGCCAGTTCAGCTACCAGGAGACCGAGGGGCCCCGGGAAGCCTGCAGCCGGTTGCGGGAGCTGTGCCATCGCTGGCTGGAGCCGGAGAGCCGGACGAAGGAGCAGATCCTGGAGCTGCTGATCCTGGAGCAGTTCTTGACGATTCTGCCGAAGGAAATCCAGATTCGAGTCCGAGAGCGTGGGCCGGAGACGTGCGCCCAGGCGGTGGCCCTGGCAGAGGGTTTCCTTCTGAGGCAGCAGGAGGGGGGGAAGCGGGGACAACAGGTAAGGTCATTTATTCATGGTGGTCTCAAAGGGATGGGGGGTGGAAGGACCAAATTGGAATTCTTCAGGTTGTTGAGTTTTATGGAAGCACCGTGTCAGTCATGCAACTGTGGTGTCATAGGATTGGCAGGTGGGTGGTTTCATCTCCTGTCAAAGTTGGCCTGCAGTAGTAGGGGAGATAATGAGGGCACTGTGACCTATGGCTTGAGAGTTATGACCTCTTACCTGGAAGGCCTGTCCCCTAACTTGACTTGGCTTGTTGTGACTACCTTGCAGCAGCATTCAAAATTAGCCACTTGTGACCAAGTGAAGGTGCCTGGGCACCAGGATGGCACCTCCGCCGTCTGAAGGTGTTTGCCTGCTGATCCTTGGATCTTGACTGTTTTCACACACTGTTTTCCTGTAGAATTCTATCTGTTACATTTTATCTGCACAGCCAAAATGAATTTCAGAAACCAAAAGGCCATATTGAAAAATACAAATTTCGAGCCATCTGGCCCAAGAATGGCAACCAGGCATTCTGATTTTGCATTCTATTTTGTAACTCGGGCTTAAAGAGCCATTTGGTGCCTGAGCTTCTAACACTGCCTGGCAGTGAGTAAAATGCGCCCTGTACATACTTGGAGGCATATTATAAGGCTGAGCTCTATAACACTGACAACAACAGATGGCTGATCTAATCACAGAATATACTTCGGATAGAGGGGTCATTTTCCTGCTGCAGCAGCTGAGAGAAATGCTGCTTCCTTGTTTTTATGGCCAAAGTTTTCAAACTGTGGTCTGCATTCAAGCTGCATTCAGGTGGTCTGCAGAAAGTCTGTGGAACAGAGAAAAATATATGTACTTAGCTCTGCACTTGACCAATGTTTTTCTAATGATGGCGATTAAGGCCATTTTCACCTGGACTGGATTATCAAACAGCCTAATTAATCCCTAATTTAGGGCCCATTATTTTCATAGTTCAGTCTGGTGCAGCCTATAATTCCCCCCCAAAACAATTTACCAGTTTAAAAGGGCTCTTCTCTGTTGCCAGGCCACCATCAAGTCCAAACATAGAAGCAGGATAAAAACGAGCTTCCCTGAGGCTTAAAGCAGACCAAACTTTACACTTAACATCACAGAATTTGTTCACACAAAAAAGCAAGTTTGTGGTTACTGTCATATATATGGCATATGTGGGGTTTGATTTGTAGGACAAAGGTTTATTAAGTGGTTCATCAAGACCCTCTGCCATTTTTGAGTGGCGGGAGTGGGGAGAAGAAGAAGAAGATACTTGAGAACTTCTGTCCTATGGAACAATCCTGAAGCTGTAGAGAAGAGAACTTTGCAGTTTCTTAGCAACAGTCTACAACAGTTAGGGAAGTGCATCCATAGTTGCCCAGCAACCACTCACCTGCTTTCTCCCAAGCCTTCAAAAGTCTTTTGTTCTGGTCTGTTGTGAGAAGGCAGCAGCAAAGAGATCCAGCAGGGATCTCTACAGAACTTCATGAAGAAGTTTGTGAAGTTGGCTAATGGAGGGGAAACTGTGGCTCTGCAGATGTTGTTGGACTCCAGTTCTCATCAGCTGTAGCCAGCAAGGGTCAAGGAGGCTGGGAGTTCCTCTCCACTTCTGATCTGGACAGTGGCCAGGACAAGGCAGAAAAGTGATTTCTGCCTGCCTGGCTTGGAATAAGCTTCAAATGGTTGTGGTAGGCTTCACTTTTGAGTGGTTGCGAGTTTATTGCTTTTCACAATGGATAAACGCTCAACACCACCATTCCATTATTTGTTTCTCTCTTGGTACCACAGAGGATATCAGCCCATGTCGGCCCAATATTCCTTCTTCACTTCCAGTGTGATTGTTGCTGTTGTTACAGGTATCGGGAACAGCCCAAGAAGGGCCTGCAAATTGCTCTGAAGCTCATCGGCCTCTGGTCAACACCAGGCAAAGGCAAACCTACAAGGAAGTCAGGCAGCAGGACAATGGGAATGCCAGCTCCCCTGGTAAGGAACCACACCATTCCCTACATTATTTCCCCTCTAGTCTTGATTTCATTAAGGGTGTGTTGGTCTGAATGAGGCCCATGCTCATTAACTACAATCAAGGTCATTATGGAAAGAGTGATGACAGTTCATCTGCAGATGCTCTTGCAGGAAACTGATTATGATTGACCCATTCTGTGGTGGGAGCCACCACAGAAAAGGCCCATTCTCATCTTGCCACCCTACAGACCTCTCCTGGAAGAGGCGTACGAAAAAGGGCCTCAGATGATGATTGCAGGGTCCAGGTTGGTGCTTACCTACCCAACACACCAGAGTGCATCTAGATTGGCATGGAGGTGGGGGAAGCTCAGTGGGTCTTTATGAAAGAAAAATCCTGCATTTAAGGGCAAACCACATGCTTATCATAATACAGTTGGACCCATATGTGGTTAACTGATGCTTGTAACTAAACTGTGACCTGGGAAGTGTCTGTGCAAGTTGTGTTGTGGTCTGTCAATCTAAATTGATTTAAGTCTAGTTACATGCAGGAATTTCTGAATGTTAGATTTTGTGGATATTGAATAATTTGTCAACATTTTGCATCGTAGCATCTTGAGTACGGTGCAGAATTCTTTGGAGTACATAATTTTTTTAGTTAGGGTTCAACACAGAGTGTGTATGTGTGTTTGTGTCTACCTAGTCACGGCATTGTATCTCGCTCTTCTTTCCCACTCAACAGGTGCCAAGTTTTTGGGAAGAGCTGGACAGTATTTCCAGTGTCTGGACTGTGGGAAAAGGTTTAGGGGAGAGGAGGAACTCCGGGCTCACGGCGGCATCCACAGGAAGGACCGACCTCATGCCTGTGCTCAGTGTGGGAAAAGATTCACCCGCCCGTCGGGCCTAGCCAAACATTTGAAAACTCATTCAGGGGAGAAACCTTACCACTGTGCTCAGTGCCCAAAAAGCTTCATTCAGATGTCGCACCTCACCAGACACCAGAGAATCCATACTGGGGAGAAACCCCACCCTTGTGCCGAATGTGGGAAGCGCTTCAACTGCCCGTCGGACTTGGCCAAGCACCAGCACATCCACACGGGTGAGAAACCCTTCCGCTGTGCCGAGTGCGGGGCAAGGTTTAACCAGTTCTCGCATCTCACAAGACATCAGAGAATTCACACAGGAGAGAAGCCCCACGCCTGTACGGAGTGTGGCGAAACTTTTAGCCAGCGAGCGCATCTTATCAGCCACCAGAGAATTCCACACGGGAGAGAGGCCCTACCGCTGCACCTATTGCCAAAAATGTTTTAGTCACCTCTCGGCTCTTACAGTACACAAGAGAATCCACATGGGACAAAGACCTTACGGCTGCCCTGAATGTGGGAAAAGATTCATCGCCTCGTCTGCTCTAACCAGGCACCAGAGGACCCACTCAGAAGAAAGGCCCCACACCTGTGATGAGTGTGGCAGGAGGTTCAACCAGCTCTCTCATCTCCACAGGCACCGACGGACCCATTCAGGTGAGAGGCCCCACAGCTGTGTGGAGTGTGGGAAAAGATTCAACCAGCTCTCGTCTCTCACCAGACATCAGAAAATCCACACAGGGGAGAAGCCTTATCCCTGTGACGAGTGTGAGAGGAGGTTCGTTCGGCTGGCCGACCTCATCATTCACCAGAGAATCCATACAGGAGAGAAGCCGTACCGCTGCACCGAATGTGGGAGGAGGTTCCGGCAGAGACAAACGCTCGTCAAGCACCAGAGACTTCATCCAATAGTGAATTCATAATCTGTTAACATAAAGCAAAGCAAAGCCTTTCCTGCTTTTGGGTTTATATCCAAGCAATTGACAGTACTGTATAAAACTGGATTTTTTAAAAAAAAGAAAGAAAGAAAGAAAGATGAGGGAAGACATTTAATTCCAGCATCCCAGATCCCCCTGTTACTTTATCTACTGCCTCTCTCTGTTCCTCCCAAGGAAACGGATGCAATAGTTTATAAAGCCTTGTTAAAAGAGGATCTTCCGGTAGATTTTTCCCCCCAGACACAAAATAAATTAAAATTACATGCATGCTGGAAATGGAAGATATTAGATTCGGAAGCTAATTCTGCAGTGTTCCAGTGTCGTGCAGACATTTGGATAAAATCAACAATGTGTTATAGGCATGATGAAGATACTTTAGTGTTGGGGAGAACGGATTTCCCCTTAAAGAATTGGAAATATAGAGATCAAAGGGGTTGAATGATCCGAGCCGACTCAGCATAGATTTTCTGGTACTAAGATGAGCATCTTCTTTTGTCAGCACCATTTTGTCCCTCCACCATCCCCCCCCCTCACCTTCTTAATACTGTATGAGGAATGCCACACCATCTCAGTTGCTGCTCAGTTGTTGATTTCAGGCAAATCTTTTCCTCCAGCTTAGATGGAACTTCTGTTTTTATTTATGTGCTCCTTTGAACGTAACGAAGGGCCTTACAGTCGAAATCAACAACCCTCGGGTGGGTCATCATCATTCCCACTTTTCCAGATGAAGGGGCTGAAACAGACAAAGCCTCATGCCCAATGCCATAGAGGGAGTCCAACCATAGTGGATCTGGAGTTTGAATCAGGACACTCCAAGAGGTGGCTGGCTCTCTGCATATACTACATTTTACCAGCTCACATTCAACCTCCCTCCCTATTTTCTCATCACACTCTCAGCAGAAGTAAACAAGAGAAGAAAACAGAGATATGGCACCTTCACAGAATTGTGATCTTTACTTGTTATGTAAATTTCTGTGGTTCCTGTTTTCCAGATAAGAAACTCTTCCTGAGACAGAATAGTCTGTCCAAGGTCTCCCATTGAGGCATGGCAGAGTCAGAGCTTGAGAACAGGTCATGCTTGCTTTCTCGGTCCATCTTCATAGGTTTTAGCTTGGAGAGGTCAGAATAGAATTGAGGTCTTCTCCAAGCTGTCAGTATTTTGCAGGAGGGGTTCAAGTGCATATTAAATATTTACTTGTTTGTGCATCCGCTGCAAAAAAAAAAAAAAACAAAAAAAAACCCCAACAGACTGTTTGCATTTAGGAAGGTGATGAGGAAATGCACTGAAAACACTAGTAGTAGTATGAACAAATGATGAATGGGAAGGTGTACAGGTATACCTGCTGTGAAAGCAAATCAGGATGAATTCAGGATGAGTGCTCGTTGTCGTATAACCACCCTGCAAACCAATCAAAATGAATGCTAAATAAAGTTTGGACATAGTCTAACCTCCCCGTAAGCCTTGTGGAAGCAAATCATGATGAACACTCAATAAACATGTCATCTGGAGGAGCCCCAGATTTATTTCTTTCATGTGTGTGCCATTACTGCAGCACCTGCCTTGTGTCTTTTCTGCGGTCTTTCTCAATGAGAGCCTTTCCTCTTAAAGACAGATACTTGGAACTCTCTTGTGCTGTCAAAAGCCAAGTTTGGAGGGGGAATCACAACCAACAGGCCTTTTTCTCTTCTCAAGCAGCATGTGATTTTCAAGAGAGCACCCTGGTCTGAAGAATGAACGACTCTGCCACTTGCTGAACTTGACCGTGTAAGCCAGGGGTAGGAAATATTGTGCCCTTGATGGGAGCTGGAAGGCACCATGTTGGTTACCCCTGATCTAAGTACTTATATTTCAACTCTTGTTGGGTTTTGTCATTGACTCCAATGCTTGAGGGAGGCTCTAAATCTGGAGGTTGAATAGGAGCCTTCAGGTGTACCAAACACATGTTCTGTCACTGTTCTTCCTTGTTCTCTCTCAGCCTCCATCCTGTCCGCATATTTATCTCCAAGGCTAGAATGGAACCTGTTTTGTGATGGTGGAGAGGGAAGCACTGTTGAACGGAAAGCCATGGATCTCATCCCTGCTTTTTGTTGACCATCCTGGTCCTCGGATAAGGATCTGCTTGGAAAATCCAGTCCACTGGTAGCCTTCCATGTTGTGGCTGCATCTATAAAACTTGTGGGTGAATATGGAACATGGTGGGAATGGAACTTGGCCATTTGGTTGAGATAGGAAGTAGAGACCAAAGAAAGCATTGCTACAAGCTTTCTCTTAGGAGGCTAGGAGCCGTGATGAGAAACCTGTTTTGGTTTTTCCCCCCTTTCTAGCCTTGTGGCTTCCCATTGATTCCATGGCGACTGGTGCAATGACTGCAAAAAGCAATGCAAATATAGGTTGTGCCAACCAGATCATCATTTCATAGATGCAGGAAGGGATGGTCCTGCTGCCCACCAGTACCGCCTTGATCTCATATTGCAACTCCTGCATTCCGTTTTTGCAAATTCCTTCTTTTACACACAAGCTCCAGTGGAGCATTGTGAAGATCAGAAATGATCCACAGTGCAAATCCTATGAGGACAAAGTATGTTTAGATTGGAAGGGGGGGGGAATCAAGTGTTTCAGAGGAAGGTTATTTGAGGCAGGCCATGATAGGCATCCTTTGCTTGCCCTCAGCAACTGCTCTGATCCAGCTTCCAGGCCAGAGGATGGGGTTTCCAGATGTGCTTGGGCACTACTCCTGTTAAAGATTATTAGTGGAAGTGGGAGTGTGTACCCTCTTTCAGATGAGCTGATGCCTCGGTCTGAAACAATTCTCATGCAAGTCCAAGGAAGTGGCCACCCACCTGTGTGCAAAGTTATCTATAACAATGCTTTGGAAGCAGCTGGGAAAGGAAGAGGGGAATATCACTTTGCTGTTCTAGGGTTTGATGTGCGGGAAAAATGCAAGCCAAGCTGAAATACAGAATGAGGTAGGGTTGAATTGCCTAGAAATTATGTGAAATCTATCTAAACAATACATCAGGCAAAATACTGGGAACACTTAAGTATCTTTGTTAAGGGTGTCACAAAAAATAGCTTGCTGCATTTCTGTGCTATAATTTTATTAAAGTACAACTTGCCTGATAAAGAGGATTCCTTTTGTGGTGGCTCTCTTCATCCCTATTTACACACGTGTGCAAAGAAAAGCAAAACTTCACACCCAACCACCCATGAAGGAAGCATTTCTCGTGTTCCTCTCTCTGTGTGTTTCCACCTCACAGCACCAAGAAAGGAATGCCAACTCTGAAGGTATTGCCCACGTACTCAATTGTTCTTATTGGCAACGTGCAAGTGCCTGCACTTGTCACAAAGAAAGTGATGTGGCAAAGAATTTAACTATCTCTAAAAATGGAGTAGATGTGATTTCATTATTTGCCGACCAGTTTTTGCCAAATTCTGCTTCCATCGACTGCTATTTTGTGACAGGCTCTGCCCCTATAACACCATTTTAGTGTCCATTAATTTTCAGCCACCTCAGGTGGCAGGGGGCTAGGGTGGTAGAAAGTTTGGGAATCCTTATTATTATGAGAGCACATCCTAATTCAATATAAGTTACACTGGTAGAGTAGACACTAACTTTCTACCTTGGCTCTGAAGGAGTGACGCCTGTTTTCTGCCCTGCTCATGCCAGTTCTTCTTTGCCATCAAATCTGGTAGATAGGAATGACAACAGCGTTACATAGAAATGTGTCGCTTGCCACACTGAATATGCAAAGTCCATTTTATAGCTCTAAAATGTGGCTTGTCATTTAAATGACTTGGGAGGGTGCATATTTGGAGACAGCCCTTGAAACCCCACACATTAATGATTTCCAAATACAACAGGAAGAAGCTCTATTCGGGTTCTCCTCCTTGGATCACAACTCATTTTAAATGAGGAACAGTGCTTGGGATATTTCCTTGACATTAAAAAAATGACATCTGGACATGCATAAATATAGGATCCACCTCCCCTTAAGGTTGTGATTTGACAGCAACAATCACAGATAACAATGGCTCTCAAAGTGAATCATTCACAGTGGGATCGGGTGTTGTGTTATTGCCCCAACTCTATATATTATTTTCATCGCCATGATCCTACACTTTGTCGAAGGGAAACGTGCTGCTAGAGCAGAAATCATATATTGAACAGTTGGAAAGCTCTTTAATCTGAGTAGGCTGAAGACAAAGAGTAAGGTTACCGTAACTTCCGTCATAGAGCTTCAGTACGCTGATGACAACGTAGTGTGTGCACGCTCAGAGGATGACCTCCAAACCATCCTAAATAGCTTTGCAGAAGCTTACAAAAAGCTTGGCCTATCGCTCAACATCCAAAAAAAACCAAAGTGCTGCACCAACAAGCACAAACAACCCCTCTGCAGTGTCACAAATCCAATTCAATGGTGTAATGTTGAAAAGTGTTGATCATTTCTCCTACCTGGGCAGTTATCTTTCCACAAGGGCTGACACTGATGCCGAAATCCAGCATTGCTTGAGCTCTGTGAGTGCAGGTTTCTCCCGATTGAAGTGCAGAGTCTTTGAGGACCAGGATATTCGCAGGGAAACCAAAATGCTTGTTTACAAAACTATTGTACTACCAACCTTACTGTATGCTTGTGAAACGTGGACCACTTATAAATGCAATCTCCAACTCCTCGAAAGATTCCATCAATGGTGTCTCCGAAAAATTCTACACTATCACTTGGGAAGACAGGCAAACTAATACCAGTGTACTGGAAGAAGCAAAGATCACCAATGTCAAAGCAATGATTCCTCAACATCAACTTCGTTGGATTGGTCATGTGTGCAGTGGATGCCTGATTATCGTCTTCCAAAGAAACTTCTCTATTCTGAACTTAAAAATGGAAAGCGTAATGCTGGTGGTTAACAAAAGAGGTTTAAAGACTCTCAAGCAAATCTTTAAAAATGTAGTATAAACACTGGCAATTGGGAGACTCAAGCAAATCTTTAAAAATGTAGTATAAACACTGGCAATTGGGAGACACTGCGAGCGCTCCAATTGGAGAACAGCCTTTACCAAAGGGGTCATGGGCTTTGAAGACGCTCAAACTCAGGACAAAGGGGAGAAATGAGCTAAAAGCAAGGCACGCTTGGCAAATCCACACCGTGATCAACTCCCACCCAGAAACCCATGTCCCAACTGTGGAAAGACATGTGGATTACAGTCACTTACGGATTCACTGTTAAGACCATGTTCATGGAAGACAATCTTACTCAGCTACAAGTGGTCACCGAAGAAGAGATTTTAAGTACTGTATCCTTTGAAAAAAAAAAGGCAACAGGAAGCTGCAATTCTGTGCTCACTGACTTGAAAGTAAGATTAATTAAATTCAGTGGGACTCACATCTGAGGAAATATGAGCAGGACTAGGCTATAGGTGAATTTTCCTTTAAACCCCACTTTAGGAAATGACTGTAGTTCTCTGCATTGCCAGCTGGGGGAGCCACATACCTGGTACATAGCACTCTACTGTATGTGTGTGAGTAATTTTCTGCTTTTCCTTTTGGTGCATCTGACAGTTGCAGCAGCTGCTTAGTCTGTTTCTTAGGTGGTACAGCAGTTGCATATTGTGGATTTCAGACCCTTCAAACATCAAAGCTGACTTGTTGCATAGTTGGCCAAGAATGCGTGAAGCACTTTCCATTGTTGTTGTTGTTGCTGCTGCTGTTGCTGCTGCTGCTGCTGCTGTGGTGGCATTCAGGAGAATTTTAGCAAACCCATTATGATTTATAACCTGCTTTTTGACCATCTTGAAAGCACCTAAGAAGGGAGAGAGAAACTGGAAAGTAAGTATGATGTGGGCAATAGCAATAGGACTTAGGAGAAATCGGTGTTCAAATTCCTTTATTGTTGTAATGTCTGGTCACTACTTTTCAGCATAATAAATTTACTTCACAGGTTTCTTGTGAGGATAAAAATGGGAAAGGGGGGAGACCACATACACCTAAGAACCTTTTTCTAGAAATATTACTTGAGGGAAAGTTGATATGAGAACGTAGAAAATAAAAACAGAACATTAATTCTGAATCCTACAGTAAATTAAATATAATTTACTGTATTTTTAAATATAATTTACTGTAATACACAGTAAGGGACGCGGGTGGCGCTGTGGTCTAAACCACAGAGCCTAGGGCTTGCTGATCCAAAGGTCGGCGCCGTTGCTCGGTCCCAGCTCCTGCCAACCTAGCAGTTCAAAAGCACATCAAAGTGCAAGTAGATAAATAGGTACCGCTCTGGCAGGAAGGTAAATGGCGTTTCTGTGCGCTGCTCTGGTTCTTGCAGACCTCCCATAGGCTTCTGTGATAACCAGATCCCTGACTAGATACGGTTTTAATGTTATTACCGTGTTCCTAATGACGGGTCTCCTTTGGAAGCTTGTTTCACTTTATGTTATCCATATTTTTGCATACGTAGCCGCTAACAGTGGTTTCATTTTCCATACAGTCAAGCACTAATGATACTTTAATGTTTTCCTAGAGATGCTACAAGCGCTCAGATTCCAGTAATACAACAATACTGTGAGGTCAGCCAGTATTATTAATCCCAATAGTGCAGATCAGGGGGGCCTGAGAGTCTGAGGCCTGTCTGAAGCCACACAGCAAGTTCTGGTTGACCTGAAATTCAAACTGGGATCTCATGCTCTGAATAACTATTGCTAGGAGCATAGGCTAGAGCACAATGTGAACACAGTGGTGGTTGTAGCAAAATTATTATTATTATTATTATTATTATTATTATTATTATTATCAACAACAACAACAACAACCTACAGTGTGCCATATACAGTCACTGGTTTATCTTGGTCTATACATGACGCTAAAACTCCAGCTCAAAATACCACCCGGGTGTTGATCCCCTCATTACTGTGCCAGGATTATGACCAACAGAAAACACCCTTGCCAAGGTAAACAGTGCCCAAGTCTGCAGCTGTTGCCTGGAGGTTCATTAGGCAGGAATGTGCCACCCGCCAGCTGGATGGGCTCCAGGGGAGCAAGATTGACGGTTAAGGAGGATCAGTCATGGAATGGAACAATGGGCATCATAATGGGACCGGTTCCTGACCCACCCTGGACCCCCGAGGGATGGAAGCTGCATGAGCCATCTGTGGCTATGGCAACGGAACAATCTTGACTCTAAAGGAGCGAACGTGTTTATGGGGAGGGGGTTGCCATGGATGCAGGCCCCAGAGATGACCGGCCTGGATAGTTCACAGGTCGGTGACCAACCTGGGCCAGCTTATGTAACCCACATCAAACAAAGATGGAGGAGGAGGTGAGGCAATATTAATCAAAACGAGTTATAAACCTCCTGATTCATTAGGCCTGGTGGGATCAAGCTGGGAGGTTTCTGACAAAGCGCACACCCCGAGGTGCAGCCTGAAGCTCAGGAAAGTCTTCAATCCAGTTGTGAAGACGTTATACACTGCCCACTAAAACGCTTCTTCAAATAACAAAAAAAGACCCCTATTTCCCATACGTGCTTTGGGCAAGTCCCGTCATCTTTAAAAACATACACACTGCATTGTGATTTGGTAGGCCACTTTTTTTTTTTAGGTGTCTCGCTTGTTCACATGTAAAGTAGTGCGGGGGGGGGGATTGAGTCCTACTTTTCCAGAAAAAGAGGTGCTGAAACACACCATGAACACCTGCCTCGTTCTCTTAGAATCGCAATGGCACCCACCTGAGAGGTGTCTGAATGAGTCCCAGCGAGCTCCAGCTGAAAAAAAGCCCTGCGTGTGGGAGAGTGGAGCTAAATTTCTCTCTTCCTGCATCTTACCTTTCCACTGTTGGTTGTTTCAGGCAATTTGCTCCCTTTCCACCTCCCTTTCCAGGGAGAAAATGCCTGGAACAACTGACTGTGAGGTGCTAAGATGCAAGAGGAGGGGAAGGTTGGTGCTCAGCCTGCAGGGTACATGCTGGACTATGGCTCCCATCATCCCTCCTGACCACTGGCCATAATCACTTGGTCTGATGGGACGTGGAGCCCAACAACATTTAGAGGGCCATTGAATCCCTACCCCAGTTCAATAGATTTCTCCTCCAAGCTTTTACTGTAAAAGCAGCAGCAGCATCAACAGCCTTGATATGTGAATGGTGCCCCTTTCATGCATAATTTTACATACTGAAGTTGACACCGGAGAGGTAAAATTTCCAATTCCCTCCTGAAGCAACCGTTGTACTTTCCTTCCATTAGTGTCCCTAACACCATTACTTAATGGTATTATGGATGGGAGGGGGAGAATGCTCTGTCGATGGTGATGTGTTTTACTTCACTTACTCCAAATTGCCTTGTGAGGGGTGGGATAATGTTCTTTGAATGCTCATAAGCCAGCCCTGCTGCATACGAGGGAGCTTTTTCTGAGCAGGGCTCTGGACTTCTGCCCCCAAATCCTGACCCGACAGCACATCCGACAAGCCCCACTAAGGAGGAGAAGTTACTTGCCTTTTTCTAGCATTATGCCCCCAGACAGGCACAGTAGTGCCTGCTGAAAAAGCTCAGCTCTGAACACCAGTAGAACTTTCCCTCCGCTCCTCTCTTTGCCCCCTTCCCTCCAAGAGCACTAAAGAATTTCAGCGAGTGACTCTCTATGGAAACCCAGACCAAACAAACAGCGCGTTGCCCACCTGCCTGTGCAAGGCCCCCCCCAAGCCCTTCCCCAGAGGGAATTTATTGCGTTTATGCATCAGTAAGCCACCACTGGCAAAGGGCAAGCCACACGCTAGGCAAAGGCTGCCAAGGAATAAGCAAATGTCAGGACAAAAATCTGTTCAGGGAAAATACACATATCAGCAGACCCTTTACCAGGTAAATAGATCTGGTGAGAAGGGGTACTCAATTCTAAGCTTTCAGGGTTCATCCTCAGAATTGCTTAACAGTGGCTGTGTATCCACCAAAGTGTTGATGTACACATCAGTCACACGGATCCGGTTTTTCTGCATGAGCTTTTGTGCATGTTCATCTACACATGACTGCTTTCAGTTGAACACTATCTCCATGTTTCCCATCCACCACAGGAGCCAACTCCCAGGGGCCAAGGGGTCTTTGGCCTCCCTAATAAAATATTTGAGGGGGGTGGGTCCCCCAGAGTTGATGGGCATTGCCATTCAAATGGTGGTGCATGCACTGTGTCTTGTGATCAATTATGCTGGCCCCTCTCCCAATATTTTATTCAAGTTGGCACTCCTGCCATCCACGCTAGTAGGTAGCCCTTGATGGGATATATTTGTGCAGATATATTGTGTGAAAAAGCAACTGCATAGTTGCCATATAACATTACCAGCCTTATTCTTCATTACGCAAAGTAGCCCTTACTGTCTAGGTTTTTGTATGGTCTGGTATTTGATGGGCAATGGCTATTCCAAACTTCTGGAATATGTCACACCCAGATGACTTGGGTGGAGCTGGAAAGGGACACTTTGTGCAATTTTAATTTAGCCAGGGGAAAACAGCATTGCTAAAAAGTAACTGGCTGGCAAAAACAGTTTCAGGGTACAGCACTGATGCTTCTTTGGGGCTAGCGTTGCCAGTCTCTTTGACTGCTTTCTTATTTATTTTATATACCACTTATATGGCCAAATGCCAGTAAGTGGTTTGCAACTATAAACATAATTAAAATGCACAATAACATTAAAACATCTTACTTGCATGTTCAGCCTGTGAAGAAATAGATATTACAGTATGTTGTCCTCTAGTGGAAACTATCCTTGTCAAAGCTGCCTTAGAACTTCCCATGCCTTGTGGAAGTGAGAAATGTGAAGCAATTGTGTGATGTTTTTGGTTATATTTATATAACAGTTATAAACTACCAACTTAGAAAAAATATCAAGGTAGTATATAAAATTATAAAATACAGAATGACACCGAATCAAATTACATGCATGTCCCGCTTTCTGAATGTTCGCTATGTGAAAATTCACAAGGAATTTGTACCCAAACCTTACCATACACACCACCAATTCAGATATCCAAACAGCTGAATCCCTTACTTGTTTGTGCTTTGCTGGTCAGTGGCAGCCATTTTCAGGCTTAAACCTGGCAGGGAGAAAGTGGAGAGGGAGACCAGACAAATCAGGGAGCAGGAGAGATCGGAAAAAAATAAGCTTTCCCTTTGTCTCTCATTTGATGGTTGGCTGCAGCTGTTTCAGGAAGAAACCATGGAGGGACAGAGGACGGATATTGGACAAATCAAAAAATAGAAATGTTCCCATAGGAAAGAATGGAAATTGTCAGCTTGTTAAGCAAACGCTTCCCTAATGAACAATTTCCTGGGAATGCATTGTGCTTGGAAAGTGGGACCCGTGTGTCAATAATATGAAACAGAAATGGGCAGATCAGGATTCTTTTGGTTTTTTTTTAGAGATATTTTATTCTTTTCACATTAAACAAGAAAAACATAATACACATACAAATACATAATAAAATAAAATAAAAAAACATAATAAACACATTAAACAGAAACAACAACAAAGAATATAAAATAAAACTTATACATACCTACATACACAGGAACAATAAACTAACATTGTTTAGTTCTAGTTTCTATCTTCTTTGAGGGGGGACTTCCCCCGTTCTCTCAACTGCGTTCAATATTAATATACTTTAGTAACTTTGTATCTATTTTCTTAACATTAACCACTCTTCTTAATAATCTTCAAGATATTAATTAATCAAATATAATTCATCACTTAAACTACATATCCTTAGACATTCCTAAACATTTCAATCATTCATAACAATACTTCTTATATACTATTTTTATCTAACATCATCTAGCTAAAGCCAATTTAACAAGCTAATTCTGCTCAAATATCCAATTTTACACGATTTTTTAAATAGTCCTTAAATTTCTTCCAATCCTGTTGCACCTTCTCCTCCCTCTGGTCTCGGAGTCTCGCGGTCAGTTCAGCGAGTTCCATAAAGTCCATTAGCTTCATCTGCCATTCTTCCACTGTCGGGATCTCTTCACCTTTCCAGTTTCTTGCAAGTAAAATTCTAGCAGCTGTTGTGGCATACATAAAAAACACTCTATCCTGACTGGGTATCTCATGATTGGTCATGCTCAAAAGGCAGGCCTCTGGTTTCTTACTAAAAGTAATTTTCATTACCTTCTTGAGTTCATTATAAATCTTCTCCCAGAAAGCCTTAACCCTTGGGCATGTCCACCACATATGATAAAAGGTACCTTCCGCAGTTTTACATTTCCAACACACATTACTTGTAACATGATATATCTTAGCTATCTTCACTGGTGTCAAATACCACCTATATATCATTTTCATAATATTTTCTCTTAATACATTACAAGCAGTAAATTTGATACCTTCCTTCCACAACCTCTCCCAGTTATCCATCATAATATTATGTCCCACATCTTTTGCCCAATCTATCATTACAGATCAGGATTCTTTTGATGATCCTTAGGTGTTTCTGATTCATGAACAATTGGTGATAGCAAGGCATTTTGTCTTCCTCCTTGTGCCTCAATATTATAAAAATGCAAGAATGTATTTCTGAAGCCCCAATTGGATGATTTGTAGTGTCATACAACACCCATGGATTTGCACGAAGTCCGGGAGGGATAGAGGAGCAAAAATGATGGCAGGCTGTCCAACACTAGTGACCATGGCATGAGAGCAGGAAGGGATGGAAACTGAGAGGCGGGAAATGGTGGTTTGAAACAATGGCAGAGGTTTGACTAAAGTGGGAGTGGAGCAACACTGAGCACCTTTAAACAACAGGAGTTTGAATAAAGCAGGAGGAAATGGAGGGGGAAATGGCAATACTAAATGACAGAGGCTTGAGCAGAGCAAGCAAGGGTGATACTGAGGGAGGGAGGTAGCAGTTTAAAACAAGGTTTCAGCAAGAAGGGAGTTGGGAAAGACTGTTGTGTTAGTTTTTTGGGGTTAGTTTTTAAGCCTCAGTGTTTCTCCATCCTTGCTTTTCTCTATCTTTTGAATTATTTAAGTACAGTGAGATTGTGGGAAGGCCCCCAAAATTGGTAAGGCTGGAAAAGGAACTTATAGAAGCCTGTAGCTTTAAGAAAACGCCAAGAAAAAGCTTAGAAA
The DNA here is from genome assembly GCA_900245905.1 of Lacerta viridis. Classification (NCBI taxonomy): domain Eukaryota; kingdom Metazoa; phylum Chordata; class Lepidosauria; order Squamata; family Lacertidae; genus Lacerta; species Lacerta viridis. Next base: position 41,260 of record OFHU01002742.1, on the reverse strand, counting down.
CTGCCGGAAAAAAAGCTTTTGTTATGCAAGCACCCTTTCCCATGGGAAGAGAAGAAGCTAACATTTTTTATCGCAGAACATACACAGCTATACGCATAGGTTCAACAAAGCACAATCGATTTTGCTATAAAAAATGTAACACAATGTTTCTATATGGAGGCGATATGGATGGCAGCAAAACAGCCGCCGCTTATGCTAAGCTTGCGCAAGTGCACTAACATGAAATGTATCCAACAACTAGGATGAGGTAATGGAGAAATGTTTCTATGCATATGATTGGAGAAAATTGAAATGTTTTCTGTAAAAACCTATAAATATCACCCCCAGGCCGCGGAGTCGCGGTTGCAGCTTTTGCAAAACGATCCGACAGTAACCCATTGCTCGGAAAGTAATAAATCAATGGACTCTTTATCTCCTCCCGGCTCCTGAGTCCTATTGGCCTCAGACCTAGGAGTTTTTAATAGCCTTTGAGGGCTTGCAACAAGATGAAAGAGACCCTGAAAGGTTGGAAGGCTGTTTTAAATTTGTACCTCTTCTATTCCACAGCTCTCAAATATTCCATAGTACTATCCCATAATCATATGTTTCCCTCCTGGTATCATGTGTTGTCTTCAGCATCAAGTTCCAGCTTCAGTGCAGTAATTTAGAACAGATGCTTTGTCATCAAGCAAACACCCATATATGTCCAACATCCATCAACTGGGCTTAACATTTTCTAACTGAATAAGCTAACTGACAGGATTGCTTTTAAGATTCTATTCTGATCATCTTAAAGATGCAGTGACTTATAGCAGTGTGGGATGCCCAAAGGGAGTTGCAGAATATGAGAGGAGGAGGCATGGAAATTGAGGGTGGTCTGTGCGCAAGGGAGACTTGAAAAAAGGAGGAAGAGCTAGGGAAAGGGGGTGAAGGTAATTGCGTGTGTGAGAGCCTGTGTGCATGTGCACAAATGGGACTGGACAACCCTGGAAGGTGTGGAAATGAGAGATCTCTATGTGCAAGGGAGAGTTGAGGCAAGTAAGGAGGGTCGAGAGAGAAAAATAATGAATGAGGGTGCAATGCAGGTTGCAAAAAAAGGAGGGAGCAGAATGCTTGCATGTGATTGGGTTTGAAGATGAAAGCAGGGGCATGAAGGGGTCTGCAGAATAGGAAAGGAAGGTGGCTTCATAAATAGGTGGAAGAGAAAAGGGTGTTTAGTAGTTGCAATGGGTGGGAGGAGGAAGATGCAGGGTGGTTTTTGTGCGGGGGGGGGGTTGCACAAAAGGAAGAGGGGAGGAGGCATGGACATGGAGGGGAAGGGGGGAGATGGGTACAAATCGGGACTGCAGAATTGAAAAGTGGCTTTGGAAATGGGGTTGGGCAAGTGAAAAGTGGGTGGGTAAGAGAAGCTCTAGGTGGGGTTTGGTGTGGGAGGAATGATGGGAGTTAGTGAGCAGAGCGAGCTGGTGCGCAGCCCCTAGTAAATTATATATATTTGTGGTATCTGGCCTTATGTTAATAACTGCTTATCTCTCAGGCTTAGTGCTTTGTTACTGGTAATTGTTACTGTATTTGGTTTGATGTGCTCTGGAATGGGATGTAGGTTGAGGCTGGGGCAGTGACCAGCTGCCTGGCAAGTTATGAAAAGATGGATCTCTAAGGGCACAGTGGCCTTTCTTCTCTAGCCTGACACACTTTGTCGCATCAAAGCTCAGCCACCACCGGGCCTTTGAAGAGTGAGAAGAGAGAAGCACTTCTTTCCAGGAACATCTGGGACACATAGACATATCCGTAGGAGCAGCTGGGCAAGCGTAGGTAAAAATAACCTTGTTAAGTGGCTGCTAATCCTGCCCCATGGAACTGCCTGGACTCCAGAGCCCTGACCTTTTGGGGCAGAGAAGAGAAGAGATGAGAGGGGGTGGCTTGGCCGCCTTCCCTATTTGTGCGACTGGACTGAACCAGATGGAAAGTGGCTGCTATAAAAAGGCTCCATGAGGATCTCCACGTGGCAGGACCCAAACAGACAGACAGACAGACAGCAAGTCAGTCAACAAAACACTCTGAAAGGAAGAAGCACAAGTGCCCCAGTGCCATCGTGGCAGGTAAGCGTGTGTCTTAGAGGCCTGGCAGGTAGGTACCGGTAAACCTAAGGGTTTAGAGTGCTCATTGCAATTCCTGTAACTGTAATCCAGGTGCAAAACTGACAGGCTAGGAAGTGCATTTGACTTTAACTGTGTAATCAGAAGCATGTGCCACTGAATTCAATACTTACTCCTATGCGTGGGATTGCAACCTAAGTGTCTTTCTCTTGCTTTGTACCCTGCACCAAGGGAGGAAGACATATAGAGCCACTTGCAGAAAAACGTATTTTTTACAGGCAGTGCTATTTTTCTAGAAAATGAGGTGCTGGAACTCACCATGAATGCCTCCCTTGTTCTCTTATAATGGCAACAGCACCCACTTGAAAGGTGTTGGAACTGAATTCTGGTGAGTTCCAGCTGAAGAAGAAGAAGAAGAAGAAAGCCCTGGTTATACGATTGCTTTTGTGTTGTATGGAGCTAAAACATCCTTAAGTTATTCCCCACCCCATCCCAGTCCTCACAGTTTCGTCTAATGTAGGAGGTATTGAGACTGAAACACAGCTGTCTGTTGATCACACTCTCTGCCCCCTAAGTGTTTCCCCCAGATCCCAAATATGTGAGCATTGGTTGTGGTTGCTCTGTGAGCAAAAGCACTCTGCACACTGTTAGAGGTGCTCCTTTCTTTACACTCTCCAAGTCAGAACTCCAGCATCATAAACCTCTTTGCAATCATCCCTCATCTGGCACAGGACTCTGCACAGAGTCTCATTTTGTGACCTGGTCCACCAGAGTTGGGCAGCATCTGGCTGCCCTTCAGAGGCAGCTGGTGCACAGCCCAATTCCTGGGGTGTCTGGTTATGTAAACACTCTGGTGTCATCATTTCTGATTCTGTGCCAAAAAAATGGAATCATTGCTATCACATGGCAATACATGATGTTTCGTAATGACCAAGGCGTAGCAGGAGCAAGGAAGTGTGGGGAGAGAAAACATTTCATGTTGGGTAACGAATGACCCCCCTTTCTATAGGAAGGAAGGGACCATCTGCAGTAGTGAGATAACATAATTACGGTTGCCTTGCACTGTCTGAACCTATCAAGGTGAATGGGCAATTGTGCAGTCTTTATAGTGTTGCAGGGCTTTCCCCCTGTGTTATGCAGTATGGTCCAGTCTCATGAGAGTTTTGCACTGTCTGTTTCATGGAAATGGCTATTCCTAGATCTACTGTTTAATTTTGGAAGGCACAGGAACATTGCCTCTCCAAGTATTTCTTTCTCATTGGGCATTTTGCCTTCAATGCAGAAGGCTGACCCCTGTCCCAACTCCTGCTATGCATTTTAGTCACCTGGCACCCACAAAAAAGTGTACATGCAGGAGGGTACATTGGCAGTTGGTCAGTGGTCTTTTTGCATTCACCCCAAGTCTCTTCTGTCTCTCCTCCTGAACAGGCATGAAGTTCGTCTCTGGTGACATCGCAAAACGACTTGAAGAGATGGTGTTGTTGACTTCTCAGAACCTGCCCCAGGTGGAGGTGGCTACGAGTTACACTGTCCTCCGAGAGCTTGGCAGTGGCTCCTATGGGCATGTGTTGATGGCAGTCCACCAACGCCAAGGTAGGTCAGAACCCAAGAGGATGGAGAGCTGGAGAAGGCTACAAAACAGATCACTGAACCTATGAGAGAACTTAGGTGTAAGATATGTGTGTGAATCAGTCCATGTTATTCTAGCTGAAGGAAGGGGCCGAGAAGATTCTTCTAGATTGTTGGTGAAGTGGCCGTTAGAAAGTGTCAGTTGAATAGATTTCTGGGGTGAGAGAGGAGAGTCCATCTAAAGAGAGCTAACAGGATCCTTTCTGAGGAGAACAGAACTCATCCGTTCCCAGCTCTGGGAAGCCTGCATTCTACTCTGAAGAAATGTAGATCTGTCTGTCTCCTGAAAAAGAAGAAATACCAACATCTTTTTTTTTTGCTAGTCTACACAACACAAGGAAATGTACATGCGACTTCCATTTTCAGAGAAAATAGGGGATGTTGTTATACCTGCGGAATGGTGAACGTAGTCTCCTATAATCTTTGAATTGTTATTCTCTCAATTATTGTTTCAAGGGTGATTTTCAAGTATTAGGATGGACCCTAACTATGTAGTTCCAATTATACTCTAATCCTGTACTTGCTTACATCATTGGGATTTATTTCCGGTACTGAGTAGACATATATAGGATTGCTATGTAGATCCTTCTAAAATCAATGGGAAATGAAGTCATGGCTGATTAGTCTGGTTGAAATAAGTTATACTGGATCTAAAGCAGCATCATTTAAATCGATAACATGTTATTGTGTTGCTGAAAAGAATTGTGTTCGCTTTTGCACCACAAGAGCAAAATGTGAGACTAGCTTGTTTGATGTGGAATGTCCTTGGGGGGCACTCAAGCCCTTTATATTTTCTCCCCTCTTTCAGGGGCCAAGGGGCCCTTGGCTGTCTCCCAATTGCCACTGTTTTATGAGAGGGATCCAAGCACATTTCATAAATTTAGTTTGGCACATTTAAGTGCACTGAAGCACTCTGTTGCCCTAGCACAATAAATCCACTTTAAATAAGAAACAGACTTTTTGCCACTATGAAAGTGGCAGGGAAGAACATTGGAAAGTGTGGAATAAAAGAACAATTGATGGGAAGACTGATAAGGACTCCATAAGCAAATCAAGATGAATGCAGAATAATTGCTCATTGTCCTATAACCGCCCTGCAAACAAATCAGCACAAATGCTTAATACGTAAAGATCAGACATAGTCTTACCTCCGTGTAAGCTTTGTGTCAGCAAATCAGGATGAATGTTTAATAAATTGGTCATCTGGAGGAACCCCTTATCTTCTCTCTTGCAGGAACCCCCATGGCACTGAAATTTGTACGCAAGAAGGCTACAGAATTGCTAGATTTCGTGAATGAATACTGCATTGCGCTGACTTTGGGGGCCCATCCCTGCATTGCCACTGCCCTTGGGATTGCTTTCCAGACCCCCAAACACTACGTCTTTGCACAGGAGTTGGCTTTGGCCAGTGACCTCTTCTCGCTCATGGTTCCACAGGTAACAAACCTACCAGGCACGGACACAGACCACTTATGCCTTCTGTAGTTGGCAGCTTCAAACCCCATTCCATGCTTTTCAAAAAGTTGTGGTGGGGGAGAAAGATGTGAGAGAATGGAGTTTGTTTGCTTGTATGCTCCTTTCCCCACTACTCCCAAGTCTTTTCAAATCATGGAATAGTACCTGGCTGGTTTTCACTGCCAGGACCACCTGTAGTAATAAGATTGCCTATGAGTTGCAGCTGATTAATCTGTTGGTTAAATCTGCATATAGGTCAAAACAATATTTCTGAAGCGAGAAGCATGCTGTCTTTAGTTTTCAGCAGAAAACATCTTTTAAGAAGAGGCATTCCTCCTGCATGAGAAGGGACAATGCCTCTTTGAAGATGGTACTCACCATATGAAGTTTTTATAAACACTTGTATTTTTTGCATTTTTTTAAAAAAGTCTTCTGCTTCTTTAATCAAGTGGGCTTTTTAGTCAAAGGTACAGTTGAGCTTTCTAACTACTCTTCATGCTTGAGAAATTACAAACGTATTTTAAAAGCTTCCCTGCATGCTGTCTTTTTATGTGATACCCAATACAATACTTACAACACATGATCACAGAAACACAAGATACAGCCAGCCCTACGAGTGCATGTGCACTATTTTCTTCCTCATCAGCTCCTTGAGAGCCAGTGTGGTGTAGTGGTTAAGAGCGTGGACTCTTAATCTGGTGAACCGGGTTTGATTCCCCGCTCCTCCACATGCAGCTGCTGGGTGACCTTGGGCTAGTCACACTTCTCTGAAGTCTCTCAGCCTCACTCACCTCACAGAGTGTTTGTTGTGGGGGAGGAAGGGAAAGGAGATTGTTAGCCGCTTTGAGACTCCTTAGGGTAGTGATAAAGTGGGATATCAAATCCAAACTCTTCTTCTTCTTCTTTTCAAGATGCTTTCTGGAAAGCTGCCTGAAAGTGAATGCTTAAAAAGACTAGATAGAGTGCATCCACTCATCTTGACTTAGGCAACTGAGCTGAATGGAAGTTGTTAATGCAAAGGGGATCAATCATGAACCTTGAAAGAGGACCCCAAGCATATAGCTGCCCTAAAACTTCCCACAATATAATCTCTCCCTGCTTGAACACACCAGAGAATGGGGTTGGGCAATATAACAATATATCATTCAAAACTGGTTTGAAGTCCATATTACGATATTAGTTTCATAATTTTTGACCTGAAAATATATTGTGAATCTTGATGTGTGTTTGTGTGCTATGCAAAAATCACGATGTGGGAAAACCCATGATGCCAGCCAATGCCTCTCTACATACATTTGTGATATATCACAATGTTGAAAACCAGGTATCCCCCAGCCCTACTGTTCATCTCTACATAGGTTCATCCTTATTTCAGACACTGTGCTATATTGGTGTATCATGATGCTTAGCTGCTGATCACGATATGTTGAAAACCAGTTAGCGGCCAGCCCTACCAGAGAACTGAGGAATGGAGCCCGGAGATGTTTCTCTCTACCTTTAGGGAGTTTGTGTGGCTGCACACACATGACTTTCACCTCTCTTCCTCCAGGTTGGTGTGCCTGAGCAGCGGGTCAAGCGCTGCGCACTGCAGCTTGCCAGTGCCCTCGAGTACATGGAAACAAAGGGACTGGTGCACCGCGATGTCAAGCCGGAGAACGTGCTGCTGTGTGACCCTGAGTGCCGCCGCATCAAGCTGACTGACTTTGGGCTGAGCTGCCCGCGAGGCCGCGCCATTGAGGCTTTGCCAGAGAGCCTGCCATACACAGCCCCCGAGTTGAGTGCGCTGGGCCCGAAAGCTCGTTTGGAGGCCCAGCCCAGCCTTGACACGTGGTCCCTGGGAGTGCTGCTCTTCTGCGTGCTAACCGGCTACTTCCCCTGGCTCACAACTGTACCCACCGACCGGTACTACCGCAGCTTTGTCTGCTGGCATCGCAGCCCCCGCTTTTCCCCGTGCCCACCCCATTGGGGGCGTTTTACTGCCCAGGCATTGGAGATGCTGCGGGGACTGTTGATGCCTGACGCGGCTCAGCGTAGCCCAGCCAAGGAGGTGATGAATTATATCAAAGTGCCTTGGTTGCTCCCAGAGGCCCAGAGCTGGGTTCGGCCTAGCAGAGATCTTCTTGGCACCAGCAGGCGCTGCTAATAATCTAGGCCATATGTGTAAAGCAGGGAGGGGTGGCACCAATCCCAAACCTAGCCTTAGCCATTGAAGGACCAAAGACGCCATGCACATCACCAAACCAAGACACCTCATTGTTCCCGAGGACAAAGAGAAAGCACAGTCAAGCTGAGGAAACAGAAAAAAGACTTTTTCCAGAAAAGACCCTCAGAAAACAGAGCAAACTGCCAGCAGGGCAGGGCAGGAGAAACTTTAGAGAATCATTCCTCTCCCACATATGTGATTTCATTTTAGGAGGGTCACTCTCCAGTCCCAATTCTGGATCAGAGATCCAAAAGACTTGATTTCAGTCCTTCCTGGGTCAATAACTGGCCACTTCATTGAATGGAAAGGAACCAAATAGAGTTTCATCTAAAAGGCAACGAAACCTTGGTGTCTATCACTCACCCCGAATTAGATGAAATGGGGGTGGGCTAAAATTATGTTTGGCTAGATTGGGAATGAGGGGCCAACAACAATGGTCAGATTTACGAGACTTCTGTATGGTTGTCAATCATGGTGACCACAAAGTCTGCTGATGTGACAGTGGACATTGCTGAGCAGTTAATGCTGCTCTTTGCGCTCTTTCCAGCCACCATGGATGGACTGTCTCTTGACAAGTCATATCCAATGGAGAGAGAGAGTAATGCAGAAGAGATGTAAGGAGCAATTCGATCTTTGACTGGCAGAGTCACCAAGGAGATGATTTGGAGGTCTAGAATTGACGTTGCTGTGGGTCTAGCAATGTTTTGCTGGAAGCTGCCCAGAGCGGCTGGGGCAACCCAGTCAGATGGGTGGCATATAATTAAATAGCATTAGTAGTAGTAGTATCAGTAGTAGTAGTAGTATTGCCTTTCTATATGCTTGTTTATATGCTGCTGTAATACCCATTCAACTTGTACATTTGTAAATAAAGAGATTATATTATGAAAATATTGTAAATAGTCAGTGCTCTCATTTTGCAAAGAAACACATCCTGCAATGCAGCCTGCAATGGTGACCTCCAGCCACTGGCAGAGGAAGAGGAGTGTGGGGGGACCACATGCCCCCAGTAGCCCGATCCCGGTGGGGTGCCGTTGTGGCTGTCCCCCTGCCCACGCTGGGCGCCCTGCCTCTGCAGGCGGTGTGCCCTGCCCCAGGATGCACGCCACGCCCCTGTGGGTGGCGCTCCCTGACTCCGGGATGGGCGCCAGCCCCCCCCCCCCGGTGCCGGAGCATGAAGCTCCGCCACTGCCTCCAGCTCCTTTGGACTACAAGTTCCATGAGTCTCAGCCAGCAAAGTCTTACTGGCTAGGGCTGATGGGAGTTGTAGTCCAAAACACCTGATGGGCACCAGGCTGGGAAAAACTGCTGTAATAGTTGACTCTGACTTCCCACTGCTTGGGAACTGGGGAGTGCAGAATGATATTGCTTTCAGTTAGAAACTGACAGCCAAAGATATGGTGGGTACATTAGAATCAATAAACGCCATTGATAGGTGTGCTCCCCAGCCTGGGTGTTATGTACCGAGTTGAATAGGATCCAAACTGCAGCAGTCTGATTGGTCCTAGAACAATAGGATTGAGATTGCAGCAGTCTGATTGGTCCACAGGAGCCACCCAATCCAGCTCCAGGTGGAAGTGAATCCGCACACCTGATTGGCAACAGGAGCATCCCGGAATTAGCCAATCACGTGGGGCCCATTGTGTAAATAGTGTATATAAAGCAAACGTTTTGGGGAACTGCATTCCTCACTACTATGAGCTGCATAAAGAGCATGAAATTCACACTGGACTCCGAGTATATTTCACTGAGCAACTGGCTTCTGCATTGCTTCAAGACAGACATTTCCTAAAGCAGTCTTAATGATACCCATGCTCACCAATGCCAATCACCAGACAAGACGAGCCCTTGCCTATGTGGCTGCTCTTCTTGAGAGCGGGCTTATGGGGGATGCGTTCTTGCTCTGCACCCCGAAGGCTTCCTGGCTTCTTGAGTCGTGTGTCGCATGAGGCTCCATAGACTTAGAAACACGAACATCCAAAAGCAGCTGTAACCGGAAACGTTTAACAAGCAGCCAATTTGGCTTGGCCCCGGCGTGCTCTCACGCACCTGTTAAATATAACCCACAGCTGACAACAGACACAGCGGGTGGGTGGGAGAAAAATACTCTCACCCCACCCTATGCTTCCTCTTTGTTGATTCTCTAAAGGAGAGAGCTCACATTTGGGGTCACAAGGCTTTGGGGAAGATTGCACAGCCCTTACAAACAATCACTCTTTACAAATACATGTTGTTTTTTGTATATAATTTTTGTTAAATTTTTCTGTTTTCCAATTTAAAATACTAATTTTTACATCCTTAAGATATCAATGACTTCCCTTCTCTTTCCATGGTTCATTTTACATATCATAAATCCCTGCATATTTTACAAAAACTGTACCATTCAGTATTCCATTACCATCAAAACTTATTTACACTGTTGAATTTATCTTAATGCTGCCAGCGTTTTCAGCTGCACACAATTATTTCCCGTATATTCAATAAACGTTTTCCAATCTTCTCTAAACATATGTTCTTCTTGTTCTCGTATTCTATATGTTAAGTCTGCAAGCTGTGCATATTCTGTCAACTTAAGTTGTCGTTCTTCTTTGGTTGGGACCTCACTTTACAAATAGTGTATTTTTCCATGTGTAAGAAGATATTTTTTCTTCGACATAACAGGCAAAAATTGCGGGTTGTCTTATACATGGATAGCAGCGGTGGGGCGGGCGATTGATGCCAACAGCCAGCAGGAGATTGGCAGCGGCGATTGGGCGTGTGATTGGTAGCTGCAGCAAGGCCTGCTAACAATTGGCGACGGCAGCAGCAATAGGGCGGGCTATTTACAGCAGCGGCGAGGCATGCGTGCAATTGGCTGTTGTTGCTTCAAGTGTGCAAATGGGCTTTGGGCAGTTGTCTTATACATGGGGGCGTGTTATACACGAAAAATACGGTACACTTTGGATGCTAACATCCCACAAGAACTGGTTTTTTAAAAAGGTATGTGTTAATATAAAGTATATATATTCATTTTGATTAATTTAACTGGCTATTTTTGCAATTAATCAAACACTTGTAAAAACAGGCCAATATTTTGATTAATCCACTTAAATACAGGTGGTACCTATTCACACCCTTGTACACATGCACTCTACATGTGGCTGCAACAGCAGCCAACAGCTGATTTTGTGTCAGCATATATTTAAATGAATTGGGTGATGTGCAAATAAATATCCCAGGGTGGGAAACGTGATGACTTTCTCTCTGCCCCATCCCCATGGGTCGTCCATTCCCAGTGTCACTGTGTCTCCCTGATGAGAGAAGAAAAAAAAACAATAATAAATAAAAATGGATAATTGTCTGCAACCAGGGTGATGGAGCTGTCCCCGCCCTTGGCTCACACCAAACTCAGCTTCAGTTTAAAATGGGGTAACACACACCAATAATGTACGGCTTTAGAGAAAGTGTCAGATCAGTGGGATCATAGGCCTTCATTTAGGACTTATCTACACTTATTTTTTGCCCCACTCTTTCCAGGCAAAGGTCCACGCTTAAAAGCTCAAGTCCAAGTGTCTGTCCCTCCCCTCCTCAAGCTTTTCCTGCTGAAAGCTGCTCTTTAGTGCTCAACTGGAGCAAATGCCAATTTGGGTTTTCCACAGATTGCTATTTGATTCAACTGAGCTTTAAAAAGCAGGTTTTCATGGGGAAAGTTCCAGTGCAAAAAAGGGAGGGGGCACTTGGACATGGAGATTTAAAATGTGGACTGTGGCTGGAAAGAGTGAAGGAAATGTAAGTGTGGATAAGCCTTTAGTACGTTTCCGAGCACAATTCAAAGTGTTGATGCTGACCTTTAAAGCCCTAAATGGCTTTGGTCCAGTATACCTGAAGAACTATAGCCTGAAGGAGCATCTCCACCCCCATCATTCTGCCCGGACACTGAGGTCCAATGTGCCAAGGGCCTTCTGGCAGTTCCCTCACTACGAGAAGCCAAGTTACAGGGAACCAGGCAGAGGGCCTTCTCGGTAGTGGCACCCGCCCTGTGGAACGCCCTCCCACCAGATGTCAAAGAAAAAAACAAACTACCAGACCTTTAGAAGACATCTGAAGGCAGCCCTGTTTAGGGAGGCTTTTAATGTTTAATAGATTATTGCATTTTAATGTTCTGTTGGAAGCCGCCCAGAGTGGCTGGGGAAACCCAGCCAGATGGGCGGGGTATAAATAATAAATTATATATTATATTATTATTATTATTATTATTATTATTATTATTATTAAGTGGGTCAGGATTTACAAATGTCCCAACTTAAGCTGGATTGGAGAACTTGCATCACCACAATTTTCTATTTTGTTTGTTTAAGGTTGTTATTTTTAAGAGACAGAGCAAATAGCTAAGGAAGACAGGCCTCCTGAACTGTTAATTGCTGTGTAGAAAAGGAAATTTCAGTTTTTCCTTACAACTGAATATCAACCTATTACCAAAATCTAAACAACCGTATTTGCGTATTTCTATTTATATCATACTGATATGTGTTATGGCCAGGAGTCAGCTTCGCCTGCTGAACAAGCAGCCTGAAGGCGGTGAAGGCGGAGTGACTCCACCTGCAGCTGATCAGCCTTCAAGGGCAGAGGGGAGAAGGTGCTGATGAGAACCAGCTGGCTTCAGCCTTCAGCTTAAGCAGAGCTTCCAGCAGCAGTCAGAAGTTGATAACAATGCTTGTAGTTCCTGGTCCTACCTTGCTGCTTCCTGCTTGTCTTGGTCCTTGATCCTTGACTCCCTGATCATCGGATTTCCTAACCCCTGGACCATCTGACCACATGGATTGTTGTTTGCCTGACCCTAGGACTGCACCTTACTTGGGATGCTGACTCTGGCCCCCAGGCAAGTACATGTCAGAGGCTCTTCTGATTGGCTGGCCTTCCACTCCACTAAGTTTTGCTCAGCAATGAGACTGTGACAATACACCACTTCTTGGATGCACAAGAGGCCCTCAATGCACCTGATGAGAAAGAAAATAAAACAATAATAAATAAAATGTGAAAATCAATAAAAACAGCCACTGTTACACAAGTTATTATGCAGCAGCATAAAACAATTCAAAACATAAAGCTATACTTAAATCTTTCTGGAGACTGGGATGAAACGGGTTAAATTACATTGGACACCTGGGGAAGTATTATTATCTAACAAGAAAGAACACTTGATTACTTTCAGGTAGAAGTTTATTGTGGAATCAAGGCTGCTATATCCCATGAATGGCAATTTATTTGGTGAACAACAGTTTTGTAATATGTTGAATAATTCTGAAATACTTCCAGTGGAGGCAATGATTTAAAATGCAAAACAGTGTAGAGGAAAACCAGGCCACTTGTGAAAATACAAGTCTTTTAAAAGCCACTGTTACACAAGTTATTATGCAGCAGCATAAAACAATTCAAAACATAAAGCTATACTTAAATCTTTCTGGAGACTGGGATGAAACGGGTTAAATTACATTGGACACCTGGGGAAGTTTATTATCTAACAAGAAAGAACACTTGATTACTTTCAGGTAGAAGTTTATTGTGGAATCAGGCTGCTATATCCCATGAATGGCAATTTATTTGGTGAACAACAGTTTTGTAATATGTTGAATAATTCTGAAATACTTCCAGTGGAGGCAATGATTTAAAATGCAAAACAGTGTAGAGGAAAACCAGGCCACTTGTGAAAATACAAGTCTTTTAAAAAGCACTTTTGATTTAACAGTCCAGGTTTTGGAAGGTTTCATTAACATGCAGAGGATTTCTCTCTCTCTCTTGCAAAATGCTAAACACCATCCATGACAGCTTGACTAATTTTCTAAAGTTTCATCCAGCTACAGCTGTTTTGTATAATGGCAAGTGAATCATAAGAAAGCCAATTCCTAAGGAGTGAGATCAACCTTGAAATTTCAGAGGACTGGCAAGTCTGTTTCTTTGCACATCACCTTCATGGTATAGCAAACCATAATTGCTAACACCCAGATTCACAAACACCACCAAATTAGCAACGCTGCTGACACAAGAGCTCTCCCCATTGTGCCTTGAAGTTTGGACAACTCTGGAGATGATCAGCACTGAATAGCTGAAAATCATGGCTTGCCAGGGAGAGCGACCTGCACTATGAGATACATGGGACCACTCCATTAGCACCCTTGTAAAGGAGTGTCTGTGTTTGGAGTCAAAAGATAAAAAATTTGTTGGAGAGTACTGAATGTGCTTTGGTGTGTTAATCTTCCTGACCTTTAGACAGATCGTGGGAAGTTCTAATCCTCTGCCCCTTTAAAAGGCTCTTGGAAACTGATAGTTCAGGTGTGAACATCGGAAGAGTGATTATCTTAATTGCAGGACTGCAAGCACCTGTTCCTAGAAGGAACTACTTCAATAAACAGATTCTGATTCGTAGAAGTAATAGTCTAAGCTTTCAGTGACCAATAAACTGTAATTTTTTATATTGAGGAACCAGATTTAGCTTATAAACAAAAGTTGGCAATCCTACACAGGTGCCTAGGAAGCATTCACTGTATTTGTTGTAGAAACGAGAGGACACATGATTTGGTATGATGTTTTGTAAAGGTTGTAGGAGAGCTGAATTCTGGAATTGATTTACAATTCTCAGCTTCTTTTACTGTTCTACCTGAAACTTTCAATATTTGATGATTGATTGCATGTCACCAACATTTGACAGGTCAGTTGTGTTAACTGATTGGTCAAACACCAAATATAGCTCAGAGACGAGGGTGATGGGAAAGATAGAAAAGGAAACAAAAATATTTTGTTTAATTGCTGAAGTTGCTTAGAATAGGAAAGGTCGTCCTCAGCTAAACTTCATCTTCTCCTGGACTCTGAGCCTGGTACTTACATGACATGGTAATGTGTTGCTGCAATTGTGTGGAATGGATGCTGCCCATAGTATGCCTCTTGACCATCAACTGTTGGTCAAACATCAATACCAAGGAGGAACAGGGGGTGGGGGATGAGGAAACCCTTGATTCAAAACTCCAACAAACTGAAATAACTGTTTTGCTAGCTGGTCTTACCTTGGACGTCAAATGTCAGTGGAGGCCCTTCGGTTTTGATAAAGCAATATGCCACAGCAGAGGGAGGTCAGGTAGTGAGGAAAAGGCAGGTGAGTGAAGAATAGGAGATGCTTTCTGTTATACTGTTATTGCTCAGCTGCAAGCAGAGTGAGTCATCCAAAGATGGCCAAAACACCTAATGCTGTTGAAGACAGTTGCTGGCTGGCTTGCTGCAACACTGTGACGCTGATGTCATCCTCCCAGTAATGCCTCTCCGTTGTGACATCACAATGTAGTCACATGTCTAAATGGATGGCATCACAAAGTGTGAGCACATGATTGGCTTATCATGTCTGTTAACAATTATCAGTGTACAAAGTGTGTCAAAGGCTTTTCTGAACACTCGAGTGTCCTGCAGTATTAGCAGCAATTAGACTGTGCCAGCCAGTCCATTCCCTCTCACCACCGCTAAGTGGGGCTCCGGTGAGGCGCGGGAAGAGCGTCCCGCGCCTCGGGCTCCCCGGCGGGCCCGCTAAGCTCCGTCCCCTTCCCTTGCTCCCCCTGTAAAGGGGGAGTGGGGGTGAGAGGGGATCGCGGAGCTGGGCCATTAGGGGATATGCCCCAACCGGGCGGAAAAGCGGCGAGTGCTGGCCGTGACGAGCGACGACGTTCTCCCTGCAGAAGATGAAAGGGAAAGAAGCCCGGTGGTCGTGAGTACTTGATTGGATTAAGGTTGTGGACTTAACGACTTAACGATCCGGGAGGTTAGAGAAAGGAAGTCCTGCCTCCCTCCCTTCGGCGGCAAGAAAATAACGGTTTATAACACTGTTGCTACTAAGATGGTTAAAATGTTTGGATTTTTTAACGAGTGAGACTATTCAGATCTCCCTCTGGGGAGGAAAAGGATGGAAAATATCCCTCTTTAAAGTTTTGGTCTTTGCGCCCTGGTTTCAGGGAAAATGGTTGCGAAAAGTTTGAGTTGAAGTGGAAAACTACTGGCATAAAATGGAGAACATTGAAATAGAAACTGAAATTTGATACCTATCCCCCTTCTCACCATGTTGGACTTTGTTTTTGAACTTGTTTTGAACTCTGGATTAACTGATGAACAAAGGATTATTATTTTGAAACTGGAACTGCTTAATCAGAAATTGAAGGTTTTGAGTGGGGACATGAAGAAAAATCTACTTCCCACAGAGGAGACCTTTCAAGTTTTCGATACCATGGAAGAGAGCCTTGGCAAAGAGCTGAAGGGGATGATTGAAGAATGGAGAGAGATGGCTTGGCGACTCCCGGAAAAAGAAACGTCCTTCGGCGGCAGCCTTGGGACGGTGAAGAATGTTATATCCAGCTTCCGAGGTGAGAGCTCGGGAGTGAAGGGCAAAGAATTAAGATATTTACAAATAGAAGAAGAATGTAGCAGTGAATGGGAGAAGCTGAAAGAAGATGAACAGTGTACCCTGATGTTCGATGCAAGGACTGTTGGGGACTGTGTCTGGATCTGTGGATGTACAAGAAAAGAGGACAATTGGAGGAGTGGTTCCGGTGAAAGATGGAAAAGGACAATGGACAGAGGGGGAATAGGGTGAAGTGTATTAAGTGCAGAATTTAAATGGTCTGTTATGGTAATCTGAAACCGGAGGGTTAAGACATTATGTTTTATTTTATTTTTCAATAAGAAAAGGGATATTTTGAATTTTATGTTATTAGCAGCAGTATAAGGGATAGAAGAAGTTTATATAGATTTGATATAAGAATAATTTGTTAAGATTTAAAGATTTGTTACCAACTATTATGGATTAAGATGATTGTTTAGATTGGAATCTTTTTTAAATGAATTTAATTTTTAGAGAGAGGATGTTATTAAAGTAGAATTTGGATTTAAAACCGAAGGAGAGAAGGCAGGGGAAGTCAACCGCCAAGATTCGGAACTAGAATTTTCTTTTATGCGTGTAAACAAGAAGAAGAATTGTGGCTACGTTTGTATTTGTTTTATATATGTAGGTGTGGGTGTGGGTTTATGCTTTGTTATGAAAATGCCAATAAATTCTTATAAAAAAAAAAAAATAGACTGTGCCAGCCAGTTCAGCAGCTGACGCACAGCTTTACAGAGGACATGCTAGATGTGAAGACGTCCATTCCCTCTCACCAAAACCTCCACGCATTATCACTAATTTTCTAACACAGGATTGTTCTTGGCTCGGTAGGAGCCTGAGCTCAAGTATCCCAGTGCGTCAGAGGCCCAAGAGAGTCTCCTAACAATACCTCTCTAGAATTTGCAGGATGTTGTACAGAGAACCATTACAGTCTCGGTCTCAAATTGAGGCACAGCTTATGCCCAGAATGTGCCGTGGATGTCAGGGCTTAGTCCTTCAACACAGGATTCCATAATAAAGGAAAGTGTGCCTCTGTGCATGTTCAAAAGGAACACATACATAGGGACCAAAGCTTCTTAAGCTTCCAGTTCTCTTCCCCTACCCCCCTCAGAATTTTTTAACGAAGTTGTTGCCTCACCTCTGCCACATCGTGATGTGTTTATTCTCAGCCAGTTTACAAGGACCCAACCCTTTCCTTATTTACAGAAAACTGGCTGTCCTTTCAAGAAATGGTCATCAATCAGGGGTAAATAAAGATGAAGCAGGAGGGCTGAGGGAAGGGCATCCATGGGCTGCTCCCATGGCCCCAGATCCCTGGCAAGGACTTCTGCTAAAGTTTACCCCAGGCCCTACATTTAACTCCCCCCCCCCCAGTGCTTGGCTCAGGGTTGGGCTGTTGTGGCATTCTTCCATTTAAATTTCCTATGATGTCTCAGAGTGAGAGAGAGTACATCAGAGGGCATTGTAGGAACCTTAAACAAAAAAATAGACCCAGAAGCACTGCAGCCTACCCCTGTAGTAGAGGAATTACTGGAGTGCTTAGCACACGTTCAAACTTGGGACCAGCTCAAAATATATATAAGGATCCATGCCTCGGTTAGGTGTTTTTGCATTGTTGCAATGCTGGAAGGAAAGTGCTGGATGCAGATTGTTCTGTCAATGGATGCAGATGTAATTTGCGATTTCATAGTGCTTTGTGAGGTTGGGAACACTGAAATAATTATGCATTTTCAAGAGGATCTATTTTACTGGATCTGACATAAGTGTTTCTGTGTGCCTAGCACTCCACTCTATCCCTCTTGTGACACCCCACTTTATCTCTCACCCTCCATGTGACTTTTTCTCCCCACAATCTCTCACATTTCTCCTTTTCTTCCTTCTCTCTAGGTTGCTCTGCTATTTATTCAGATACAATCCTACTTGCATCCCCCTGTAGCTCTGTGGTGGATTGACTTACTATATCCAGTGCCCACAAAGCACTTCTAATTCTGCTTCTGTCACCAGTCCAGGCACTTCTTCCTATCTCTGATTTACATCCCTGGTCTTGTCCATAGTAGCTGCGACAGGAGTTGGCAGTACTAGAACACCATGCAGTAAATCATATGCAGAAACCTAGATTGGTCAGACCTCGTTCAATGTCTTTCTGCCCTTCACCACCCCTTCTCCCCTGCCAGAACATATATAAGCTTCATACCTTCCATCTAGCCCACTTTGATGAGATGCTACCCAATTTTAGGACAGGTCCTCTAGCTTTGACACTGCACGGGGCATTGCAGAGTTTTCAAATTCTCTGGAGTTTGTTGGTGGATATTCAGGTAAACTGCCTAGCTGCTGAGTTTGTTAGATTGGCACACACTGTTAAAGGCTACTCAGGGTCTTTTGCTGAGTAATTCAAATAAGCCTTGTAGATCCCAAGCTTCTTGCAAAACCTCTGGTTCACTTCAAAGAAATTAAGAATGACAGGTTTTGGTACATAGCAGCTCTACATTTTGTAGTCAGTACAGTTGGTCTTTACTGCTTCACTAAACTGGAGCTACTGTATCACTTCAACCCAAATGCTACTAGCAGATCATTTGACAGTTTGTTATGTAATGCATGCTTAGATTAGGATTTTTGGAGCGGGAGAACAAAAACATACAGCCCAATCCTATACAGATTGGGCTCATAGCCATGCCAAACTTGCATAGAACCGAGCTGTAATATTCAGCTGTAAGCCATAATACTATGAGCATTAAGAAGTATTAAACAAAGCAAGGTGCAAAAGCACATAATTTTTTTGCTAAATGTAAAGAGACAACCACTCCTTATCACTGCTACCACTACTACAGGGTCTGTGAATGTTCTTTCTCTTTGTCAAGAGTAAGAATGATCACACTCTTTGATTCTGAATATAATAATCTGGGATATTTACCACTCCCTCCTCTTGACACAAAAGTTTAGAATGCCTACTTAGTACTTAAAACACACACAGAAAGAGCAAGAAAATTTTGTTCCTTGTAAACACTGTACATCTGAGCTACCCAGGTTGCATGAACAAAAGGACAGCTATCTAATCAGAAAATGCACAGCTTAGTTTTCTTTTTCTATTAGGAAAGAGACAGGGACGCCTGACTCGCCTAGGCTGTCAACGATTGATGTTGTGACTTCCCAGCTGGCAGTTCAGGAGAGCAGCCAAAGGACTGTTGTGTAACAGCGAAAGTGTTTGTGTAATCTTTCACCAACAGTGCTTGGAATCTGCTCTCGCACCTCGATTCGTATGCTGGACCCACTCCAGCGGGCTAGCAGTTCAAGCTGGCCCCCAAAATGCCATTCAGCTGCTGGGACATCTCAACAGGTCACCCAGGTCCTCTTCCCCCGGCCTGTGGCAAAAGGACATTATGATCGTATTGTTTGGGTTCCCTCCTCCGGTTAGAAGTGGGAGACTGTTAGTGTGAATGAATATAAAGTCAAAGCATCAGAAGAGACCAGGGGCCATTGAATCTCATTCCTCCTACAGTAAGACAGCAATCTCTGCCGATCCACATCAAGAGAGCCAATTTATGCATTCCATATCACAGAAGGAAACAAGCTAAATTGTAGAAGGGCATTTACAGGGCAAAAAACTTGAAACTACACAATCCTAGCTGCTACTGTTGCTGGTATAACTATACTAACAGAGGGTGAATATACTGTGTGGAGAAAAGAGAGATGACTAACTTAGGTGCTACAGGCTGCTGAGTTCCCCCCCCCCTCTCTTTCTGATTCTATTGCCTATGGAACTCCTTTCACTTAAGAGATATTTGTCACCCTCCCCATTATCTTTGATATGGGTCTTAGAAAACTTTATTCCCAGCCCACCTTTGATTAGAAAAGTTGAGGTATTTTTTAAAATCAGTTATTATATTGTGGCTGGCTGTTATGTGTGTGTGTGTGTGTGTGTGTGTGTGTGTGTGTGTGTGTTAATGCTGCTGTATTATTTTTGGGATTTTTCAAGCATTTTTCATTTGCATGTGATTTTAATGATTAGGTTTACTAGTCATGATTATATTTTCATTTGCAACTCCCTGATTGTGAACAGCTTTTGACATGGTTTTGAAAAAGCATATAAGATATGTAAATAAAAGAAATATTGTGTTTTAAACCAGTGCTTTACATGGTTATCAAGACACTTTGTGGATTCTGATGGAGGGAATAAAAAAACCACTGGATTATATTTGCAAACTACCAAGAGCTGTTATCAATGCCTTTTTGAGCCATAAAAGCAAATGTAGGGTAACTTATGCGCGTAATAAATGAACTAAGGAACAAGCCAAGGAACAGGCCAAGCAAAACATTTTATTGGATAAAGTTGTTCTAGTAAGAAACAAGCTAAGCTCATGAACTGCACTGGTGCCTTTTGACAAGAACAGAAAGGATGCTCATTTTATGTAAAGTAGCCTACAGAGATACATGCAGGCTATTATTACAAATAACTGTATTAGTCCTTTCTTCCCAAATGAACACTCTATTTCAGGCATAGGCAAACTCGGCCCTCCAGATGTTCTGGGACTACAACTCCTATCATCCCTAGCTAACATGACCAGTTGTCAGGGATGATGGGAATTGTAGTCCTAAAACATCTGGAGGGCCAAGTTTGCCTATTCCTGCTCTATTTGCTACCAGGCTGTGGTCTAAACCACAGAGCCTAGGGCTTGCCGATCAGAAGGCCAGCGGTTTGAATCCTCGTGACAGGGTGAGCTCCTGTTGCTCGGTCCCTGCTCCTGCCAACCTAGCAGTTCGGAAGCACGTCAAAGTGCAAGTAGATAAATAGGTACCGCTCCAGCAGGAAGGTAAACGGCCAGGGCCATCTCGTCCATGGAGCTGGTGGCGCGCCCCCCAGGGGCGCCCCCGCGAGCCCGCCGGCATACCGGGCACCCCCTCCCCAACCCGCTCCCACGGGCGGGCGGGCGCTTGTGCGCCAGCAGGCTGCAAGCCAGCCGCCCTTGCCTCCCGGAGCCCCAGCTGGAGCACTGGAAGGGCGCGCAAAGCCCTGCGCCGCTCCAGCACCACACCCCTCATCCCCCGTTCACCCACCCCCCCTCCCGAGGAGTGGCCAGTGCAGGTGGGAGACGGGCGGAGAGGCGGCACGCCGGGGGCACCGAGGGATCGCCGCGCCACGGCAGCCGATCCCTCTAAGACAGCCCTGTAAATGGCGTTGCCATGCGCTGCTCTGGTTTGCCAGAAGCGGCATAGTCATGCTGGCCACATGACCCGGAAGCTGTACGCCGGCTCCCTCGGCCAATAAAGCGAGATGAGCGCCACAACCCCAGAGTCGCTCGCGACTGGACCTAATGGTCAGGGGTCCCTCTACCTTTACCTCCCTCTCTAAACAGCCAATAATCTGCAATTGCCCTTTTCCTAATCATCCTTTCAACCAGAGGGAGTGAGCAGGATCTCCTTTAGTTGTGGCGGACTTAATGCATACAACTTAATGCTGCCCCCAGGTGGATAAAAGATAGCTGTGCCATTTATTTTCTTCAATAAGAGATAACATAGAGGTAAAGGGACCCCTGAGATAACATACCTGTCTTTTAGTAAGGGGAGAAAGGATGAGAATGGAAATAGCGTGGCAGTGGTATGACTCTTGTTCTACACAACTTCACCCAAGGCAATTTTTTTTTAACAGATCCGGACTTGAACTCTTGTCTTATTTGGCATCATATTTCTGGGAACTCTTTGGGGCTATAGAACAAGCTGTAAATATGTGCTATGTGTGTGTGTGTAACAATAAAGAGGCTTCAAATTCCTTTTTGAGAGTTCAAAGAGAAAAGTCTTCACGTTGCTGTTTCTCCCATTCCTCAGCTGTCAGTGAAAAGGCCTCACCTGATAAAATTCCCCTTTCTATACCCCACCCCTCCCCACAACAGATTCCCCAGACTGTCAGCAAGCCCCATTCAGTTCAATAGGAGTTACTTCTCAATTGCTACCCCCCTGATACTCTGGGTAGAAGCAAGTTGATAAACAAATATATTAATTTTCAGATATATTAATTTTCAGCGAAGGTAGGATGATGTCATCATAAAACGTGATGTCAGTATTCACTAAGCCAGGCCACATGGAAGCAAGAGCTGGTCTACAACTTAAATTACCTGAGCTTCCTATTCTCAATGTAATACATATACATATATATATGGTCAAAACAAAATCAAAAATTCTTTCCAGTAGCACCTTAGAGACCAACTGAGTGTGTTCTTGGTATGAGCTTTCGTGTGCATGCACACTTCTTCAGATAGGTATATATATATGGTGTTATCGGGCTCACAACAGTGAGGTCACGAAGTTTATTGTAAGGCCTCGAAAGCGCTCATGATAAACTCCACTGCCACCTTTCCTGCGACACACAGAGCTTTGCAGTCCCCAAACGCTTCTCGAACACGTGGTGCGGGGACAACATGGCGACCGGCAGCGTCCCCCGCAACAGCCTACAACTCCCGAGATGCTTTGCGTGGCCAATGGCAGCGGCGCAAAGGGGTGAGGCTGGCTGCCCTCGCGGGCTGTTAGTGTGAGCGAGTTAAAGGTTGGGTGTCTCGCACCGCCGGCCGTTGGGAGGGTGGAGCGACAGCCCCTCCCCCACCAGCCCCGCTGCACCCCTCTTATCGAGCTCCTTTTGAGACGAAGTGCGCGGGGAGGAAAAAAAAAAAAAGACCGGCCAGGTGAGGAAAAAAAAAAATCAGGAGGCAGAGAAAGAAAGGGAGAAAAGATGTCGCGAGGCCGAACGGCAACGAAGGGGGAGGGGCGGTAAAGCTCGGTTCCTTAAAGGGGCAGGCCCGCATTTAAAGGGGAGTGTGCCACGGAGGGGTTTCCTCTGTTTTTTTGTCTGCCGACAGAACAGTGCCTTGTTCTGAGTGGCGGGTGGGTGGAGGAGGCACGTGGGGAGAGCGCTTTTTAATTAAAGGCACGGGGGGGGGGGTTGGCTCGAAGGAATCCCCTCTCCCAGCCCACGTAACGTTGGAAAGAAAGGGGAGTCCTTAAAGCACTCTGCTCATGGTCAGGAGAGCAATCTGACTCTGTGGCGCAGGTCGGAGAAGTGATGCAGGGTTAATCTCTCCCAGGACTGGGCTCGGATATTTTGGTCCCCTATCTTTAAACTTTCGACACAAGAACACCAGCGGAATTCAAACACTTTAGCGGCTGCCTCGGGAAATGGTCCCCAATGCAGTCGTGGAGAATTGCGTGAAACAAGACAGCCTTAAAAAACCCCTGAAAAAAACAACAACACTGAATTGTGTTCTAAATTGCGTGCGCTCTGTATTCTATGTAGTCAGCATTAAATTTAGCTCAGCCAAAACTTTTTTGCTATGCGGTCCTTGGAGTGTGGGTTATTGCCAGTGTGGCCCTTGGACATGCATAATAACCTGGGCCACTGTATAGATCAGGAACTGAAGCCCAGAGATTTTCATGGCATACAGGCTACTTACACAGCTCATTTGCTCTCCTGATCCGAGTCCAAGCATGACTTCAGGCATCCATGCTTGTTCATTTAAAATTACTTGTGTCTCACCTTTGTCGTCTCAGCAGACCTCCTGGGTAATTGACAGAAATTAATGACAAGGGTTGATGGTGGAAAATGGCCACTAACCAGATTTAAATACCACTGTTGTGGCTGATCCAACTGCTGCTGTTCAAAGTTTCCATGGTGGCCATCAAGGAAAATACCATCCGTCCGCCCCCCATACACACAGTGTGTACACTGAAGCAGTCAGGGCCAGTTAGCACTGGATGTTTGGGACCCTGGCAAGTGAGGCATCTCCTGGGCATCTGGACAGCCCGCAGATGCTGACTTCCTGCTAGCAGAAAGAAGATCCCTGGGGAGCAGGGGTGGGAAAAGAATGATGATGATGGGAAGGTGTATATTTTCCAGGCTGTGGTCTAGGGATTGGGAACCTGTAGCCCTCCAGATGTTGTTGATCTGCAACCCCAGTTATACTTGACCATTGGCTATGCTGACTTGGGCTTCTGGGAGGGTCACTGACTCACCTTCCTTGGCTCCAGAGGTTGCTGTGTAATGGACTTTTATGAATTCAACAACAAGTAGGGACCTAACCCATGTGTGTGTTTTGGGTGGGGTGGGGAGTCAGCCTCCTAGGAAGAACATAATGTCATGGTAAAGATCATCCCATTCATCCAGAGAAGGAGCAGCTGTTCCATCGTGAGTTGTATTTTCTTCCCTCTCCATTCCTTTACCCTCTTGTATCATGTCTATTAGATTGTGAGGGTAGGACAAAGGACTGCCATTTTTAAAATACTGATACAGTACTTAGCAAATTTTAATAATATTAACTAACTAACCAACTAATTAATTAATAATAAATACTCTACTCAAAGGCTGCATTCTTTTAGTCAGGGCTGTTCAAACATTCACTTTCAAGTCATAAACCAAAATGACTTACTGTGCCTGTGAGCATCACTGAATGACCACTGCTTTTTAAAGGTGGCAGGTCCATTTGAGGTGATTTTACACTCTCATTTCCAACTAAGGGGGTATGTAATTCCTGGAGTTTGTAAGGTAAGTGCTAGTTTGCTCAGCTAGCTTCCCATTTGAAAATGAAGCGGTAAAGTTCCTATGCAGATTTTACTGCCTCAAGAACAAATGGAGAGGTGCCACAGCTCAGTGGTAGAGCACATGCTTTACATGCTGACTCTCTCAGCTTCAGTCTTTAAGCATCTCCTGTTTACTGATGGAAAAACTGTGTGGACAGTCAAGCTAGATGGACCAATAGTATGATTCAGTACTGGGAAGTTTCTATAAATGAGGCTGGGTCTGTGACATTTACCATAATGGTGCGCTCTCTTTCTCTCTGTGTGTTTTTCTAGCAGGTGAACTCTGGTGCAATGGTGGGAGCTCAGCAGCTAGAAATGCAGGCAGCGGCAGTGCCAGCGGTGGCCCCAGCAGGCGGAGGCCCCAGTGGCAGCAGTGGCGACCACCAGTACGAGTGCCTGGAATGTGGCAAGGTATTCAAATGGTCATCACGGCTGATCCACCACCAGAGGACTCATACGGGCGAACGCCCTTACAAGTGCTCAGAGTGCCCGAAGGCCTTTAAGGGGTCCTCAGCTTTGCTGTACCACCAGCGCGGACATACAGGGGAGCGACCTTACAAGTGTGACAAGTGCGGCAAGGCATTCAAACGGTCGTCCTTGCTTCAGATCCACCAGAGTGTGCATACCGGCCTACGTGCCTTCAAGTGCGCTCAGTGCGGCCTGGCCTTTAAGTGGTCCTCACATTACCAGTACCATTTGCGCCAGCACACTGGCGAACGCCCCTACCCTTGCCCTGCGTGTGACAAGGCCTTCAAGAACTCTTCCAGCCTGCGGCGGCACCGCCATACACATACAGGTGAGCGTCCCTATGTCTGCCTCATCTGCAGCAAGGCCTTTACGCAGTCCACCAACCTGCGGCAGCATCAGCGGGTGCATACTGGTGAGAGGCCCTACCGATGCCAAGACTGTGGTAAGGCCTTCACCCACTCTTCCAACCTGGCGTTGCACTGCCGATCAGCACACGCTGCCCGCCCTGCCCACACTTGTGTTATCTGTGGCAAGGCCTTTGCATCGGACACCTATCTGCAGCGGCACTTGGAGTCTCATGGGGACATTGCACCTCCAGCTCAGCTCTTCTTGGAGGAACCAACCACCACTGTGGAGATGCTGTTTCGGTGTAGTGTCTGCCACCTCACCTTCCCCTTGCAGGAGCAGCTGCTGAGCCACCAGGAAGCACACTTGGCCCCAGCAGAGCCACTGCCTCTGCCACCGCCACCGCCACCACTACCAGTGCAGGAGGAGGTGGGGGCTGTAGCATCCCCCACACCCTCCCTAGCTTGCTCTGTGTGCAATAAGACTTTCAAGAGTGCCGCGGGTTTAGCACGGCACCAACAAAGCCAGCACTCATCTGATCGCACCTATACCTGCATGGTGTGTGAACGTTCCTTCCCGGCGCTGGCCAGCCTGTTGGGCCATCAGCGTTCACATCCCCCGGCTGAACAACGGTTGGAGGAGGCAGAGGTCACATGCCCAGCACAGGCAGATCCAGTGCCCGCTGCCACAGTGACGCCACCCCCACCCCCTGAGCGCCCTTACGTGTGTGGAGAGTGTGGGAAGTCATTCAAGGGCTCCTCTGGGCTGCGTTACCACCTCCGCGACCACACGGGCGAGCGGCCCTATGCTTGCGGAGAGTGTGGCAAAGCCTTCAAGCGCTCCTCGCTGCTGCGCATCCACCAGCGGGTGCACACGGGCTTGCGTGCCTTCACTTGCTCCACCTGCGGGATGGCATTCAAATGGGCTTCCCATTATCAGTACCATTTGCGGCAGCACACCGGCGAACGCCCCTACGCTTGCCAAGATTGCGGCAAAGCCTTCAAGAACACCTCGTGCCTCCGGCGGCACCAGCAGTTGCACACTGGTGAGCGGCCCTTTGCCTGCCAGACCTGCGGAAAGTCCTTCACGCAAACATCCAACCTCCGGCAGCATCAGCGGGTGCACACTGGCGAAAGGCCCTATTGTTGCCGGGACTGCGGCAAGGCCTTCACCCACTCCTCCAACCTGGCGCTGCACAGACGCACCCATTCGAGGGAGCGCCCCTTCCAGTGCCCGGTTTGCTCCAAGGCCTTTGTCATGGCCTCTTACTTGCAGCGCCACTTCCGCACCCACAGCAGTGCTGAGGCACCCAGCCGCCCAGCCGCTGCATCACCCGCCACCACTCAAGAGGTGCAAATCATGCCTAACTTGCAGGCCACACTGAATGTGGAGTTAAGTGGCAGCCCAACCCCTCCTGTTTCATCAAACACTCAGACTTTCCTGCTTGTGCAAACATCACAGGGCTTGCAACTTATCCCCAGCATACAGCAGCCGCCGCCGCAGCCACCCCCACCCCAAAATTTACCCCCCAAACTTATCCTGCTGCCCAGCCCCCAGATGCCCACTACATCCACTGCTCCCACCAGCATTACCTTGTTGCCAGCTGCTCCTACCACCCCAGGCAAATCTGCCCTGGTCCGTCAAGGTAAGGCCAAGAAACCTGCGCCGTTGGCTCCCCCACCACCATCAGTGTCTGGCAGCCAGAATATCATTTTGATGCCCAGTGCCACCGGGACCAGCATGCAGCCCCTCTCTAATGTGCAAATCCAGAGGACGCCAGGGCTACAGACTAGCGGACAGAATGTTATTGTTCTCCAGAGCTTGCCAGAACAGCAACTGGGCACGGTGCAGATCCAAACTTTGCCAGCTGCTCCACCAACAGGCACCATTCAGATTCAAACCCTGCCCCAGCCCCTCCAGAGCTTTCCCACTGCCCAGCCAAGTGGCACTTTGCAAATTCAGACTGTACCTGCTTCACAGCAACCTGGCACAATCCAGATCCAGGCCTTCCCACATCCTCCACAGACTGGCATTGTGCAGATTCAAAGCCTGCCCCTTCCCCAGAATACGGTCCAGATCCAAAGTTTGCCCACCTCCCAATCAGGAGGCACTGTGCAGATCCAGAACCTGTCTAGTTGTCCACAGACTGGCACAGTGCAGTTTCAAACTCTTCCACCTTCCCAGAAGATGAACACTGTACAATTCCAAGCTGTGCCATCCTCTGAGCAGGTAGGGACCCTGCAGCTCCAAACTCTCCAGCCTTCCCAGCAAGTGGGTCCCATTCAGATCCAGACCTTGCCATCCCTGCAGCAAACCAGCCCTCTGCAGATCCACAGCCTGTCCCCCTCCAATCAGCCTTTGGCCAGCGTCGAAATCCAGAGCCTCTCGCCTTCCCAACAGCTGGATAGCACCATTCACATCCAGGGGCTGGTTTCTTCTCAGGAAGGGCAACAGCTTCAACCTTCAGAGGAGATGACCAGTGTCCAGCTTCAGACTTTGAGCCCACCACAGGAGATGAATGAGGTGGGGACTTCTCTGTCCAGCTCCCATGAGCTCTCTGAGGTGGACCTCCAACAGGGACCTGGTGTGAAGGAGGAAAGCCAGGACCTAATTGTGGTGCAGAACTCTCCAGGGGAGGAGATCCTGGGGCCAGGCGGGGAGGTGGAGAGCCTGGAAGGTGTGCAAGACATGCACTTTGAAACTTTACAGACCGATGAGGGAGTTCAGAATGTGTTGGTGCTGAGAAGTGCAGGAGGAGAGCAGACCCGGTTGTGTGTGCAGGAGGTGGACAACATCCAGACAGTGCAAGAGCTGCCTGGCCTGCAGCTGCAAGGGCCTGAGGGTAGTGCCGGGACTGGGCAGAACCTCCTGATCATCCGTAGTGCCCAGGGAGAACAGACCCTCCAAGTGCTGGAGAGTGTGCCAACACTGCAGGTGAGCAGCCCAGACAGCACCCAACCTACTGGGGACAGCAACAGCGCCTCCCAAATGGTGCAACTTCTGCCGAGCCCAGTAACTTCACAAGGCCTGCCCTCCATTCAGATTGTGCAAACAGTACCCAACATGCAGCTTGTCCACACTTTCTGAGGACAGCTGTCCCCATCCTTGCGTTGGAGTACCGACTGAGACTCAGTTGTGCTCTCACCAGTGGCTGCTATAATTAACTGTGTTGCCGGACAGGATCCACCTGGGCAACTTCAAGACTCCTGGAGGTGGCTTGGCTTAGGTTCCTCAGGACAGTGTCATGAAATGACAGCAGAGAGCTTAGCTCACGCCCATGCCTGCAGGTCCAAAGCATACCCTTGATTCCCTACATCCTGCTGACATGGGGATTGCTGTTGCTGCTCGTGCCCTTGCAGTTACAATGACTCCACCACCATGTCCTTCTCCCCAAACACTTTTATGTCTTGTTTTGCATGTGAGAAAGGGATAGCCAGTCCAG
The DNA here is from genome assembly GCA_900245905.1 of Lacerta viridis. Taxonomy (NCBI): domain Eukaryota; kingdom Metazoa; phylum Chordata; class Lepidosauria; order Squamata; family Lacertidae; genus Lacerta; species Lacerta viridis. The sequence goes on along the minus strand of OFHU01002742.1, from coordinate 12,692 downwards.
TCCTTGATTCAATCCCTAACCCACCAATTTCCCCATCCTGTTTGAAATACATTGTTCCAGCAAGAACCAAAAGTATGTGCAGTCTGATGGTTGGAAGACTGTGCAGCCAGAATTCCTGGTTTTTCTCTCCACACTGGACAGAAAATATGGTTAGCAGATATCAACTGGACTGCTGGCTTCTCTCTCATTTCCCTGCTGTGTTGCAATATTGGAGCTAAGTGCTGTGGAGCAGTGTGAGCTCTTTTTATGTATTAGGAAATGGGGGAAGTTCAAGTTTTTGGGTCTTCCTTTGATACTGGGTGCTGCAGGAGGCTGCTTTATGAGCTATCATAAACAGCATCTTTTTCCGGTTAAGCCCCTCTTATCTATTCTCCATTCCAGCCCCTCACCATGTGCAGAACCACATTTCTTCCCAAGTGTACCCCAGTTCCTGGTGCTAACAGACAAGAGGGTCATAGACTCTTTTGGTCTAGAAGAAAAATAAAAGACTGCTTCAAAGCATTTTTACTCCTTTCTGTGTATTGTGCAGAGGCTGGGTTAATCAATACATGTCATACTTCTTTTGTCCTTTTTACGTCTGATTGGAGTTTCAGTAGCAGATTGTGCAGTCCACAAAGGAAGTCAACTAAGAACATAGGAAGTTGCTTATACAGAGTAAGACATTGGTCCACAGCTCAGTAATGTATAGACAGGGTTTCCCAAACTTGTTATCTACAACTGAGCTGCAGTCCTTCCCTGAGATTGAATGGTAACAGCTTTAATTTCAGGCAAACATCTTTTTCAGCCCTTCCTGAAATATTGTGGCTTTCAACCTGAGTTCTTCTCCATACAAAGCATGTTATCTACAACTGAGCTGCAGTCCTTCAGCTTTAACAGGGTTGAGATGTGCAAGATAAAAGGGTCTGCTTAGAGGAAACGGTTCATGTTTTTCTCAAGCAGCTTCAACATGCTGGATATTGAATTTTAAACTGAAAGGTGCTGGGACTCAAGCCTAAATGGGAACTTAAGCTTAATGTTAAAAGTCAATGCAAACGAGGTCTCTGTACAAGATTTCTGGAAAATGCAACATGTTTGGTGAATTTCTTGGGGTAGGAAGTTCTGCAGTTTGAGGAATGATTGTGGTTGAGCTGAGAACTAAATACCAAAGTGGGCAGAGTTGAGACTTGTGGGATTTCCTGTGGGTTGTTCCCCCCACCCAGAACATTGAGGTCCACCAAACTGGTGGCTCAGGTGGCTGAGCCAATTACCGTATGTGCTGCACATTGTAGCCCCACACTTGAATAACCTGTACAGGTGAAACTCAAAAAATTAGAATATCGTGGAAAAGTTGTTTTCATTAGCTACTGGAGTTTAATATATGAGATAGACTCATGACATGCAAAGCGAGATATGTCAAGCCTTTGTTTGTTATAATTGTGATGATTATGGCATACAGCTGATGAAAACCCCAAAGTTGAAATTGTTAATTTGGGGTTCTCATCAGCTGTATGCCATAATCATCACAATTATAACAAATAAAGGCTTGACATATCTCGCTTTGCATGTCATGAGTCTATCTCATATATTAGTTTCACCTTTTAAGTTGAATTACTGAAAGAAATGAACCTTTCCACGGTATTCTAATTTTTCGAGTTTCACCTGTATATACAAGTACTACATCTGAGTTAATCACAGATAGGCATTTCTAACATGAATCTCAAGAACTGTCAATGAGGGTTGCACAAAAACGTGGTCAAGGCAATGAAGTGATAGTCGTATTTTACAAGCGAGGGACACAGACTGAAACAGATATGCAAAATAATTATTTTTAATTGCAGTTTTATTTATTAGTATTATACTGTTGGGAGTTGGAAACTTGTTGACCTACAAGTCATTCAGAAAGCTGCCAGTAGATGATAATCTATTCTGCCTGCAGAAGGCACGAGAGAGGCTGTTGGAAAGAGATGAGGGAGCAGGGGCACAAGTGAATAAACTGGCTACTTTGTCTCATATAATCTCATTAACAGAGCTATTCTAATATCTAGGCTGCCTTATGCAATGGCTTTCAAACTTATTGCACAATTCCTTTCCACATCTATCTGCTATAGAGCTGTACATCTCAAGAGGATCCCTGCACACATTCTAGGATCCCCACTCATCAGATAGTCATGGCATATTAAGCATAATCTACATCTGCATAAACTGAAAGAGCACACACCCAAATGAAATGAAATAGGGTTTGTGTTGTCTGACAAACACAATGGTAGCAGGGAAACCAGGTTTTCCCCGCCTGTCATGGACATAAGTATATTTATCTGCTTACCTTGTATGTTCTGGGTTGCTGTTAAAGGCACAGTAACAGGTGGAAAAGGTAACAAGCCAATGTCCAAAACTCTTGTGGCTGCATGCCCTGACAAGCTATATTTCAGGTGATTTGGTCTGCTAGTGTTGCTATTTTGTTTCTAAATCTGGAAATCTTTAAATCAAAATTCTGGTATCTGATTAGTAGTTTCTGGCAGTTGAAGTTGTCATAGTGTGTGCACCACTTTTTTAAAAAAAAAATATTGGGTGAAATGAGAAAAATTAGCCTTCTTGCTTGCTTGCTTTTCTTGCAGCTGTCCACAAAAGCTAAACAAGTGAAACCTGGCCATGTTTTTTCTATTTATGGTTTGTTAGCAATCTTCCCTCTTTGTGTCTTACTCTATAAATTATATGATGCATTGCATTTTAGTACTTGACAATTGACCATCTTGGGAGAGCCATTGGTTCCCCACCTCCAGCAGAGAACATGGGGAAGGCACTTTTACAGGACGAAAAACTGAAAAGATGAAGAACCAACCCTCAGGGTCAGTGTGGGACAACACTCCTGTCTCACAGGGGATTTTCCCCCACTGTGTTAATCATGTTCTTAAATACCTGTACAGTGGTACCTTGGTTCTCAAACTTAATCTATTCCAGAAGTCTGTTCCAAAACCAAAGCGTTCCAATACCAAGGCACACTTTCCCATAGAAAGTAATGCAAAACGGATTAATCTGTTCCAGACTTTTAAAAACAACCCCCAAACAGCAATTTAGCATGAATTTTACTATCTAATGAGACAATTGATCCATATAATGAAATCAATAATCAATGCATTGTACTATAAAATAAATAAGAGTATTGTAGATGATAGAAATTAAAATTACATGTTTTTCTTACCTGCACTGATGATAGTCATTGTTTGAATGGGGGGCTTAAATCCATTTCTGCAGTCACACAATCAGTGGCTGAAATGGGTTCCATACAGTTACAAAAACAAATTAACTGGAAAAGCCTCGAAAGCAAAAACGCAAAATAAATAGCAAAAACAAAAGCGCCAAACTTAATCCATTCCGGAAATCTGTTTGACTTCCAAAATGTTCCCAAACCAAGGCACAGCTGATTGGTGCAGGCGCCCTGGAAACAATAGCCGACAACAGCATCAGACGTTCGGTTTTCAAAAAACGTTTGAAAACTGGAACACTTTCTAGTTTTTGGTGTTTTTGAGCCAAGGTGTTTGAGAACCAAGGTACCACTGTACTGCATGGCAGGAGGTGAATGGCTCACACCTATGCTTACGGTGAAGACAGACATAATTGTAGTGCTGCCTTAGCCATTTCACACATTGCATTTTTTGGCAATGTGAACTGCTTGCTACCTGTTTTAATGCTTGTTTCTAGCCAGACAAGGAGCCGTTAAAAGGACATATGCCCCATGTGAATTTGACAGTCAGCCACCTTGTGATGATGTTAAAGAGTTTTTAAAAAAGCAACATCCCCATTTTGCAGTGATGAACAAAATGGGTTACAAATGGCTTACTGGGTCAATGCCAATGTTACTGTTTTTAAATGTCAGCTTCTAAACCACTCAGAACTGTTACCCTTCTTCAGACCAATATCCATATCCAGCAGCCAGCTGGATGCAAAAAGGAAGCTCACAGGCGGAACAGAATGCTTAAAATGTAATGAAATAAATCCCTTTATTTTTGCCATCTTAACCATGAGCCCCAAACTCAATCCAAACAAACAGTCTGTGCAACTCTTTAAAAAAAAAGTTGAAAAACAAAACCCTTATGGAAAGACTTATACACTTCCAGGCGGCTTCCAACTTCATGTCAACAGCATAAAATGGGTACATAACGAAAACGATACATGAACAGCCACCAGCTGTTTACATTATGGGCAGCAGGTCGGGTTTTTTTTTTTTTTTAACAGTTCCATAGCAGACAGGTAGCAATAGGTGAAGGCTTCTCCAGATTTCCCTCTCTACTAGCTGGCTACAGCTATACCCGTTGAATCCCCGCCTGTCACTTCACCATGAAAAAGAGAAAGAAAATTATAAAGTCAGTTACTTCCCTAAGGCCTAAGCCATTCAAACTGAACCCCCCCCCCCCCACTGCTTCCCGCTCTCTCCCATAAAGGGCAAAACAGGTTTGGGACTCGCAGCGCTTTGAAGGCCCCGTTTCGCCCCCTTAGCAACAGTTGCCAAGAACTGCGTAAGGAGCGAAAGGCGCCGAAGAAGCCAGGAGCGCCACGCATGCGCTCATGGAGTGAAGCGCTGGAGCTGCGAAGCTGGGGAGGGTTGGCTAAGAAGAGGCTCTTTTGCTTGGGTCGAAGCTGTTTCCCCCTCTCCTTCCCCCCCTCCCTCCTGAAAAAGCGGGCGGGGTGGGCGAGAGAGATGTAGGAGTCCTCGGAGAATTCCATGCTCCTTTTATGCAGGCGCAAAGGCAGCCGCGTCCTACAGGCTGGGTGAGTCCATTCCGCGCCTGGGGGGGGGGGGGGTGGAGAAGGTTTGCGGGCGTTTCTATTTCTGCGGAGGGGTGTGGCCGCAAGGGCTATGGTGCTGTGCCCGGTCAGTTCACGACGGCGGGGGGTGGGTGGGGTGGGTTGGAGTTTTATTGCGGATCTGCCTTTGCTCCTGGGAGGGGCAGAAGGGGGCAGGCCGAAGAAATGTGGGCGTCGCGTTATTTGTGTCCGTTATGTGGCATAAATTAACGGTGGTGCTCCATTGCAAGGGAGCCTACCTTGCAAATAGAGTAGGGGGCGTAGGGAGCTGGCTGGGAATGAGAGGCTGCTGGTAAAATGGCTCCCAGGACCTTTAATTAAATGGGGTGTGTGTGTGTGTGTGTGTGTGTGTGTGTGTGCAAGTGTTATATCATAAGGTATACACAGCCTCGGTCTTGTTCCTTTTCAAAACGACCCCAGGAGGCACGTGGTCCCTGTTTTAATAGATGGGAAACTAAGGCCAAAAGGCTGCCAGTTAATCTGCTGCTGAACAAGAATATATTCTTCCCAGCTATACCGGTTATAGTTGCTTTTTAAGAGTTGCCAGCTCCTGTGTATTTAAATAGGAGAATGATTGTCAGGCATTTAACACTTTAAAATGGAAAGGGTGTCTGTTGAGAAGAGTGCTGATTTATTTGTGTGTGTGAATGTACAAGAGCCACGCCACAAACAAAATAGTTTTCAAGTCTTGCTGGCATTGTAGGAAGTTGCTGCTTCTGTGTTTATGTTATATTGACCCCCCCCCCCCCGGTATTCTCCTTTAGGAAGGGATTGGAGTAGGAGTCTTTCACCCCATCCCACGAGATTATTATTATTGCTACATTTGTATCCCGCCTTTCCTACAGAGAGCTCAAGGTGTGGGGCATGGTTATCTACCCACTCTTCATTTAGTATTCACAACAACCCTGTGGGGTAGACTGAGAGACAGTGACCGGCCCTAAGGCACCCAGCAAACATCATAGCTGAGTGGGGACTTGAACCTTGTTCTGTCAGGTCTTGGTCCAACACTAACCACTACACCACACTGCCTCTGCTTTCTGTGCTGCTTCAACATAAAAATGCTCCCCATTTACTCAAGAGTTTCCCCAGCCACATTGGAAGGTTGGGCTCTGACAAATGGCCCATGCTAGTTGGAGACACTTTCCTTGTCCATCCCAGCCTCTCATCAAGGACAAATCAGACAATAACTGGGCTTTCCCTCTTTGAAGGTGCCACCTGCTGGCTGCCAGCATGCCTACCCTGGAACCTGAGCAACTGACCATCAGAGAAATGAGAGAGGAGGAGACACCGATTGTCTTGGAGCTTCTGAAGGTGAGGTGGGCTTCTGAGAGAGGTGGCGGAGAGCACTCTTTCCTTCCTTTCTAGAGACTTATGGAATGTGTCATTTAATAGGAACTTTCCCCTAGAAGTGGGGAAGGCAGTTTGGTGTTCTCCAGATGTTGTGGACTACAACTCCCTTCATTCTTTACCACTGGCAATGCTGATGGGCTGGTGAGAGTTGTAATCCACCAAACTGGAGGACACTGCATTGTCTACTTTATATTTTAGAGCAGTTGCACATTGCAAGGGAACTGTGTGTGTGTGTTCTAGGAAGCTGTTTCAGTTCATTTAGGGCAATACTTCCCAAACTTGGGCTGTCAGCTGTTTTTGGACTACAATTCCCATCATCCCTGACCACTGGTCCTGCTAGCTAGGAATCATGGGAGTTGTAGTCCAACAACAACCAGAGAGCAAAGTTTGGGAAGCACAGATTTAGGATAACTAAGAAGCCTTATCAGTGTCCCAAGTAGGAAATCTTCTAGAGCAGCATTTTTTTTGCAAAGCGCAGAGCTCCTCAACAGACAACTTGGAATGGGCAGGGATGTTTGCAAAACACTGAACTGGAATTACTGGTTCTGCATGCAACTTTATTTCCTGATTGTGATGCTAGCACTTCTGTTTTCTCGCATGCCTTTCACTCTGCAGTACCTGTTGCAAAGGTGTGTTTTTTTATACTGATCATTCACGCTAAATTTCATTCACAGCAGTGAGTGTGGTGTGACACAACAATGAAGGTCATTGAACATTGCCACTACTCCTCCACCCTTTCCGCACATGCATGCTTCTGTTCTCCCATAATTCACCCATGAAAACAGTAGGAAAGATCTTTATGCTGGCATACCGCCTCAAATTTTGTCACTTTACATCTACAATTTTCTGGCTTATTGGGGTTGCAAACAGATTTTTTAATGAAAGCAATTAACATGGAAATGAGCACTAAACTTCACCGTATTCTGCTAGATTTCCAGAAGCAGCTTTTACATAATGTAAAAGCACAAATATAATGCAGAAATTAGAGAAGCAGAATAAACTGCTGTGTGAATGCAGCCCACTCTTAGAATCATAGAATCATAGAATCATAGAGTTGGAAGAGACCACAAGGGCCATCCAGTCCAACCCCCTGCCAAGCAGGAAACACCATCAAAGCATTCCTGACAGATGGCTGTCAAGCCTCTGCTTAAAGACCTCCAAAGAAGGAGACTCCACCACACTCCTTGGCAGCAAATTCCACTGTCGAACAGCTCTTACTGTCAGGAAGTTCTTCCTAATGTTTAGGTGGAATCTTCTTTCTTGTAGTTTGAATCCATCCATTGCCCCCGTGTCCGCTTTCTCTGGAGCAGCAAAGAATAACAACCTTTCGCCCTCCTCTAATATGACATCCTTTTAATATATTTGAACTGGCTATCATATCACCCCTTAAACCTTCTCTTTCCTCCGCTAAACATACCAGCTCCTAAGCCGTTCCTCATAAGCATCTTTCGCAGCCTTTGACCATTTGGTTGCCCCCTCTGACACATTCCCTCCCCCAGCTTGTCAGTATCCTTCTTGAACTGTGGCCCAGAGCTGTAACACAGTATTCCAGTGAGGTTCTGACCAGAGCAGAAATATAGTGGTACTATTACTTCCCTTGATCTAGATGCTATTGTACTCCTATGAAATGCAGCCCAGAATTGCATTGCTGTTTTAAGCGCTGCATCACACGGTTGACTCATGTCAAGTTTGGTCTACCAAGACTCCTAGATCCTTTTCACATGTACTGCTCTCAAGCCAGGTGTCACCCATCCTGTATTTGTGCCTTCATTTTTTTTGCCCAATGTAGTACTTTACATTCTCCCTGTTAAAAAATTCCATCTTTTTGCTTGGCCTCAGTTCTCTTAGTCTGTTAAGGTCATTTTGAAGTTGTGATCCTGCCTCTGGGATTACCCACCCCTCTAATTTGTTGTCATCTGCAACTTATCAGGAATACCCTCAAGCCCATCATCCAATCTTGATTGAAGAGTGTTGATAAGACTGGCCCAACAAGACCCTGTGGGCACCCCATACGTCACTTCTCTCCAGGATGAAGAGAGCCATTAAATGAGTACCCTTTGGGTTCGCGTCCAGTCACCAGTTAAAATCCACTGATGGTAGCATTGGTCTAGTCGCATTTACAGCTTCTTTCGAAATTCATGAGCACCTTGTCAAAGGCCTTGCTGAAATCAAGATAGGCTACATCCACAGCATTCCCTCATCTACCAGCCTTGTAATTCTGTCAAAAAATGAGATCAGATTGGTCTGACATGACTTATTTTCAGAAACCCATGCTTACTTTTAGTGATCACAGCGTTCCTTTCTAGGTGCTCACAGACCGTTTGCTTATGATCTGCTCTAGAATCTTTCCTGGTATTGATGTCAGGCTGACTTGGCGGTAATTGTGGTCTTCTCTTTCCCCCTTTTTGAAAATGGGACAACATTTGCCCTCCTCCAGTCTGCCGGTACTTCCCAGTTCTCCAGGAATTCTCAAAGATTACTGCCAGTGGTTCTGAAATCACTCTGCTAGTTCTTTTAATACTCTTGATTGTAGTTCATCTGGCCCTGGAGACTTGAATACATCTAAACTAGCCAAGTATTCTTTATTACCTCCTTACTTATTCTGGGCCTGTGTTTCCCCTGCTGAATCATCTGCCCCATATTCTTCAGGTTGGGCATTGTTTTTCTTTTTTTGAGAAGACTGAGGCAAAGAAGGCATTGAGGAGTTCTGCCCCTTTCTCTGTCTCCTGTTCGCATTTCACCATCTTCTCCTCTAAGTGACCCCACTGTTTCATTGTTCTTCCCTTTTGCTACGGACATACCCATAAAAGCCCTTTTTATTGCTTTTAAACCTCTCTAGCAAGCCTGAGTTCATTCTGTGCTTTAGCTTTTCTGACTTTGTCTCTACAACTTGCTGGCTATTTGTTTGAATTCCTCTCTGGTGACTTCCCCCTTTTTTTCCATTTTTGTAACATATCCCTTTTAAATCTTAAATCAGTTAAAAGTTCTTTAGATAGCCACCCTGGCTCTTTAGGCCACCTTCCATGTTTTCGTCTCATTGGTACTGCTTGAAGTTGTGCTGTTAATATCTCCCTTTTAACAAACTCCCATCCATCATGAACTCCCTTCCCTTTTAGTATTACTGACCATGGGATCACTCCCAGCATTTCCCTAAAATTTTCTGAAGTCAGCTTTCTTAAAGTCTAGAATTTGAGTCTTAGTATGCTTGGTTGCTCCTTTCCGCTGTATAATAAACTCCAGAAGAGCATGATCACTCCCACTAATGATCCTGCCATTCTACCCCACTTACCAAGTCATCACTATTGGTTAAGACCAGATCTAAAATGGCTGATCCTCTTGTTGCTCTCCCACTTTCTGGACAATGAATTGTCTGCAAGGCCAGTGAGGAATCTGTTCGACCTTGTGCTCTTGGCTGAGTTTGACATCCAACAAATATCCAGGATGTTGAAATCCCCATTTACTACTATCTCACTTCCTTTTGAATACTTGGGTTCAATCTGTTTCCAGGAAAAGCAATCCATCTGTGTCCTCAGTTTTTGGCTAGGCGATCTGTAGTAAACTCCACAATGAGATCACTTGTTATTTTTTTCTCTCCCTTAATTTTGACCCAGATACTCTCAGTTTGGCTTTGAAGTTTTAAATCCTGGATCTCTTCACAGGTTACACATCCCTGAACATATAAGCCACCTGCTCCTCCGCTTTTCCTGTTTGATCTATTTCTCTGAAATAAGATTGTATCCTCTATTACTATACATTCCAATCATGAGGACTCATCCCACCAGGTTTCAGTGATGCCTATTTATGTTCATATTTAGTTTGGTGTACCAAAGAGCTCCAAGTTCATCTTGTTTATTTCCATGCCCTGGTGCATTAAGTAATAAGACATTGAAGACCATTGATCATTCCCCCTAGTCTCTTATTTAAGGATTTTTCCTTCCCACTACTAGGTCCTGCATGGCTGTTTGCTCGCACATTTGGCTCTTGACATTTGGATGATCAATCTCAGCAACTTGATAGACTCCTAACCTTCAGGACCACTATCTCCTCCCCCACATAATTCACATAACTCTTCCTCCCACATATACGTCTTCCTGCCACCTCCACCTCTGATTTTTTTTTTGGGGGGGGGTTTTAACTGAAGTATATTAAACCTAGAGAGAAGAGAAAATTGAGGGATGTGTGCAGCATAAAAAACATTAAAGGGAACTTGGAAGGAGGGGAGCAGCAATTGATAATTACTTACCTCCAAGGGTTTTGGGCATAAAGCAATTGTGCTATTTATCCCACAGTTAACACTAAGAAAGAAAAATCCTTTCCAACACTTAAAAGACTGGGAAGAAAATTTCCTAAGGAAAAAGAAATGTGGTTTTCAAACCACTGGATCTATCTCATTTCCAATGCTCTTTTGTTGAGGTTTGCTTGTTTTCCCTGGGGCTTGCAATTATAGAGAAGCGGGGTAGAACAACTTTCCTGTCTTCAGGACAGTTCTGGCTTTCAGCGGTGGCTCTTGACTCTCCAGCCTTTTCTTAGCTCTGTGCAAGTTGCTACAGAAAAACCATAGAATTCCCTATCCTTGTACGTTTCAGGTAAAGTGAAGGATAAGCATTTGTTTAGAGATACACAAACACATCCTGGGTCCCTCATAGCTGTATATGAATCCTTTAAGTTTCATATCTCTTTCTATTCTTTCCCCCCCCAGGATGGATTCAAAGGATACAGAGAACCGCCTGAATCCTCTAAAGGGTGTGCTGACAGCGGCCTCTTGGCCTTTGCTGCTGATGGCGGTTTTGGTGAGCAGCGGCCTGCGTTTCTTCCCTGAACCGTTTGTTGGTGGCTCTCGTGCTGCCGGTCCTGCCTCACCCGTGGTGGGCTCTGAAGCTTCTGCTGTGGCGCTCGCCGGACTTGAAAGGCACCTGCCATGCCTACTACAGCTGCAGGGCAGCGCGGGCTGTGGGTGGCTGTATACGATGAGGACGACGTGTGCGGCTTTGCGTTGGATCTGGCCCTGCGGCGGGGACCACGCACAAGGCGGAGCTCAAGCGCCTGGCTGTGAACCCGCTTGGTAACCACGGCGCTCTGGTGTGGGCCGCTCCCTCCTCAGCTTCCCTGGAGGCTCACGCTCGCGCCTCAGGGCTTCAAATTCTTAGTGGCCCAGGTCCTCGGTAGTCACCAAAAGGCGGCGATTGGGCTCTTGAGGAGCACTGGCTACACATGAGTGGTTGGGCGGCGGGTGGCTGGGCTAGCAACCATTCAGCAAGGAGTTCAGCAAGGAGCTTAGTTTGGTCTGCTCCAATTCAGCCCCAGGGGAGGGACCCAGGCAGCGACAGGGCATGGTCCCCTTGAGGAATTTCTGCCCGCCCCATAAATGTGGGGGAAAGCAAAAGCCTCCAGAAGCAAGACTGCAGGGAAACAAGTCAATCTCTTAAGCCCCCCAAACAGGGCAGTTCCTCCTCAGGCAAAAGTGGCTTTCCTCCGCCTGGAAAATCGGACAGCTGTAGCCCATTGAACACACAGCTAAAGCAAGGGAAAAGGGTTTGTCCATTTGAGCTTCTCCCCGGTCCTGCCACGTCCTGTCATTTAAGAGATTTCCAAACCCAAGCCACCCCCAGATTATCTGCCCATAAGTTTTTGAATGGGCGGAAAATTACCAATAGTTGTCCCGCCCCACCACCCAAATGCCCTGCCTCATGTCAGAACTCTACACCAAGCAACATTCAAATCTTACACCAGGGTAAACCTCAAAATCTAGGACTTGCATAAATACTGGCCATAATCAAGCAAACCTGGATTCACCTATCAGTGCAGTCGGCGTGAATGGCATTTTAACAGAAATATGAGAGGGAGGTCTCTATGCCAAGGAGATTTATTTAATTTATTTGCTTTTTTTTATTTAATAAATAATAAATTTTATTTATACCCCTCCATCCTGGCTGGGTTGCCTGTATAGCCTTGCTCTATTCTAATGTCTTTTTGGTGCATTTGGAACTTCATGGGGAGGAATGTGTTTTTTTTTGTGTGTGTGTGGGTGGGTGGATGGTGCAGGCCGGTGGGAAAAGGTTTGAGGAATCCGTATGCACAGGTGTGTGTGTGGACAACTTTTTTGCTTGCTCCAAATCTCCCCCTCCATCCCAAAGCTGCTTTTCCTCAAAAAAGAAGGAAGCTGCTGGTGTTCTGTTACGCTCATTTCCATGACAACATGCAGTGTAATTTCAAAGATGGCAAATGGCGCCTTGGGTTCCTCTGTTGGATTTGTACAGGCTATCAAACTAGGTAGATTCAAGGATGATTCCATTTCAGGGCTTTATAGGTTACAAGGCTGATCCTGTCAACTGTGTCCTCTATACGCAACATGGTTTTTTTTTTTTTTTTTTGATGGTATCCAATTGCAGCTGACAGGGACTTTCAAGCTTCCTTCCGAGTCCCGGGACTTGGATCTGAAAGAGAGAGAACCTCTTCCATGTGGCTTTGGTTTCTGGATCCCAAGTTGCCTCCCAGAAGGCCGAAGCAATGATAAAACTCTGGATTTGGCTGTGGGGTGGGTGGGGAATCACATTTCCAAG